>JAEQBA010000033.1:72688-306888 GCA_019434445.1 Phalangium opilio | reverse complement strand
TACAAAGCTTCGAGAGCTAGGCTTTCCAAGGGTTTATAAATACAAAGCTTCGAGAGCTAGGACTTCACAAGGTTATAATACAAAGCTTCGAGAGCTAGGGCTTTCACAGGTTATAAATACAAAGCTTCGAGAGCTAGGGTTTCACGGGTTTATAATACAAAGCTTCGAGAGCCGGGCTTTCACAGGGTTTAATACAAAGCTTCGAGAGCTAGGGCTTTCACAGGGTTATAATAAAGCTTCGAGAGCTAGGGCTTTCACAGGGTTATAATACAAAGCTTCGAGAGCTAGGGCTTTCACACCGGGTTATAATACAAAGCTTCGAGAGCTAGGGCTTTCACAGGGTTATAATACAAAGCTTCGAGAGCTAGGGCTTTCACAGGGTTATAATACAAAGCTTCGAGAGCTAGGGCTTCACAGGGTTATAATACAAAGCTTCGAGAGCTAGGGCTTTCACAGGGTTATAATACAAAGCTTCGAGAGCTAGGGCTTTCACAGGGTTATAATACAAAGCTTCGAGAGCTAGGGCTTTCACAGGGTTATAATACAAAGCTTCGAGAGCTAGGCTTTCACAGGGTTATAATACAAAGCTTCGAGAGCTAGGGCTTTCACAGGGTTATAATACAAAGCTTCGAGAGCTAGGGCTTTCACAGGGTTATAATACAAAGCTTCGAGAGCTAGGGCTTTCACAGGGTTATAATACAAAGCTTCGAGAGCTAGGGCTTTCACAGGGTTATAATACAAAGCTTCGAGAGCTAGGGCTTTCACAGGTTATAATACAAAGCTTCGAGAGCTAGGGCTTTCACAGGGTTATAATACAAAGCTTCGAGAGCTAGGGCTTTCACAGGGTTATAATACAAAGCTTCGAGAGCTAGGGCTTTGACAGGGTTATAATACAAAGCTTCGAGAGCTAGGGCTTTCACAGGGTTATAATACAAAGCTTCGAGAGCTAGGGCTTTCACAGGGTTATAATACAAAGCTTCGAGAGCTAGGGCTTTGACAGGGTTATAATACAAAGCTTCGAGAGCTAGGGCTTTCACAGGGTTATAATACAAAGCTTCGAGAGCTAGGCTTTCACAGGGTTATAATACAAAGCTTCGAGAGCTAGGGCTTTCACAGGGTTATAATACAAAGCTTCGAGAGCTAGGGCTTTCACAGGGTTATAATACAAAGCTTCGAGAGCTAGGGCTTTCACAGGGTTATAATACAAAGCTTCGAGAGCTAGGGCTTTCACAGGGTTATAATACAAAGCTTCGAGAGCTAGGGCTTTCACAGGTTATAATACAAAGCTTCGAGAGCTAGGGCTTTCACAGGGTTATAATACAAAGCTTCGAGAGCTAGGGCTTTCACAGGGTTATAATACAAAGCTTCGAGAGCTAGGGCTTTCACAGGGTTATAATACAAAGCTTCGAGAGCTAGGGCTTTCACAGGGTTATAATACAAAGCTTCGAGAGCTAGGGCTTTCACAGGGTTATAATACAAAGCTTCGAGAGCTAGGGCTTTCACAGGGTTATAATACAAAGCTTCGAGAGCTAGGGCTTTCACAGGGTTATAATACACAAGCTTCGAGAGCTAGGGCTTTCACAGGGTTATAATACAAAGCTTCGAGAGCTAGGGCTTTCACAGGGTTATAATACAAAGCTTCGAGAGCTAGGGCTTTCACAGGGTTATAATACAAAGCTTCGAGAGCTAGGGCTTTCACAGGGTTATAATACAAAGCTTCGAGAGCTAGGGCTTTCACAGGGTTTAATAATACAAAGCTTCGAGAGCTAGGACTTTAACAATCCTTTCGGTTGCTCTTACTAAACTTCTACAGCTGTTTCTTTTTAACGAAACATATACCTTTATGATACGAATAGTACGATTCTCTGTAACAGGCCTCGAATCTGTCTTGAAAAAGTTTGTTTCCGAACGCTAAATCTAACTGGCAATGATAGTCAGTTGAAATTTTCTCTTCAAGACCCGGCAGAAGAGACATGTTAAAAGAATCAAAGAACATTTTCAGTGCCGTTTTACATTTTAAAAAATTTATATTAAAATCTCCGACAACAACTGTCGGAACAGAGGCATCGTATCTAATATCGAATAAAGGATTAAAATCCTCAAAAACTGATCTCAAACTCGCTCCGGGCGATTTGTACAACAAAACAACAGTCATCGGTTCATTTTCAATGGAAACATCCAACCAACAACGTTCCACATGCGAATTTCTGAAAGGTCTATCGGTTCGCAAAACCCTATTATCCAAATCGTTAACTACATTTTCGGGTGTATCTTTTAAATAAATGGAAGAACCAAACGCAATTCTACGTGCGGTTCTTGGCAGATAAATACCACCCACTTCCCTAAAGGATGGCACACTAAACTCATCGGTATCTTTCTTCCACGTTTCAACAAAGCATAATAACTGGGCATTTTTATTACAGTGTCTGCTAAGATATCTTCCAAATGTGCGTTTAAGGACTGCACATTATGAACATAAATGTACACCTTTTCGTTCAAAAACGATAATACAATACTCTTTGTATCTCGTAATCTTCGAAGTTCCAATTCTACTTGATTGTTTTTAGGCGCATTTGGAACTTGAAATTTACCCTCAATATACAAACCGGAGGCGTTTCTCGCCCTACTGCAAGCAACATATAAATGAGTTCTCTCTAATTTTTTTCTGGGATTACAATGCACTACTACAGACGAGTATGTATCGCCTTGACTCTTGTGTATCGTAATAGCCTCAGAATTACCAAAGGAAACTGTCTCCTAGAGACTGAAACATTATTCTGCCTCCATTTTCTACTAAATGCCTTAATAACCTTCTCGACAGGAGTCCAAGTCCTGTTATAGTTATTCTGTTCGTACAATCCAAGACACTTTTGTCTCAAACACTTCCCAACATTAGCATCAGCAAACTCAATCCAAACCCTGAACGGAATTTGTTCCCCGAGCCTATTTTTACCGTACTCTATCTTCCTTAACCAACCTGTCGCACCATTCGTAAGTCCATCAGACGTATCGACATTGTTAGTCATCATATATCTCGCACCACAAGCGAGTGTTAGTTCTTTAGGGAGACCATAAGTATCAGACGTTGCTAACGTTTGAATTTGGGAAAGAATGTTACTTTTAACTTCGCTACTAAGATCACCATTTACAACATCTACTGAAAATGAAATACACTTTTCCGTACTCATTTTTAATAGAGTCTCTTGGTTAAATTGGTTGACTTCAACGTTAGTAGGGAAAAGATGTATCGCTTCTTTTGGCGGTACACGCTCTCTGTTACTTCTAAACTTACGAATAAGTCTATATCATCCTGATTCATAGTTCCCACAGACATTCTATTCAAAGCTTCCGCAAACCTCTTATCATCTTTTTGCCTCATAATTTCTTCAAGCTCACTAAATTGGAATTCCTCCCATATTGGGTTACCAATTAAAGACGCATATGGATTGTCACTATCACTTTGACTTTGAAAAGCGAAATGATCCCGGACGGGTCTAAGTTGGTTAAAATCTCCAACTAAAAGTACAGAGACACCACCAAAATAATCTGGGCAACCCATTATCTCTTGCATTCTCGAGTTAACTCGGTTAAAAACCTTCGCACCAACCATTGATATCTCGTCAATAATTAATAACTTCACTTGACCATACATCAATCTACAATTGTGAAGAGTTTCACTTTCTAATCTGGAAATGTTTCCGGCAAATTGACTAACGGGTAGACAAAAGGTACTATGCAAAGTCGCCCCACCTATATTAAAGGCAGCCTTGCCCGTAGGTGCGCATCGCAGAACTTTAACCTCCGAGGGATTAGACCCTGGTTGCTTATTGTAAAATCTAGTAACAGATTCAAATATGGCACTTATCAAAACGCTTTTTCCAACACCAGCGCCTCCTGTAACAAATAGCCGTAAAGGCGTTTCTTTGCACTTTATATGGTGCAGAACTTCATAAAATATTTCTTTTTGTTTCAAATTCAGCTTTCTAACAAGGGCATTGTATTCTGAATCATTAACTAACGTGACTGATGGAGCAACAGTTTTTTCCGCATTACCATCAAGAATATCTCTGTTAATATTTCCTATTGCCTCTTCCACTGTATTAACTAGAAATTCAGAATCTTCAACAATTAAAGACCTATCTATTTCATTTTGATGTTCCAATTCAGGTTGGATATTAGTAAGATCAGCTTCAATAGCTTCACTTTCGAAATCTCTCACAGCCTGTTCAATAGCTACTTCGTCAATTTCATTATGAAATTCTTTTCTAGATTCCGTTATAATCTCAAGTCTAAGCTCATACTCAGATTTTACATCCTTTGTCAAAATATCTCTACTCTCATCACGCCAAGGCGAGAATAACATGATTTGTTCACGATAAAACTGCTCGGGATCTTTCACTAAATTGAATCTACGATACCGTATAATTTTAGAATGACCACGTTTTCTAATGAACCCTGAATCATTTTTCAGTTTTAACCATTTACCACATTGAACTTCATCGCTCTCACCGTCATCAATATGACTTTGAGTTTTCGAAACTCTACGACTTCTGGAAAATTCATACCAAGCCGCAAATTGAGCTAACGTTACTGCCTCTAAATCATCTGGCCTTTGAACATAATGGTCTAACATTCCAGAAGCGAAAACATCCAAACTATCTTTGGACAATTGTTCAAGCTCAACTTTGCTTTTGAGAATATGAACACGATTCTCGGGCACATTTGTATTAACATAAATGCAAGCCCGACTACACCTGGAGACGGGAATTTGTAAAGCGCTATAAGCGGCTTCCTGCGCGCTTACCTCGTGCGCGTTCAAAAAAATTAGCAATCACCTTCAACTTTTGCTTCACCGTGCATTTATCTGACTGCGCTCGTTTAGCAGCTTCACGCAGAAGCATTGACATACCACGCTGAGATTTCCCTATATAAGACACGATATACATAACCAGAGCGTAAGGATCAAGAACAAACTGAATGTCCATATTCGCTTGCCAGAGGCGCAAAGTGCACGGGTTGTACGGATTAACCCTAGTATCTTTAGGGTGTCTTTTCAATAAAACCACTTTCCTTTTGAGATCATACGTAATGGCTTTAATATAATCATCTTCGGTTATACGCAACTTTTCCAACAACTCCTCAAAACTATCTACCCACAATTCTTTTTCTTTCGATTGCAAAAGCTCATGCAATTTCTTGGAATTGTTCTTACACTTAAGTTCTTCGTCAAGAGTACCGGGTTCTCTTAAACTCGGATCATAAATAATAGTTCTAGGCATGGGAGGAAATGGAATTCCAAAACGACAAACTGAACTATCATTAACCTTCTTCCTACACGTTGTCGTGTGTTTATGCATTTGCAATGACGTTAACAAATCCCCATTATCATCGTTCATTTACCAGCGCAAGAAATAACTTTATCAATATATTCCTCTACCTCTTTAACATTTGACAAGTCATCTTTAAGCTTAGGCGCATCTTTAATCCATATCAACCCATGTTGATGAGGAGAGCCTCTTTGCTGTATTTCAACCCTGAAGTAATAATCTTCAATAACACCAAGAGGGCCTAGCTTTTGCAGAGCTTTAAGAAGAGCCCGAAAACGGTGGTCAAAATATCTAGCACAAGTAACAGGATCATCCTGAATCAACTTTGCCTTTTCCGAAAAACTTAAATTGCCAATATCATCATTCGCTAAGCGATCCTGACCCGAAGTCACCCTCAATATGTTCAAAAGCTCAGGCCATTTGCCTTCCGCAGCTGAAAACGTTATAAAAAAGGTAGCCGTACCAAGCTGCCTAATCATAGCCATTAACTCTTTCTGCCTATGCTGCCAATATGAAGGCGAGGACTGCAAATTTTCTAATACTCTAAAACCATCATCCTGCTTAACAATTGAATCGAGTGCACCAGCAGACGATAAAAACCCAGCAGTGTAGTTTGAGCCATCTTTTCTCTTCGTTTTTCTCATACAAACTTGTATGGAATCTCTAACTTTCATAGTTTCCAACTTAACAAAAGTGTAAAACAATTTAGACGGATTTTTAGCACAACGCCTATCAATATTACGAAGCTCCCACTTAGCAATGTCCCCAAAACTACCTTTAACCTTAAGGTCTCTCTTCTGACCCACATAAATACTGGGGAATGACAATTCCTCCGCGTCCTCGTCATAGAGTAAAGACATTGGCGTTTGACCTTCACCAGGAGCAAACTTAACATGCATGGTATTAGTGGGTAGGAAATCAGACAATGACACTAACAACGTGTCTTGATTCCCAACTGGGAATGAGTTAACTTCGTTAGATTCATTCCAAATTTCATCGCTATCATTCTCATTCTCTACATTCATTGACCCTTGTGGGTTTTCACTTAATGTATCACCATGGTTTAACTGACGGTCATTTTCGTCAACAATAAATTCAAGTTCTTCTGGAATTGGATCTAATATATCGCTCCTAACGGTTATCCCATGCTTAATATACAACGGTGTTTTCACCAAAACCTTAAGAGCTTCGTGCATTTTTTTCGGCCTAACAGTTTCATACAAATAGGGTGTATTATATTGCATTCTCCTCATAAACTCAATTTGAATAGTATCTGTTTCACGAGGTAACCGTGGTAACACTGACACTGTAGACTCTACATTTATAGGAACGTTGACCACGTTTCCCTTAATCCCCCTTTGTTGATCACAACCTAACCTTCTTATTTGCATAAAAGGTATTCTTGGTGAAATCATTCTTTCCTCCAAATTAGACAAATTAACTAGTTCTGCTGGAATTTCAGGGAATTCAAATCCATTTTCTCTGGAAAACTTGGGTATTTCGTTCTTTTTCACAGCTTTATTACAAGTACTACATAAAAATACTTTGTCACCTAATTCACGACCGTGAATCCCAGGAACAGCCAAAAGCACTGTAGACTTAACAAAGCTACCCGATGCTTTAAAAAAAAGACCTGAGCACCCTTCACATGGCCACGTTGGACCTTCTTTAATACTTTCAAAATAAGTCTGCTCTATAAACAAAGGATTTGTCCTCCTTTCAGCCATAGACAATCTATTTCTAGAACGCTCTGGGTTTCTAACATTTACATTTTCACGCCTGGCAGCCTTACTCAACTGATTTTTAACACGCTCAGTTTCAACGTACTCCAAATCTTGACGTTTACTAGCCATAGCCAACTGACTTTTAACACGTTCAGTTTCAACGTACTCTAAATCTTGTCGTTTACTAGCCATAGCCAACTGACTTTTAACACGTTCAGTTTCAACGTACTCTAAATCTTGGCGTTTATTAGCCATAGCCAACTGATTTCTAACACGTTCAGTTTCAACGTACTCTAAATCTTCGCGTTTACTAGCCATAGCCAACTGATTTCTAACACGTTCAGTTTCAACGTACTCTAAATCTTCGCGTTTACTAGCCATAGCCAACTGATTTCTAACACGTTCAGTTTCAACGTACTCTAAATCTTGACGTTTACTAGCCATAGCCAACTGACTTTTAACACGTTCAGTTTCAACGTACTCTAAATCTTGGCGTTTATTAGCCATAGCCAACTGATTTCTAACACGTTCAGTTTCAACGTACTCTAAATCTTCGCGTTTACTAGCCATAGCCAACTGATTTCTAACACGTTCAGTTTCAACGTACTCTAAATCTTGACGTTTACTAGCCATAGCCAACTGACTTTTAACACGTTCAGTTTCAACATACTCTAAATCTTGGCGTTTATTAGCCATAGCCAACTGATTTCTAACACGTTCAGTTTCAACGTACTCTAAATCTTGTCGTTTACTAGCCATAGCCAACTGACTTTTAACACGTTCAGTTTCAACGTACTCTAAATCTTGGCGTTTATTAGCCATAGCCAACTGATTTCTAACACGTTCAGTTTCAACGTACTCTAAATCTTGCCGTTTATTAGCCATACTTGACTGGTTCTTAACTCTTTCGCTTGCTCTATACCACTCATCAAACCTTTTAACTCTCTTGGTAAGTATGCCAACCTGATTTTCCCTTTCACGATAAGACTCATTCTCCCGCTTTTTGGCCATTGATCGCGCCTCTTTCATTCTATACTCTTCATTCTGTCTCAAAATTCTCATTCTCTCTAACGGATACACATTACCATGAGACGTACAAGGTAATTGTTCATCGTTCGCTACCATTGTCGAACTATTTGCTTTATTACTAACTAAATTCATAGGTTCATCGTCAGTAACCAGCTCTGAGTTTACAAAAGAGCGATCTGAACCAGAACTACCGTGGCCGACTGGCGACGCCATAGAACTATCAAACATACTAGGACTGGACGTTTTAGCACCGCTCCCTTCACCCTTAGCTTTTTTCTGAGCTGCTAAAACTCGTCTCCTTTCATTTTCTCTCTTTTTAAACTCTGGATCCGACCTTTTTGCCCTCATCCTTTCCCTAGCTTTACGCTTTCGCATCTCCTCCTTACTCTCAACATTATCTTCCTCCATTTTACATACAAAAATTCAAATACTCACAAAAAGAAGCGGCAAAAACCTGCTGGCTCTTTACAACCACTTAATTTCACTTAATCTCCAACTTCCAACAACAATAATATACCGGTAGTTTAATTGACAACCTACTAGCATAGAAATTCTCATTAAGAATGGCTCCCGCGGATAAAAAAGGTCAATTTTCAACTAGGTGGGCGTTATCCCATTAGATTTAAAAAATATCATTTTTGATTTTTTTTTCGGACTGTTATCTAAAGCTAGATGGTTTTAAGTCAAACAAACAAGGAGTGTAAACACAATAGTGGAAGCTTTAGTCTTATTCAAAACATAAATATCAATATTAATCTCTACAATTTGCTTAAAAATGTATTTTTTAACCCTGCCCAACAGTTTGGATGTTTCTAAAGCAATCTTAGAATCAAAGCTCATAAAATATTTTTTAACAAAGAATAAATGTTTAATATTCATATTAATAATACATCAAGAGGATTAAAAAACGTCAGTTTAATTTAAGCTTTTATCATGATTACACTCTACAGCTACACTACTCTTACACAAACAAGAGTATAAACCCATTATTGGAAACAGTATTTTTATTCAAATATGAAACAATCCCGCTTATGTTTATCATCTCTGGACATTGGTAAAAATTCACTCCATTACTCCTAGGTATGCACAGGATTTTAGTCCTTTATAACTCAAATTCATCTGATTATGTTTTAAAAAAATGTTTCCTTATCATTGTGGTGTTTCGGGACGGTAAAAAATATTTAAATACGCCGCTTATAAAATATATAGTTTCAACTTCTTAATTCTTTAAGAAAAGAAATTGAAAACACCCAAGGAGTATGAACAGAGGTGTGGAAGTTTCAAAGATGGCCGCGGATTGAAAACATCTTTCTAATTGTGTACCAACAACGCGAATGTGCACAAAAAAGGAAACACAACCTACCACACTTACGATAGTTTCGCACTTACCAACCGTTACCTCTCTAACTGAGACAGTGACACAACAAACTGCATTTGTTATTTATCCTAATTCAACTCCTCTACTCCGTCTCTATTAACAACAATACTCGACCTATTTTAACTTTCTAGAGTTTCCATGATTAGTAATACAGTGGACTAAATTCTTAAATACTCGCTCTGTATTAACTATGAAATGTGTACAGTGTATCGACTTTATACGCAATCTTCATTACTCGTCCTATATAAACTTTGACTATATGGTTTTAGTTATCACAGGTTTTTTCTTAAATAATTTAATAAATATTATTGATATTTATAATTTTAATCGTCAATTATGTAAAGCTATTCTAGTTAAATCGTTTATAGAAACGTTATTCTATTATCATTTGAAACTTTGCTAATATAGACATTTTAAGTGCAGCATGCACCCTTTGTTTCGCCTTACCCAATTAGGTAGAATATAAGGGTGTCGAACTACAGTTATAAGCAAGAACAACCGCAAATGCGAAAACCTTTGGTGGACAACCCACCCTAGGGAGGCTAGACATTTCTCGTAACCCTAGCCGATCGCCGCGAATGTCTTAAACCCCACGATGACGATGGAGTTAGAAGCCAATGAGGCCGATTGGTGTCTATGTGGGATAGACGGAAGACCAGTAGATGGTGGTGATTAGAAGCCAGTATGTACAGACTGGTGTCCAAGTGGGATGGACAAAGCCCAGAAGATGGTGGTGATTAGAAGCCCGTATGTACAGACTGTTGACCGTGTGGGATGGACAAAGACCAGAAAATGATGGTGTGAGAACTTAAGTAGAGGATCCATTTCCGTGACTGTGAATGCGGTTCGGAAATGGCGAAGACATTTGCTCCGATTTGGAAACTGCGAACGCGGTCACGTGGGTGTAACAACAGACACATACACAGACAGACAGACACGATCGTACCAGCACCTCTCCGTGACACACGTCACTCGGAGAGGTAAAAGAGTCTGTAACTACTACCCGGTTACCATTAGCCCTTTTACTAATCTAATTGCCACCATGATCTTTTCATCTATTATAAAATCTTGACCTGATTATTTAAGAGTGTATTTAACTTTCGGCTCACTCTGAACCGTTGATGTCTCTTCATTTCAGATACGAAAATCAGAGCCCAAAGTTTACTTCACCTCAGGCCTCATTAATTACTCTTTGTTTCACTAAGCCTATTGCGGATAATACTTGATATACCCGCCCGAGTCTAGGTCTTAGTTTTCTTCATGAAATCACTAGACCAATGATTATTCTATATACAGATGTAGTATAGCTTAAGTAATATACAAACAGCCATTTCATGTAACAATATTAAAAACAATCTTTGAAATATCAAAATGAAACAGAGCTTTAAAGCTACAAAAGTACTAAATGCATCATAATTACGAAAAATACTTCCACACATTCACTTTATATTATGAAAAAAGGGAATATTAAGGTTCTGTATGATTTCTTAACACATCAACACAAGGCTAACTGCTAACGCGACGCACTAGTGTAACAATGGACGGACACACACAGACAAAAATATAGACTGCTTTTTAACTCTTTCCATATTAATTTTGAGTTGAAAAACAAGATTATCTTAAATATTAAAATAAATATAATTAATATTAAATATTTTCTTCGTTAGTTGTTCGCCTTATTGAGCGTTACATCGTTTTGATAAAGAACAATTAAACATTCTTGAAAGACTTGACTAATATTGGCGTTTGAAATGAAGCATACGCCGGTTGCTTTGCCTTACTCAAATAGGTAGTATATAACAGTGTCGAAATACAGCTAAGAGCAAGAACAACCGCAATTGCGAAAACCTTTGGTGGACAACCCACCCTAGGGAGGCTAGACGTTTCTCGTAACCCTAGCTGATCGCCGCGAATGTCTTAAACCAAACGATGACGATGGAGTTAGAAGCCAATGAGACAGATTGGTGTCTATGTGGAATAGACGGTAGACCAATAGATGGTGGTGTTAGAAGCCAGTATGTACAGACTGGTGTCCAAGTGGGATGGACGAAGACCAGAAGATGGTGGTGATTAGAAGCCAGTACGTACAGACTGGTGTCCAAGTGGAATGGACGAAGACCAGAAAATGGTGGTGATTAGAAGTCTGTATGTACAGACGGGGGTCCATGTGGGATGGACGAAGACCAAAAGATGGTGGTGATTAGAAGCTAGTATGTACAGACTGGTGTCCAAGTGGAATGGACGAGGACCAGAAGATAATGGTGATTAGAAGCCAGTATGTACAGTTTGGTGTCCGTGTGGAATGGACAAAGACCAGAAGATGGTGGTGTGAGAACTCAAGTAGAGGAGCTATTTCCGTGACTGTGAATGCAGTTCGGAAATGGCGAACACGTTTGCTCCGATTTGGAAATTGCGAACGCGGTCACGTGGGTGTAACAACAGACACACACACAAACACACAAACACACACACAAACACACACACACACAAACAAACAGACACACACGATCGTTACAGAACCTCTCCGTGACATACGTCACTCGGAGAGGTAAAAATTAGTTCGAAAGTAAATAACATTACCCTCCAAGTTAATGAAGAGCAAGAGGAAGCCATCAAAAATCTTTTTAGTGAAAATGGATGGAATTACGGCGAAAGCTTAGGTATGTTTAATTTCATTTCCTAAAGTCTTAATTTTTCACACGGCTATTTGTCTCAGGGTCCAAATTCTCAAGAAAAAGAAAAGCGAATGGGGTACAGCAGCCTTCAAAAAACGCCATTTCTGCATTACCAGTCCCAAAACCTGAAATTCCAAATAATGGGGGGGATATCACCAACCATGGATGAAAAAAAACTAACAGGGATAAATCAAACTCGTAGACTTTACATTACTAAGAGGGAAACACGTTTGTTACCAACAAGGCTGCCAGATTTGATTTCGATTTTATTTTTTTAGCTCATTTACCGATTCAAATTCGGAAGTAGATTTATAGAAATTTTGCCATCTCGTGGTAACCTCGGGAACTTTAATTTAAAAATGTCGATTCCAACTTTAGACGTTTGAGAATCTTCGGATGATTTGTTAGGGTTGGTAACTTGCATACGTTATATTCAACGTTTTAAAGCTAAAGTTTCGAAACTTTTCGAGTCATTTAAAGTCTTCAACTAAATATTATAAGTTTTTTTTTTAATTTCAACAGAAAAATAGCTCTGCGAATAATAGTAGACTTGAAAACTACACTAAGCCTTGACTAGGTATCAGCGGAATCCCGATTCCCGAGCCGCCGGCGGCTGAGCTCGCCGTAACCGCGAGAACAGCAAACATTCCCGGTTACGATTACGTGGGTACAAAAAGCAGACGAAACAACAACCGACTTGACCCCGTGATTGAATCGGTAAATTGAATGTTTCCGGTTCTTATAATTTCGGCCGCGAGGGTGTGTTTCGAACAAACATTTTACCGCCGTGATTTATCCCTGTTAGTTTTTTTTCATCCATGCACCAACCCAGAATGTGAACACTGCTTCCAGACTCCGTGTATCACGTCACGTCAATTTCCCTGGTTAGGGACCGGACAGCAGCCCCATAGAAACAACACCGGCATCAGGAAAATTAAATATAAAAAATATTGGTCCTGCCTAACAAATATGAACGTATTCAGAGATCCAAGATATCTTGCGAGAAAGGTTGCCGGTGCTGAACACAATAGAGAATATTACATTACTCACCGAAGAGACGTAATGCCTAAATGTGTTGTGAAACATGTGCGATATTTGTATCCAAACATCCCAGGTGTACCCTATATGGACCACCGTTGGGAATAAGTTTCGTTTACTTTTTTAATTTGAATAAATTTTGGTGGCAATTGCATTGAATTATATAGTTAATTATTAACTCTGTATGGGCGAAAATCCATAAATTTAGCGCCTAAGCTATAGATAGTTTTCACACGTGGAGGATTAGTCCATTTACACCAGGGGGTGAGGCTATCTTGAGTACAAAATAGCATGCAGTTTTGTACTCCAGGTGGCCTTACCTCCTGGTGTAAATGGTATAATCCTCCACGTATGAAAACTATCCCTAGATAGTTTACAGGCATGGAGGATTCAATCCATCTACAAAAGGAGGCGAGGCTATAGGCTGCGTTTTTACTCTCTAAGTAGTCCTCTCTGGCATCCTTGTGTAAATGGAACCCTCCATGCCTATAAACTATCTATAGAATGACTTTCTAGGCAGTTTCATAGTTTCGCTATTGGTTCTTTGACGTGAATGGAATCAATTTGGTATTTCATAGTGCATAGACTAACAATTGGCGAGACTAATCCCATGGTGTACAACAAATCGATTTTTTACTTTCAAAGGTGATTAAATTAGCCCCATTATTGTGTATGTTTCAACTGATTCAAATCTAGTCTATTGATGCTATATATTTATTGGTCGGTCTTCTGCTCAAGTAGAACCCCGAAGCACGGTCTTCTGCTCAAGTAGAACCGCACTTTCGGTGGTTTCGGGGTGTCGAAATTTGGGGCCAAAAATAGGGGCCGAAATATTTTTCGTGACGACAGTAGCACGGTCTTCTGCTCAAGCAGAACCCCGAAGCACGGTCTTCTGCTCAAGTAGAACCGTTTTTATTTTACGTCGCTCCGATCTCCATTGTTACTCGGTCACGGCAATTTTCTGCTCAAGGAGAACCCTTTAGCAGAAATGCCGGCCTTTAAAGACCGACTTCCATCGAAAAGAGTTCTAGCGAACTGAAAACCGAGCATCGAGACTAACAATGAAGCGACCGTGCCGATTTTCGAAGCATCTTTGGGTCAAAAGTTGGAAGGGTTCTCGCTAACTGAAAGCCGTGCAATGTGGTTCTAGCGAACTGAAGATGAACAGTAGAAATCTCGAATTTTTGCTTTCCCCTGAAGGAAGGAAATTCTCTATTGTTCATCTTCAGTTCGCTAGAACCACATTGCACGGCTTTCAGTTAGCTAGAACCCTTCCATCATTTACCCCAGCGGGGATTCGAAAATCGGAACGGTCGCTCCATTGTTAGTCTCGATGCTAGGTTTTCAGTTCGCAAGAACTCTTTCCGAAGGAAGTCGGCCTTTAAGCTAAATTCGGATAACATATGTAACGTTAATGGAAGTGATTCTCTTACTTTAGTCTCCTTGCCATGGCCATAGCTAGGTCTATTACGGGACCTGTTGAGTTTTCGAAGTAAGTGCCGGGATTGGCACCAATTTCCTCATAGAAAAGAGGTCTGTACTGTAAACATAAAATGTTACAGAGATAAAATTATTTGATTTTCTAAAGGTAAGTATAAAATTTTATCGAATAGTGACACGATAAATATAGTGGAAAGTCGAAAAAGACGAATAGCACCTTTAATGTAACAAACCCATTTACGAATTTTATTTTCGTTCCATTTATTTTAGACAATTTTGAGTCTATTATTATGACAACGAGATTGCAAAGATGGTGAAATTCTAACACCAATTAACGACTTCGAAAATCAATGTCCTCTAACGGAGGCTCCGCTTTCAAAAATTTGAAATAACTAAGCTTAACGTGTAAATACAAGGCCAAAAGTAATTTTTTCTCAATACTCTTTGTGGTTTCCCATGTACTAAGGTTGTACAACATCCAACAACGATCTTAGACTATATACTGGCTCGCATACATCATAAAGTTACGAAGATTGCCACATAAACTTGAGAAACCCATGTCCAATTCAATACACGCGAAATACAGTGACCACGACACTATATGGTGCCATTTCTAGTTAAGCATACATTTTTCTCTTTCCGTAATCAATCAACACAATCATAAATAAACCCTTGAAGTAACAAATTCTCAATTCAGGGACAATATATATTAATATGGGACTAGAAAACAATGCAAAATTCTTCGTTACCAGTATGAATTTAAAAATTATTCTACACTTCTGCCAACTCTTATAAGATACGTTTCGCAATTTCATTTAGAACCCAGGCATTTTACTGAACAAAAAAATCCTCGTGCCACGGTTTTGAAACTATACCAAGGCTGTCAATTATTCCAGTCCCCTTTACGATTGAATTATCCATGAAATCGCGTACATTGCCTATTCCCGTGCATTACACTAAATAACAGACTAACTAACTGGCTATCAGCCCATAACTCGTAACCACACGGAGTAAAAACTAACGATAACATTGCTACCTTTACATTTACACGAGTAGCATTTTCTCTTCATAAATACAACACGCATTTTATTTTATATACTTACATTAAATTTATGATTAATGCTTATTTCCATTATTTTAAATGTTATCTTCAAATCAGTATAGTTGTACAACAAATTACTGCATCACAGTCAGTAGAAATATTCACTTTTTTTTAATTTTAATTACTCAGTGCTATTGTAATAAATGCAATAAATACACTTTAAATTATTATGTACGAAATAGTTTTGTATTCGACAAATTTCCACGAAAGAAACGTGTTAACTAGATCGCAAGAACCAATCTTGCGACTTGTCATTCACGTTGCCTCTCAACCGAAGAAACCTTACTGGCGTCTAACGGAAGTCGTTTGGCCTTTCAGGTGACCCACTTTCATTGCTTTCTACATAGAGTTTTCATTAACCATTAATCCAAACATAATCATCACAATGCATTGACGAGAATATTTTATACACATTTTCTTTGCTAATGTCAAATTTAGGTAGATAAGTTTGTGTTCGTTTTTGTTTTGTCGTGCAAACTGTCATTAAAGCAAGTAATTTGAGCTAGAGTGTGCGAGAGGACAAGTTTATGCAGACTTTCAAAACAACTAAGCTCGTTAAATATAAGAGACGCTTCGGCGAAAATGAGTATTTTATGGTTCATTGCTGTGTAAAAGTTGTATTGTAAAGTTGCAACGGTCTTTACAAAACTTAGGGCAAGTTTTTATGGTCTATACAAAACTTAGGACAAGGTTTTATGGTCTATACAAAACTTAGGACAAGTTTTTGCTAGGTGTGTTTATCACCTAGCATTGCGATGCTGTTTTGTCTGTGTGTTTGTAGCCAGGGCTACACGAAAAACAAGCGTGGATAGAAACCTATTAAGGCAAGATCCACTATCACCTTAGAAATCGTAATGTGAAAGAATTGTGAAGGGAAATACATTATAGTCTGTCAAACGAAAGAAGAGCCCTGAGAAATTTGTCCAAATTGGTGTCGCTACCATCGACCCCATAGTACTTTATCAACTTGTTTTGTTTTGTCAATAGTCGTCTGTAATATAGTCTGCTATAAACAGATAGGCTTAATCGCAATAGAACCAATACATTTTGCAATATATGACAAGTACTTTAACTTATGTCATTAAATTATATTGCAATGCTAGTTCAACAAAGATAAAACTGGTGTCTTGTCGTTAATTTTGTTTTATATTCTTTAATACTCGATGATCGTAAAAAACCATGAAACATAAACATATTAAATATATATTGCAAAATGTATTGGTTCTTTTGCGATTAAGCCTATCTGTTTATAGCAGACTATATTACAGACGACTATTGACAAAATAAAACAAGTTGGTAAATTACTATGGGGTCGATGGTGGTGACACCAACTTGGACAAATTTCTCAGGGCTCTTCTTTCGTTTGACAGACTATAGTTCTATGGTATGAGTTAACAGCAATTTTCCGACTTCGGATGGACGTAAAACAAGTTTGTCTGGACCTATAGTTGAGAAAAGATCCCCTTCCGGCAACCCTCTAGTTTAGGGTTAATTTGATGGAGAGCTGTAACGAAGCCAATTTATTGGAAAGCGTATATTCGAAATATTTCTTGTTGTGTTGGCGCCAAGGGATGGGCAATGCGGACACGGTAGCTAGAAGGGGAGATCATTTTCATACGGAACGGGCACTATGGGTAAAGGCTGAGTCGCTGTTATTTATTTATAGTTGTCGTTGAAAACTTCTCCTGATCATTAAATGTGTATATACATATATCTAGTTGTTATTGGTTTTTATCGACGTTGCTTTACGATTATGATCTGTGTTTGTGGAGGCTGAATAGACGAAAAGACCATTTTAGCTAGGTGTGGTAAGACCTTAATGTATACCAACCGTTGTGCCACCTCGAATATTACCTTAACGAGTTATAAAACAAGAATGCTTTTACAACATTAGCACATACGAAACTAACACGCCCTTCCCACCCCGAACCACACCCAGCTAATGCGTAAATTATTTTTGCATGGCTTGTTAACGGTCTTTACAAAACTTAGGACCACATTATACTCGATATTTAGTTCTACCAAATGTAGATAGTGCCAAGTATTTTGAAGATTTTCGAACGCTTGCAAAAAGAGTAGGCTTTTACTTCCTATTCTTCAATTTGATAAGTCCTCTTAGCAGAAGCTCCAAATTGAAAACGATGATAGCCACACACATCCCCATTGAATAAATTAAAATGTAAGGCTTGGCCAGATTCTGTGAATATCTCTCTCCCTCGTGAAAATCAGTCTTCTTGTCCGTAATGCAATGGTCTTCCAACATCCAATATTCCCTTTCAATAGCCTTGTCGACAATGCCCGAGGCGAAAAAATACCGAATCCTGATCAAAAATAGTTCAATATGTTTTAATTAAATTAAATCGTACAAAGATTTGGTTAAACATGGATATGCACATTGTATTCAATTTTTCCAACATGGGTTGATCTATATTTTCACCCAATATAGTCATGGCGTTACTTTGCAAATGAACTTCTTTCGGAGCTAGGTAGAAAATTGGCAAATCTTTTCCATTATCGAAACAATACTCTTTTATTTCTTCCAATGAGTCATGAAAATTTAACAAAACAAGTTCTCCCTGCTCGACATGATGAAGTAAAAACGTTAGGTTAGTAGATCCGTATCTTCGGTTCTGAATTTCATTTCTTATTTCATCCGGCAGGTTCTGGTAAAAAAAAGTTTTCTCAATTTGATTTAGTGCTTTAAGACGTTGGAACCGAATTTATTTGAAATTATAGATAATCAAGCAAAGTTGAGTTTTCAAAACAATCAAACTAAAGGAATAATCTAAATCTATCTATCAATCTTTACCAAAAATAAAGATGGAATATAACTTTAGTATTTTAACCTTGCGCCATATTTAAAGGAACTGTAAAGAAGGCATGGGCGGGTGGGTAAAAATTATTTGAAATACGTCAGAGGCACGTGACCGAGGAGAGGCGTGGTTCAAAGAAGCTTAGTTCGTTTTATTTCGAAAATTACCACTTCATGGAATTGGCGCTGCAATCTCGCGAAAAACAAGGACTAGATGTCCAGTTCCACTCAATGAGGAGCCTTTGTATCTTGGTATCACGTCATGTCCGTGACGTATTTGAAATAATTTTTACCTACCCGCCCATGCCTTCTTTGCAGTCCCTTTAAGGAACCTCTTGAGTTTCTAATCCAGACGATCCAAAAACTGTGTTACCTTTGACCTTTCCTTAACTATAAAAGGGTTAGCTGCTTATGATTAACATTCAACCCACTATTTAGATGTAGTAGGACGCTCAAGCTAAGGGTTCTGGACACTTCCCAATTACTCTTATATTGGATTTAATCTTCATCATAATAATTGGTAATCACAATTTAAGTACAAGGATGTCGTGTTTTTTTACAGAATTCTGATCGATATTTAGTTACTGTAATAAATCTGGAATGGACTTAAGGCAACAGAGTCGTTCAATTTAGTAGTAGGCAAGGCTTTTATGGTCACGTGGGGCGAGATTGGGAAACTGGCAAGCATGGTTACATTATGCTGAATGATTTCAATCACGCAGTTTAATTTTGGTAAAAAAGGAAGGTATGTGAATTTTTGAATAGTTTCTTTCATCTTATAGAATGAATTACTTGCATTTAAGACTAAGTTTAAACCATCTGAATAACCACTGGTCGACAAATTAAGGTCGTCGTACTGCAGAATGTCGCTTATTTGGTCAATAAACTTGCAGGTTCCACTGACTAGGTTAGAAAGAATGATGGAATTCAGAAGGTTGTGAAACACAATCATGGAAAGCCACCAAACCATGAGTAATGCATTTATCGAGGTTTCGTTGTTTGTGAAAGAACAAGCTGCAATATTAAATCAGTTTACTTTTAACTTACGTTTATAAGATATGTTCCATAAGTTAGACCCTGGTTACTGAGTGCTCGTCATGAAGTAAAGTAGGTGAAAGATCATAGTATTCATAGATTCTCGTAACTCTACGCCTGGTGAGGAGCTGTCCAAGGCTTAGTACACACTAAATAAAAAGATGGACTGCGAAACCGAATGTTGTTAATTTTCTCGTCGTTCTCGAACTGGCTCACAGTAAATCTTTAGTACTACGAAGAACATGTACTGTCATACTTATGGTACATATCTTATAAACTTATGGTTTGACACTAACTATAGTTGGTGATGCTAGAGACTTACTGAGAGCTTCCGTCAAGGACGCGAGAAATGACTACACTCGGTTTTTGACAAGATTTCATGAAATTTCAGCTATGTCACTTCATGACAAGCTCCCAGTAACCAGTGACAATTTTATGGAACATATCTTAAGAACTTTTGTTTTTAAGCTTTAAGCAAAGAAATTCTATATTCGAGTCCCACAGAGTAGCTTTGATGCTACAAAAATGTTTCTCGTTCCCCCAATCTTATTGCCACACGCGATTGTCCAACTGGAGTGTGCCACACATCACTGCATGAGCACTCGCTAATTTTCTAGAAAGGGCTCTATTCAATGTGCGATATCTTACATTTTGCAAAAAGTGTTTCTAGAAAATTCCAAAAGTATTCGAAACCGTGGCGGCTCTCTTTCTTAGGACGAATCCGTTCCATCCAAACACTAAGCAATGTCAACATCAAGTACGACCCAAAAATAGACAGTGGCAACTGAAATTAATAATATCACATTTTTCCATATAAACTACAGAAATTCAATCTTCGGATTCCAATTTCATCCAACAAAAAAATTCATATTTGACTTCGATTTTGACTTCATTAATATGCTTTTTTCCAAAAAAGTAAACAAATCTATTACCCAAGTTGGTATGTTGGAAATACTTGTTAAAGGCGAATTAGTTTGATAATCCCGACGTTTGGAAAACAAAACAATTCTCGAATAATAAAGTTCAGCGGTGAATCTCCACTCCTCGTGGGAGTCGTGCCTTTCCTTCGTCACAGCGTAGGGGTACAGGAAAAAATCGTATGGCATCTAAGTATAAAGCAAAACACATTTACTTTGAGCAAAAGACAATTGGTTATACCATAGAAGTGCTCAGATTTGTCTAAGTGAAATTCGTGAGTTTAGACAGAGCTGTTCTCCCTAGAAATACTCGTTCTTAACTCGTCATGATACTAAAGGATGGTTTTCCCTTGGCGTAAATAACGACTTTTCACCCGACGTCAAGCGACAACCGAAAATAAAACATAGTTACGCTGGACAGAAATTACGTTGAGTGTGACGATATTAGCTTTCTATTTTTTTCGGCCGCGTTCAACGATAACGCTCTGCATGAGCCAATCAGCAATAAGCTAGAGTCGTGACGTCATTTTCGACCACGCGTGTTCGGAAGAGGCCGTCCGCGGTCCGCCATCTTTTTATTTATTTCGATCCTAATCGAGTCAGTTACTAATAAAAATCCCTGAAAATGCCGAAGTTCAATGCTGAAAGGTTTATTGAAGAGGTTAGGAACAATACAAATCTGTATGATATTAGAAACAAAGATTGCAAAATAAGAAAGACTATAGATGGGCCGCAATTAGTGCATTGTTCAGTTTATCTGTTAAGCCTTGGTTCCGTTATTTGCGGGAACTACGCTAAGTGAAAACACTATAACGCTGGGCGACAACGTTAAAAACAAATCTGACGTTTGACGTCCAGCTGCAAAGAAGTTTTTTTCAGTCAAGTGAAAACCATGCTTAATGCTCATGCCGAATACTCTGTTTTAATTTGGCTCTTTCGCATACTTCACTTTTGAGGAAAAGAGTTATGTGGCGAAAAAATGCTGCACTTGCCTTCTCTTCTCTATCACCAAGTGTCCAGCTATGTAACATAGTAGTGTCATATAAATTATACACTTGTACACTGTTTTGCAAAAAGGCCGGGTGGTAGGACCGAAGAACAGTTGGTTCTATGGACGATTTTGAGTGGAAAATGTTCTAGGGCAAGTTGCCTAAGGACAACCGTTTACGAGTTATGATTGGGGTGTTTTAAGGACGACCACGTAACTTGTAAATGGTGTCCCTCGGGGAAAAATGTCATAAAACATTTTCGAATCAAAATACGGCCATAGAACCTCCTACCACCCTTCTTGGATAACCATGTACAATCCCGTTCTCACAAATATTTACGCAACAGCAATAATAGCAATTAGTTATCATACTTCAATCTCCTTGCCATGGCCATTGTTAAGTCTATTACGGGGCCTGTGTAATCTTTGAAGTATGTGCCTTGATTAGCGCCAATTTCCTTATAAAAGAGAGGCCTGTACTGATAAGATAAAATGCGATGGAATCAATATGAATTGATTTAGTAAATTAGCATAAATTAAAGACACTAGTACGGAAACTGATGAGCCCAACACTTATAGGCAATTCAAAATCAATGACATTATAACTCCTTACAAAAATCTACTTTAGAACTCTTAAGAAAATTTCTTTGGGAAATTTCTCTGGAAATCCTTAAGGCATTCTTTGGATAATTGGGGAATATTGTCCTCTTTGTCTTTGGAAATTTCTTTAGAAATATCCTTGGAAATGACTTTAGAAATATACTTGGAATTTCCTTAGGAAATATCTTTGGAATTTTCTTGGGAAATATCTTTGGAACTTTCTTGGGAAATATCTTTGGAATGTTCTTGGGAAATATCTTTGGAACTTTCTTGGGAAATATCTTTGGAATGTTCTTGGGAAATATCTTTGGAATGTTCTTGGGAAATATATATGGAAGATGGGGTAAACTAATTTAGCCCCGAGGGGTCGGACGTTCGGCATTTTAGTGAACGGGATTTTGATATTTCAAGATTTTGAAAAAGATTTTGAGATTTTACTCCAGATTTTGAGTTTCTGACTGAGATTTTAGAAATCTTGAAATCTAGTCCAAGATTTTAAGATTTCGGGATTTTCAAGGAGATTTTCAGATTTTGAACGCGATTTTCAGATTTCGAAGGAGATTTCGGAATTTTGTTCAGGATTTTCAGATTTTGAAGGAGATTTCAGGATTTGGAACAAGATTTAGAGATTTTGAAGGAGATTTTCAGATTTCGAGGAAATTTTCGGATTTTGATGAAATTTTGGGAATTTGCAGGGGGTATCAAGATTTAAAATTAACTTTCAGTGTTCAAAGGATATTTCGAGATTTTGAAATATAGGTTTAGGTTTTAGACTTTAAATTTGTTTTAATTTACCGAAATTGAATACTGGAGAAAAATCGAGATGGAAGGCAGAGTTTTACCCCCGTGTCTTCCCCTCTTAAGTAGATGCAAAACGTGTATTGTAAGCGTGGGGATTTTCAGATTTTGATATTTTAGGGTGAGATTTCGGGATTTTCAGATTAAGGTAGCGATTTTGGGATTTTTAGATTTTGACGTGATATTTCGGGATTTCGAGATCTTAAGGGTAAGATTTCGGGATTTCGAGATTTTAAGGGTAAGATTTCGGGATTTCGTGCTTTTAAGGGTAAGATTTCAGGATTTCGAGACTTTATGGGTAAGATTTCGGGATTTCGAGATTTCAAGGGTAAGATTTCAGGATTTCGAGACTTTATGGGTAAGATTTCGGGATTTCGAGATTTTAAGGGTAAGATTTCGGGATTTCGAGATTTTCGAGAGACATTTTTAATAGATTTCAAACGAACTGTACGGGTTTTTGACAAACGTCGGACCCCTCGTTTAGCCCTCAGGGAGTGCCGTTCTTTCATGCTAAACTGAACTACACCCATTATAGCGACGGCAGTTCTCGCATGCAGTGTGTATACTATGATGTGGCTAAAAATCTAAAAGGTCACTTCTGCCATGCCTTTTTTAACGAGTCATGACATTTTTCGCCTTCGGTAGACATCTAAACAGACGTAGGGGGAGGAGCTACACTTCTAAAAAACAAAAAGGACTCGCCTTATGTTTCCACCATCAAGGGTACAACGAGAGCCCCCTTAGCCATTCCAGCCCCTCCATACATTCCTGGTAAAAATTATTATACAATTGTATGACCCCAGGGTCGGGATGACTCACAATTTCCTGATTTAAACAAAACCATTCCCCATTAACCTTCGATTATAAATCATACAAAACGTACTATATATTTTACGTGATTTTATGTACTAATTGTGAATGAATAGTCAACGCTTATTACCATTTTTAATGTTATCGTCAGATCAGTATTGTTATACAACAAACCAATGAATCCCGGTTAGTAGAAATGTTCACAATTGTTTTAATTTTGCGTTTTTGTAATCAATGCCAACGATTATCTATGAAAGATTTCATAGTTTTGTATTCGACAAATTTTCACGAAACGTGCAAATATAATGTACAAAACGTGAGGCAGAAAGAAGATCGCATTTAAGAACCAATCTCTCGACTTGTAATTCACGTTACATCTCAACGAAGGAAACCTTACTGGTGTACCAAGGGAAGGCGTTTATCCTTCCCAGTGACTCACTAGCATTGCTTTCTACATAAGAGTTTTTCTTAACCATTAAACCAAACAAAATTATCGTATGTCATTGGCGAAAAAGTTTGAGTTCGTTTTATTTTGTCGCGTAAACATGTCATTAAAGCAAATAATTTGAGCTAAAACGCGTGCGAGTTTTTGTTTGTCCACACTTTCAAGACAACGAAGCGTATTAAATGAGAGTGTCTTTGGTGAAAATGGGTATTTTATGGTTCTTTACAGAACTTTTATTTCCACAATCGAGTGGGCTATGGTTATAATTTTCTTAAGTTGGAAACGGCCTTTACAAAACCTAGGAAAACAAGTTTGTAATGATCTTTACAAGACTTAGGACCACATTATTCTCGATATTCAGTTGTAGCAAATGTAGATACGAGTTCTTCAAAAGTAATTAACCTCAGATAGTCAAGAAATCTACTGGGCCAATTGAAGTAGGGTTAGTTTTCATCAGACATAAATAAATTTGAAGTAAAATAGTTTTTAACAGATGGTGTATGGAACATTTTAGTAATTGGTGTGATTTCTATGTTTTATGATCAAATATGCATCAAACTTGCGAAATTCTTGTTTACCTTATGAAGTAATTTGTTTCACAGCATTATAATTCACGACGTGAGAATTTAAAAAAAAATTTAGTGTAATATATTGATTCATCAGCAAAATTTTAACGCCTTAAAGGGTCTGTAAACTAGTTGTTGGACCATTGGATTTTTTTTTCTTTTGAAAAAGCTGTTATTGACCTGACAACACAAGCAAAACGAAAGTCTTTCCTTCTTTCCAGGAAAATAATGTTATGGCATTTTCCTATTTTTGTGATATTCATCCTAATGCGGCAGATAATACAATTGGGCCTTTGCTATAGCTACGGTCGACGGTTCTAACAGTCGCAGCTGGGATTGGTTACTGGGGAAACGCCGGAACGGGCGGTTCACAACCAATCACAAGAGAAATTAACCAAATGGGACAACCACGAAATAATTCCTCTTCAACGCGTTTTTCATCACCTGATGAGGTGAATGATTGTGGCGGGGGGGGGGGGGGATTGGTCGAGTGGCTTTAAAAAATTCAACGGTCTGCCGACCTTTTTGAAGTCCCTTTAATATACAGACATTTAGCGTCTAAAATTTATCGAGCACCCAGAATCATTTGGTTAACATCAGTGCCAAGTATTTTGTAGATTTTTGAACGCTTGCAAAGAGGAGGCTTTTACTTCCTTTTCTTCAAGTTTATTATTCCTCTTAGCAGAACTTGCAAAAAGAAAAAGATGATAGCCACACACATCCCCATTGAATAAATTAAAATGTAAGGCATGGCCAGATTCTTCGAATATCTCTCTCCTTCGTGAAAATCGGTCTTCTTGTCCGTAATGCACCGGTCTTCCAACATCCAATATTCCCTTTCAATAGCCTTGTCGACAATGCCCGAGGCGTAAAAATACCGAATCCTAATCAAAAATTATTCAATATTTCATTAAAATTAAATTGTAGAAAGATTTGGTTAAACATGTATACGCACATTGTATTTATTTTTTCCAACATGGGTTGGTCTATATTATCACCCATTATAGTCATGGCGTTACTTTGCAAATAAACTTCTTTCGGAGTTCGGTAGAAAATTGGCAAATCTTTTCTATTGTTGTTGCAATATTTTTGTATTTCTCCCAAAGAGTCATGAAAATTTAACAAAGCAACGTTTCCATGCTCGACATGATGAAGTAAAAATGTCGTGTTTGAATTTTTGTATCTTCGGTTCTGAATTTCATCTCTTATTTCATCCGGCAAGTTCTAGAGAAAAAGAAGTTAGTTTTCACGATATGATTGATATGAATTCTCTCAGACTGAGAATTCAACCAATCACAAAGAGGTTCGATATAGCACCGTCACAAAACCAATAACGGCGCGCAGTAGTCCTCGTTTTTAAGACTAGTTAAATGATAATTAAAAATCAAAGTCCTGACTGACTGACAGACTGACTGATAATCAACGCCCCAGCCCAAACCGCTTGCCCTAGAAGGCTGAAAATTTGTAGGAACGTTACTCATGAGAAGTAGACGCGTACTAAGAAAGATTTTCCCCATCCGCCGCCATCTTAAAAAATGGCGACCAGAAATGTAAAAAATCTTCTCTATGCAACAGAGTCCGCGCGTTTCAAACGATTTCGCAAATATTTAGTACACCGGTTTCCTTTAACCTATAGACGGGATGAATGGTCTTTCGGGTTCGATTTGTTGCCATCAAATGACGGCCGAAAACTTAAAAACCCTTCTTTATGGAATAATGTCCGCGTGAAAAGTAATAAAAATTGTCCCGACGGGCTGACGGGCATCGCCGAGTGCCTTCGCTCCTAGGGTGCTACAAAAATATTAGTCATCAGTAAAATCTACCTATTCTTTATTTAATTGAGATGTAAGTTCTTATTACACGCGAGCGACGCCGCTGGTAACAGCTAGTTTTGTAATAAGAGACCAGTTTTTATATTTAGAAATTGGCCGTTTTTTTTAAGGGCTAATGTTATGTGAAAACGGAAGTTATGTGAATTTATGAATGTTTTTTTTTCAAATTATAGTTATGGAATATATTACTTGCCTCTAAGACTAAGTTTAAACCCGCTGAATCACCAATGGTGGACATTTTAAGGTTGTCGTACTCGAGAATATAGCTTATTTGGTCAATAAAACTGCAGGTTCCACTGACTAGGTTCGCGAGAATGATCGAATTCAGAAGGTTATGAAACACAATCATTGAAAGCCACCAAACTATGAGTAATGCATTTATCGAGGTTTCGTTGTTCGTAAATGAACAAGCTGCAATATTAAATCAGTTATAAGCAAAGTAATTCTATATTGTCGTCCCTCATAGTATCTTTGCTGCTACACAATAAGTTTCTTGTTCCTCCAATCTTTATGCCATACGTGCTTGTCTTACTGGAGTGCGCCACACTCCGGACAATTTACATCACTGAGCACTCGACAATTTTCTAAGTAGGGTTTTGTTTCAATGCGCGATATCTTACATTGTGCAAAAAGTGTTTCTAGATAACTCCAAAAGTATTCGGTTCCGTGGCGGCTCTCTTTTTTAGGACGAATCCGTTCCATCCAAACACTAAGCAATGACAACATCAAGTACGACCCAAAAATAGACAGTGGCAACTGAAATTAATAATATCACATTTTCCATATTAGTTACAGAAATTTAATAATTGGAATAGAATTTTATTTAATATGAAATTTGTGTATGACCTTGATTTTGATTTCATTAATGTGTTTTATTTAATAAATAAACAAATTACCCAAGTTGGTATGTTGGAAATACTTGTCAAAGGCGAATTAGTTTGATAATCCCGACGTTTGGAAAGCAAAACAATTCTTGAATAATAAAGTTCAGCGGTGAATCTCCAACCCTCGTGCCTTTCCTTCGTCACAGCGTAGGGGTACAGATATAAATCGTATGGCTTCTAAGTATAATGCAAAATACATAGCTTTTACTCAAAAGGCAATTGCTTATACCATAGACCAGCTCAGATTCCTCAAAGTTAAATTCGGGAGTTTAGACAGCGGTATTCTAGCAAGACGTATTCATTCTTAACTGGCAACGCTCATGCCGAATACGTCGGCATGTTTTAATTCCGCGTTTTCTCTTATTTCACTTATGAGAAAAAGAGTTATGTAGCGAAAAAATACTGCACTTGCCTTCGCTTCTTTATCACCAAGTGTCCAGCTATGTAACATAATAGTGTCATGTAAACTATACACTTGTACAGTGTTTTCCAAAAGTGGCTCGTAGGACCGAATAACAGTTGGTTCCTTGGACGATTTTGAGTCGACAATGTTCTAGGGCAATTTGCCCCAAGGGCCACCGTTTATGAGTTATGATTGGCGTCTTATATGAATGACCATTTAAAAGTGAGAAATCATGATGCTAATTTGTTAAATCAACAAAAAATATTTGAAATACGTCACAGGCACCACGATGCGCCAAGATCCAAAGACTTCTTAAAAGTAAGCCAGGAGGCCAAAAGGAGCTCTTGAAGGCTTTTCTGATGCCCTATACCCCCGCTACTGCTGAGATCGTGAAGATCCTGGCTCATGATAACACTTACCAACCCAGGACCATTTAGGTAACGGAGTGTGGGTGAGTTTACTAAGTCAGGCATCGATACTCTCAGTTTTACTATTGCGGTCCATTTCACTTCAAGGTCATTGATCCGGCAAGCACTGACGTCTCCCTTTGCACTTTCGGAGAGCATATCCAGGATCGGGCAATGCCAATTTGACTTAGTTGGGCTGTCAGTGGCGTCGCCAGGGTCTCGAATTTGGGAGGGCTTAAGCCCTCCCTTAAGTATTTTGTTTCCAATTTTTCAAAACCCATCACTTTTATCATGACACCCTCTTGTCTATAAGGCGAATATTAGAGTAATAAAATAAGGAAAAGTAATTAAGGACTGAACGCATGTTTTATCACAAAAGCTTTCGCATCACACAAATTAATTTTATTACTGTTAAAATGTTTGAAAATAACTTGACATTGACTGTATCAGGACTAGACTAAACTCAAGTGTGACTAGTGGGCGTTGCTTAATTGAGGAGGGGGGGCAGTTAATGGCAAAATTTCAATTATTCGATTCGGAGATCCTAGGTACTTTAGTGGGTAGATGACGGGGAGAAGTTATTTTTTAGACCTTGCTTCGGAAGGCACGCGATTGAGGCGAAAGGGGGAAGATGTTGCCCTCAGTGCTTGGGACGGTGTAGGGCAAGGTCTGTATACCGCTTCGCATTATTTGGTGTAGGGTAGCTATGCTATAGAATAATCATGAAAATAGACTGTGACGTCTGTATACATACGCTCTAGACGATATAAATATGAAATAGTGTTTGTATGTGTATTTCACTTTCATATAGTTAAAACTTCAATACGCCCAACTGAATAATTAGGAGAGGCTTTCGGTAAATATAAGGGGGCGCTTTTAAGAAATTTAAGGAGGGGCTTAAGAGAATTTTCAGGGGGCTCGAGCGCCCCCAAAAAACCCCTGGCGACGCCACTGTGGGCTGTTAACTCTTTTCCGTCCTATAAGTCTCCTGGCCCTGATGGCGTCTTTTCTGCCCTCCTTCAGGAAGACATAGTCGCCATTGGCCCTTATCTCTGCAGGATCTTTAGGGCCTACATTACTCTGGCACTCATTCCGGATACGTGGAAGCTCTGGAAGGTTATCTTCATTAACAAGCCTGGGACTTGGATCTTGAGGCTGAGGCAAACACACCTATACGTCTTACCTCCTTCTTCCTGAAAACCTTAGGGAAGCTGGTGTACAGGGATATACGGAATGACATCCCATACACCCCTGTCCACTTTTCAGTTTGTCTATCAAAAGGGCAAATCCACAGATCTGCTAGAGGGTTCTCTTGGTACGGAAAACGACTCATGACCAAGTAACAATTGAGAAGCGAGTCACCTAAAAAATACGGTTCTACAAGTAGAGAAGACCGAGATAGGATTTTGAACCGAAAAAGGGGTCAATCGTGACTACTGTATCTCAGTTCCTGTACCCGAATAACCCGTAAACCTCGGAGCCGGGTTTCATCTGTACCTGGACGACTCGCTTCTTAATTGATACTCAGTTACAGTGGCGTCGCCAGGGGTTTTTTGGGGGCGCTCGAGCCCCCTGAAAATTCTCTTAAGCCCCTCCTTAAATTTCTTAAAAGCGCCCCCTTATATTTACCGAAAGCCTCTCCTAATTATTCAGTTGGGCGTATTGAAGTTTTAACTATATGAAAGTGAAATACACATACAAACACTATTTCATATTTATATCGTCTAGAGCGTATGTATACAGACGTCACAGTCTATTTTCATGATTATTCTATAGCATAGCTACCCTACACCAAATAATGCGAAGCGGTATACAGACCTTGCCCTACACCGTCCCAAGCACTGAGGGCAACATCTTCCCTCTTTCGCCTCAATCGCGTGCCTTCCGAAGCAAGGTCTAAAAAATAACTTCTCCCCGTCATCTACCCACTAAAGTACCTAGGATCTCCGAATCGAATAATTGAAATTTTGCCATTAACTGCCCCCCCCCTCAATTAAGCAACGCCCACTAGTCACACTTGAGTTTAGTCTAGTCCTGATACAGTCAATGTCAAGTTATTTTCAAACATTTTAACAGTAATAAAATTAATTTGTGTGATGCGAAAGCTTTTGTGATAAAACATGCGTTCAGTCCTTAATTACTTTTCCTTATTTTATTACTCTAATATTCGCCTTATAGACAAGAGGGTGTCATGATAAAAGTGATGGGTTTTGAAAAATTGGAAACAAAATACTTAAGGGAGGGCTTAAGCCCTCCCAAATTCGAGACCCTGGCGACGCCACTGCTCAGTTACGTCTTGTTTTCAGTACCAGTAGAACCCTTTAGGGGTCATCAACAAAACACAAAAAAACTTCTTAATGGTGTCCCTTAGGGCAAATTGTCATAAAACATTTTCGAGTCAAAATTTCTCCCACTGTTCTTCGGTCCAACCACCCGTTTTGGAAAACCCTGTGTAATGCTTTTGACTGAAGACCATCCCAGTCTCGCAATTATTTACACGTCAATAATAATCCAAATAGCTAAAATAGCAATTGATTAACATACTTCATTCTCCTTGCCATGGCCATAGCTAAGTCTATTACGGGGCCTGTTGAATTTTCGAAGTATGTGCCTTGATTAGCACCAATCTTTTCATAGAAGAGAGGCTTGTACTGATACGATAAAATTTGATAGAAACAGTATGAATTGATTTTGAAAATTGGCATTAATTAACTGAATAATGACACTTCTAAAGCGTAAAACAATGCCATACAAACAATTGTATGAACCTAGGATTAGGATGACTCACAATTTCTCGATTTACACAAACCCATTTCGCATTGTCGGTCGAAATATAATACATTGAAAACGTTATCGTTATATTATTTTGTAAACTTACCTTCCATATTTGTTTAATGCTTATTACCATTTTTAATTTTATCTACTAATCAGTGTGGTTGAACAGTAAACCGTTTAATATTTTGCGTAGAAACGAACATATACCATTGTTTTCAAAAGTTTGCTTCCAAGTGCTGTGGCTATCGCATTTTCGCACATTATATATTACAAACGATTGTCCATAAACGAGTAAATAGTCGTTGAGTGCAATACTTTTAGTTTCATACCTTTGACATCATTTCTACGAATACATTACTACAAGCATGAATATAATCTAGAACTGTCGAGAATTTTTCTTATTATGTATAGTAATCATTTTCCACTTCAGAAAAGCAGGTACAATTTCTAGTAAAGGCTGATATAAATTCTCGAAATGTATCGTAGTAAGTGCATTTTCAAACAGAGAATATTCCACGTCGTTGAGATATGGGTTTTCTTTTAAAACATTTGACTAAAATTGGTTTATATTTTTGCAAACAATTCCACAAGAAATGCAAAACATGAATTAAACGAAGTTCAAAACACTATAATCTGCTTATTTCCAAACTAAGCAGTTAATTTTTCATTATATTACCATAAGTTTATGAGATATGTTAAATAAGCTTGACACTGCCTATACAACGTAATGCTAGAGACTTACTGAGAGATAGTTCAAGAACGACGCGAGAATTAACTACACTCGGTTTAGCAGGACTTCCATCTTCCTATTTAATCTGTACTAGGCCTTTGACAGGGCCTCACCAGGCGTCTCTGTACGAGAATCTATGAGTCTGAAGTTTTTATGACAAGCTTTCAGTAACCAGTGACAAACGTATGGAAAATATCTTATGAACTTACGATATTAAACATATAATATTATAATTTTCATACTTCGAAGTTATAAAAAAAGTTATATTCAAAATGTTTTGTTTTATGGCAATTTAACTCTTGCTGATATTGGTTTCGCAAAAGTTTCCGAAAATATAGGGAGCCATATCTGCATAACGAAAAGAAAATCATGATCTCTGGCCTTAATGATTCAAATAAGAGCTTTACCATGAAACTATCCTGAAACATTTCATCATGAGCACTTCGCAATTATGGATTTTATAAAAAGGCTATACGCCTTGCACTCTTTTATAAGTGTATGTATAAAGTGCACTTTTCTAATGACAATATACATTTTATGGAAAATTTTTAAGTCTTGATATTTGTAGTCGATAGAGATAGTCAATTTATTTTCGGCTGAAACTGAGTCTCCGCATTTATATTTATCGATATTTTAAGTATGCTTGCATTTACTTGAGTGTATACAGTATAACAAACTATTGTTTTTCTAATGAAACAGGGAACCTTATATCGAAAATAAGAGTTGAAAGTCATTATCGTTTTAGACAATTTTATGTCTAACTTTGGCATAGATATCCGGGTTCAAAAAAATCCGGGTTTTGTTAAAAAAAAACCAAGTCCACCGGAATTTATTTGGATTTTTATCGTTAAGCAGAAGGTTTTTTACAGTGGGTAAACCAAGAAATCCATTAAATAAAACCCGTGGGTTTTTTTTAATTCTAACCCTGATAGATATAAGGTGGTCGCCCATTTCCGCACAGTTTTATTTTTCACACCCAAAAAACCTGTAGCCCGTTTCCGCACACTTTTCCATAACCCATTTCCGCACAGTTTGCAAAAATAAAAAAAAAAATATTTCTTGTTGATTACATTTTAAAAACCTTAAAGTTATGCTGCTGCCCATATTGGTCTGAAAATAGACAAAATGTGAGGTTCTATGATTGTACAATTTTCGATGCTATTTAAAGATAGATTAATTTTTAATGCTCCTTTTACATTTATTTTTAACAAAAACACACTTGGTTTAATGCTTACGTCTATCAATATACTTTTCTATGTCGATAGTGATATTGCAAATCTGGAATATTGGAACGTTGTAATATTTTTTCTCGTTAGCGATGTTTTAATATTTTATCTCAGATAAAGTCACGCCATCATCGAGCTATTGGTTTTTACTTTTGCACGCCATCAATAGATGGCGTTCAAAAGTTATATTTTTATAAACGGAAGACTTAAAGCCCGTCGAGCACGCTCGGGTGTCAATAGAAATACACGGGCCCACGAGAGGGAAACGATGAAAAATTCCCCAGTGGAATACCGGCGTTGTTGCGCTGAAGTTTTGGTGTAACCAAGAATCTGATACGCATGCGCGAGCTTTCTAAAAAAATATCTCTTGAAATTGGATTTTACAACTAGGCTCGTGGTATGGTGGTTAGAGCCGTTGCCTTTTGCGCGGTAGAACCATGGGTCGCAGTTCGAATCCACACGAGGAAATATTTTTTTTTTTTTAAGTTTTATATTAATTGAGGATGTTTTGAGGCGAAATTCATCTTAAAATAACGAGGAAAAAGTTTAAAAGTTTTAACAAAAGTAAATTTATTATTAATACAGGCCTAAGCGCGCTATCTCAGGGAAGGCAGTCAAGGGGTATTTGGGCACCACGCATAGATGTCGCTTTTCGAAACCTCAAATCTCAAAAATCCCCGCGAGTTTTTAAAACCAGCAAAACTTTGAGAATGAGGAATTAGCTTAGATGATTGAAAATTACGAATTATTATAATCTTATTGAATTGTTTGCATTTCTAAATGGGAATAAAATAAGAGTCATATTTTAAAAATATAAATAAAATAGCATCGCATATTAAAAATATAAATAAATTAGCATCTTAATTTAAAAATAGTACTTAAATAGTGTCACATTTCAAAAATATAAATAAAATAGTTTCACATTTCAAAAATATAAATAAAATAGTGCCACATTTTAACAATATAAATAAAATTGTGCAGCAACATTTTAAAAACAAAAATAAAATAGTACCAAATTTTAAAAATATGAATAAAATAGTGCCACATTTTAAAAATAGGAATAAAATGGAGTCATATTTTAAAAATAGGAATAAAATAGAGTCATATTTTAAAAATAGGAATAAAATAGAGTCATATTTTAAAAATAGGAATAAAATATAGTCATATTTTAAAAATAGGAATAAAATAGAGTCATATTTTAAAAAATAGGAATAAAATTGTTCACATTTTAAAAATAGGAATATTAGTGTTTTAATGTGGCACTGTATTATTACTAGTTTTAAAAAGTTTTAAATAATCTGAATCAGTTTTGTTTGACTTAAGTAAAAAATTATTGTTCTGTTTTAACATTCCTGTTTTTAAAATGAGATAAAAACACTTAGGCATTCGGCGAATTAAAAGGTACTGAAAAAATTATCGGGGAAGCGCGCTCAGGCGTGTATTAATAATGTTGGCGAGGCTTGAATACTGGGCGCGTGGTATATCGGTGAGAGGTATTGAGTTTTGCACTGCAGAACCATGGGTCGCAAGTTCGATTCCACACGAAATAATTTTTTTTACGTATTATTTTAATTAAATATGTTTCGGGACGAAATTCATCTTAAGATAATAAAGAAAAAGTTTGAAAATTATAACTTGCGCTGTTAAAGAATTCGCAACGAGGGGCTACTCACTCACTTCTATTATTGTGTTTCATTATTAGAATAATAATAGAAGTAAATAAATTGACGTTAGAATTACGGGTAATCGTTTTAGCATAGTTACGGCTATTCACGTAAATTTTCTATACGCCTTTTAAGTTCGGTACGCTGTGGCTACTATTATGAGTCCATCCCTGGGCCATTTTTTGATAGTAATAATAGTAATTCGACAGTTGCCGTGCAAAAGTATTCTGTGCCCAGCCGGGCACATCTTGTTTGTGTTTAAAGCAGTTTCTATCCCAAAAAATTGTTACGAAGAAAAACAGTTGTACTTTTATTGGGTCAGTAACAATTTAGGTTTGTGGGCGGAAATGCATATTTATGGCGAAATGTTCGAGATAAAATCTGAAATCACAGAGGAAATCTCAAAATTTCTGTATAAATCGCGCATGAATTTCTGGCAAATGTTGAAACCCATCCCCCAAAGTGTCCCTATTTATGTTATTAAGCTGGCATATTTTCATGAAAATTAAGTAAATAACAAACAACTGTTTCAAAATCCGATTTGAAGAATAATACTCTCCATTAACCTGCATTGTACATTTATTTTTAGCTGTACTATTTTGACGCGAGGGGTCGGTCATTCACGAAATCCCGTACGCTACCCGCGAAATCCAACTTAAGAGACCCGAAATCAATAACAAAATCAGAAATTCGGAAAGAAATCAAACTTATTTTTGTTGATTTCGAAATCCCATTAAAAAATCCGAAATCAGTAACGAAATCACAAAGTCAGTATAAAATGACAAAATCGGTAAAATAAATCACAGTCAGTAAAATAAATCACAAAGTCAGTAATGAAGTCACAAAATCAATAAAAAAAATTACAAAATTAATTACAAAATTAGCAAAATCCAAAATAAGAAAAAATCTCAGAATCCGAGGAAATCACGAGTAAAAACTTAAAATCCAAGGAAATCACGGGAAATACTCCAAAATCCGTCAAAATCAAGGAAAAAACGAAAAATCCGTCGAAATCACGGGGAAAATCGCAAAATCCGTTGGATTTTATCGAGTTTTGAAATCAAACAAAATCCAAAGAAATCAAATTGGATTTCGAAATCCCGAACACATTTTCCAATACGTCCGACCCCTCGATTTTATGTTTGATTGTGTGCAATATGATTAAACAAAGGTATTTTTATAAGAACCTTAATTATTCTGTTATGATAGTCGTACGTTTAAGTGCTCGGGCACGGAAAATCCATATTATACCATCGTTTCAGGCTGTCCAAATATTTGGTGAAAGGGATACATAAATGACGTAAAAACTACTGAAATTTAAATGAAAATGGCCATTTAAAGTTAGTAGTCCAGTACCATACGTTCATAAGATATGTTAAATAAGTTTGTTACTGGTTATTGAGAGCTTGCCATGAAGTGACGTAGGTCATAGATTTTCGTAAAGCGACGCCTGGTGAGGGGTACTGTCAAAGGATTAGCACAGACTAAATAGGAAGATGGACTGCAAACCGAGTGTGGTGGCGCCGTTCCATAACTAGGTCGCAGTTAGTCTCTAGAATTACGAAGTAAAGGTAGTGTCACACTTGTGGAACATGGTTGTACAAAGAAGCCCCCATGCCCTCTCGTCGCAGGGTCTGTGGGGGCGGTAGATACAGGAACCCTTTGGGCTTTTAGAATTTGATTTTGCATGTATTTCCTTCATACAAGCCAGAGTAAATAAAACACCCTCCTTATTCATTAAGGGCAATATGAAATAGCTCTTTTAGAATTAGGGTAAAACATTTGGGGAAACTCTCTTCAGTCGGTTTTGGATTATTCACATCATTAACGGGATCTCAGGAAACACCTTGCCAAATTCACCCATCTACCATATACTCTTGGAGGAGAATAACCACTTCAGTGATTTCTGTCTTATCAATGTTTCTGATAAGTCTGCCATAAATTAAGGGAGTATGTTCTTTGGAAAGTTTTAAGCCGAAAACGTTCTATGACATTTTGCCGTTCGGCCATGTTTGTTTTTAAAATATGATAGGCCTAACGATTAAACGAGGGGTTAGTCACTTGAATCATCAGGTGTACAAAACCGCAGAAATCAATTACTTGATTTCTAGAATTCTTAGAAAATCATCAGTAATCAAAATCATTTTCATGGGTAATCAAAGGTAATAAGAAATCTCCGATAATCACTTGAAATCACGTGGAATCTTGAGAAAAATCACAAATAATCACATGATTTTCCAGTAATCTTTTGAAATCACCTCGGAAATCACACATTTCGTGAAATAATCACACGTAATCAAGCGAGAAATTCGAAAATCCAAAATGAAAATCGTAATCAGTTGAAATGGAAATAATCACTGCTTTCATCGAAATTCACTTAGAATCCAGTGGTAGTCACAGAATTCACAAAAAATCACCGGAATTTATTGGAATTCAAACAGAAATCAGAAGCAATAATCTGCGACAATAACGGGAAATCAGCGTGAAGATTATGGAAATAACCGGGAAAGGGAAATCACGGAATTCGTTCAGTAATCATCGTATAATTCACATAAAAATTCAGAAATCAGTAACCAGGTGTACAAATTTTTGGCGAATGACTAGCCCCTCGCGATTATATTTGTTACACGATTTGATAGATTTATGTAGAAACTTATTATTTAAGTATCTCTTTAAATGTATACGTGTCTCCCAGTGAACAGTTTCTTCAAAGATATAAAAGTGAAATTGGCCGATTGTAGTTCAGAAAGATGATTGTCTTGATAGTGATAGCCACGATTTTTCTCTGTGCTGGTGCAGAAAACGAAATTGCCAGTGCCAACGAAGAAGCCTGTCATGATGGACTGGTGGACGCTGCAACTAGAACTCAAGATGGAAGCACGTATCTTTTTAGAGGTGAAAACGCAACGCAACTACAGTCTTTGATTCTTTTGCTTTTCTAAAATATTTCCATTGATAAACATGATTCACAATAGAAATTTTTGGCCCAAGACCAAATTTTTTTTATACTTTGCAATTTTTAATTCGGAGATTTGCTTTAAACATATAGGGAACTTTTATTGGAAAATTGATGGTGGAATTGTAAACGGATACCCAAGACCTATCTCTGAAGATTGGATAGGAGTTGGTTCTGGACCAATTGACGCTGCATTAACTTGGAATGATGGATCGACTTTCATATTTAAGGTAAAAAAAGACTAGTTAAATTTAATTGCATTGAAATCACTATAAGTAAATAAAACGAAGTTATGAGAAGGAATTAGAACGTTTCGACGTTGAAAAAATAAAATGGGCATCGTCGAAATAAAATCATATCTCACATAGTGCAAAATAGAGACAATTCTATATCGTTATGTAGGGAGATGAATACTGGAAATTTTACAACAAAGTGGCTGAACCGGGTTACCCCAAAAAAATATCCGAAGGCTTCCATGGAATTCCTAACAATATCGATGCGGCTCTAGTCTGGCAAAACAATGGTTTCACGTATTTTTTCAAAGGAAACCACTACTGGAGATACAGACCGAATGGAGCAAATCCAACAAATGGAAACTACCCTCGTAAAATATCCGCGTGGCGTGGCGTTCCAGATAATATCACCGCGGCCATACGCTGGGAAGAAGGTCGAACCTATTTCTTCAAAGACACCGAATATTACCGATACGAAAATGACGTAAGTTTGAAAGTATACCTATTTGAGAATTATAGAGCCACCCATAAGAATCGTCGGGTTTAACTTGATGAGCAGTTCTCGAATAGTAGCCACGATTCCATAAAAACAGCAGTGTTGTTCGAAACTGCTGGTTTTGGGAAATAGCCGTTTTTAGCTTGAGTTTCGAACAATTCTTAACCCTACAGTTTACCTTACCCATTAAGTACGACAAGGTTATCATAGGCTAACCTAACCTTACCTGACCTAATACTATTAGGGTTGGAATAAAAATACTTAAACTGACCCTCATACTATAGGGATGAAATAGCCTAACCTAACTAGCTAAACCCCAAGTTTTTTTTATCGAAGTTTAACCAGACTTCATTAAGTTCAAATAACCAAACATACACCATCATAAATGACTACGTTCTTTCACTTCTCGGTTGTACTGCTCTTTTTGGGAACTGCTGTAACGGTACGCCTCGATTACGATCGAGAACCGCTGTATAGGGAACTGCTGTAACTGGTAAACCCCTATCTACTTCTGGAAACAGCTATTATGGGATCCGCTCATACAGGAACTGCTTATACGAGGGCTTCCCGATTGAAGCCATCTTCAGTGTTCAATTACACTTAACATAGATCGCTAACATTAGTGTATCTTCGTAGGTACAGCGTGTTTCTAGCAGATACCCAATAGCAACTAGTGGGGCATGGTTCGAATGCGCCGAACCGACCAATGAGACATTTAATTACGAAAGAGAAAACGACCGTAATACTAAGATTGGTCAAACTGAACTGATTTCAGTCCTTCTTGAAATTGAAAAGTCAATTGAAACTTTGTCCAAAAACCAGAGTAAGTTTATCTTTGCTTTTCAAATATTTATCAGGTTCCAGAACTGTACAGCTATATTGTCAACAGTTCCACTATTTCAAATTCAATACGGAAACTCTGAAAAAATAGAACTAGGTTATAAAAAATATTTAAATTTCCTCGAGTTCTTACGTGTGTTCGTACCTTTGTATTGGAACTCCTCTTTGTAGGTACATATGTACCTGTACTGATACACAAACTTACATTCATTTTTCAGAGGAAACACGTTTGGAAATCCAAGGCATCAAGAAACACTTGGATTATCTGTCGTCGAACAAGCCTGTTCAATCAGTTTAATGAATGATGCTTTCAGTGTAATTAAATAAATGAAACGCATTGATATGGTTGTTATTTCTTTTACGAACTACCGTGTTAAAACCCTTCCACAACCGCTTTGACGATTTTGAATTCGCGAACGCTGTAAGACCAAATTATGTCATGTAGTTTTCAAATTTATGTTGTATACTGTGTGACCTTCCAATACCCTATATTCCAATACCGATCAGTGTTAGCTTGCCAATAGATTAAAAGACTGTCATAAGTCCGTAAGTTTGAAGTTACGTAGGTGAAACGTTATGGACTGTAAAACCAAGTTTTCTCAATTCTCGCTTCTCGTTCTCGAACTAAGCTCTCTTGCAATACGGAGTATAGGTAGTGTCATACTTATGGAACATATCTTATAGACTTATGCTGTCGGTGAGGAATAAATTTGGTATACTGCTGTTACCGCTGAGACATGAACGTATTTTAACTGCATTGACCATTCAATCGTGTTTAATGGTCTTAGGTGCTAGAGACTTTCTGAGAGCTAGTTCTAGAACTACACTCGGTTTTGCAGACTTCCATCAACCTATTTAGTCTGTACTAAGCCTTTGACAGTGCCTCACCAGGCGTCGCTTTACTCTGTATCTAAAACCTACTTCAATCACTTCATGACAAGCTCCAGTTTGTAGCCAGATTCAAACTTATGGAACATATCTTATGAACTTACGCAATAACTTATATTTCTCATCCAACTATACCCAGGAGTACAACAGTTGAACAGTGTTAGGTGTTTTGTAGGTCTTTGTGAATATCAAAGTTTTTGAAAAAGCCATGAACACAGATTCGCCACAATAAATGTGAAAAGAATCAAACATAAACGGTTTTGCGCATATTTTTTATTTGTGTACCGTTATTGATTGCAATAATAAATCTGTAATCTAACGCAAAAGTCCGAAAATAATATCTTCGGTGACGCTAGAGCCTATTCTTGGCATTAATACAAAGGCACTCCCCCGCACTGCTACAATCCCCAATCAAAGAACGGTGAATATCTTTACAACTTTCATGGCATAACTTATAGGCGCCATAAAATGGATTTACACAATCAATAAGAGGAGCATCTAAAAATACACGAAAATATGTTACTTCTTCTACTATATAATTATAAGACCAGTCTGTATAGTGAAACATTTGAGAAATACTCCCAAGTGATATTAAAATTCAAATTAGGTTCAGATTTTAAAGATAATTTTAAATAAGGACCTCCGACCAATCGCGTAACGCCTTGCCTTTTTATTAACAAAATTCTCGTGGCACCTTCCGTGTCGAATGAAATTTATCACGAGATTTGATAAAATTTGCGCGCGACGTGACAATCGTGGCGCGAGACATGAAGCGTGCCACGAGAAATTTGCTAATAAGAAGGCAGGGCGTTACGCTATTGGTCGGAGGTCCTTATTTAAAATTATCCTTAAAACCTGAACCTAATTTGAATTTTAAAATCATCCTGAATGTTTGACTATGCAGACTGGTCTTATAATTGGTCGATAAAAATCACTTGATTTTCTACTTCACCCTCTCTTTAATAAGAAAATTGTAATACTCTTTAGTACTGCTGTGCAGGCTACATCGCCGGGAAATCTTACGAGGTTACTCCTGCAACCCAGATCTGATAACTGGCCAAGTTTTGGTTTGGTAAAATAGCCGCCTTTTTTTCGACACACGTCTCCATTGTTAACATCCTCTTGGCTGCAAAAGCCAATATCGGCGTGGAAACACACGCATCTTTCTTTTCCTTTTTCTCGCCCTTTAGTGCAATCTCCGGCAAGCTTATAATGTAGCGCTCTGCATTTCTTGTGGCAATTTTTCCACTGGTTATCATAGTCATCAGTGCAAGTACCTATTGAGCCTGATGAAATAATAATTCCTGAGAATGTTTTCGATTACAAAGCGACCTTTTTTTGACTGAAAGGTTTAGTTGAGAAGTTCAGATAAAGTTTTGGAAACCTGGCCCGTACAGTTCATACTACTTTCGTACTACAAATGCTATAACACTATAAACTTTAATGCTTATCACATTATTTAAGTACTATAGTTACACGTGAGCGAAGTCACGGGTAACAGCTAGTTTCATACATTTGGGCATATAATGGTTTCTGATTAAACCTTCGAGTGCATTAAAAAAACCTTTTTGGAGTACGAGGATGCCTATTTCCGTACAATGTTCGAGAATAATAGCCCAATTCCACACAATTTTTATGGCCCATTTGCGCACAATTTTTACATCGAAATTTTACTTTAACCATAACCCAGAGCGCTAGCATTTCACCTCTCTCTCTCTCATTCAGAGCGCTAGCGTTTTACCTATCTCTCTTATTCAGAGCGCCAGCGTTTTATCTCTCTTATTCAGAGTGCCAGCGTTTTATCTCTCTTATTCAGAGTGCCAGCGTTTTATCTCTCTCATTCAGAGCACCATCGTTTTACCTCTCTCTCTCTCTCATTCAGAGCGCTAGCGTTTTACCTCTCTCTCTCTCATTCAGAGCGCTAGCGTTTTACCTCTCTCTCTCTCATTCAGAGCGCTAGCGTTTTACCTCTCTCTCTCATTCAGAGCGCCAGCGTTTTACCTCTGCCTCTCTCATTCAGAGGGCTAGCGTTTTACCTCTGCCTCTCTCATTCAGAGGGCTAGCATTTTACCTCTGCCTCTCTCATTCAGAGCGCTAGCGTTTTACCTCTGCCTCTCTCATTCAGAGGGCTAGCATTTTACCTCTGCCTCTCTCATTCAGAGCGCTAGCGTTTTACCTCTCACTCTCATTCAGAGCGCTAGCGTTTTACCTCTCACTCTCATTCAGAGCGCTAGCGTTTTACCTCTCACTCTCTCATTCAGAGCGCTAGCGTTTAAACTCTCCCTCTCTCATTCAGAGCGCCAGCGCTTTACCTCTCTCTCACACACACTCTGTAGATCGTGTACGCGTCCGGCACCGGGACAGGCGCTTTGGGCCCTTTCTTAAATTTTACCGTCATTAAATTTCCGTGTAAAATTAAAAATGTTTTATTTGCAAACTGTGCGGAAATGAGTTACGAAAAATTGTGCGGAAAGGGTAGATTTTTAAGGTGTCATAAATAAAACTGTGCGGAAACAGGTGACCTCCAAGAAGTAACTATAAAATGTTTACTAAATTATTAAGAGTATAATTACCATTTAAGACACCTCCACAAATGTTGAAAAATGGGAATCTTACCAAATCTGGATAACATTGAAAAGCCCACAATTTCTTATTTTTCATAAAACTCCACCCTTCATCATTGGTATCCTTCTTTAAAGCCTTGCAAGCTTTAGCATTTTCCTTGCAAACACCTGAGGTAAAATAATAATTTAATTTGCATAAGAAAGATTGCATTAGGTGTTTCAGAAAGGTTCGTCACAATTTAAGGGGCGGTTTTGAGTCGCACATTTTCTATGAGATTTCGCCATCCTGGCCGCTGTTTACAAGTTTTATCAGAAATAGATGTAATTTTAGAAGCAGGAATGGAGAACAGAGTAATTTGGGCGCGCGTCAAAGTCCCGGACAGTGGCGTCGCCAGGGTCTCGAATTTGGGAGGGCTTAAGCCCTCCCTAAAGTATTGGGCTTCCAATATTTCAAAACACATCACTTTTATCATGACACCCTCTTGTCTATAAGGCGAATATTAGAGTAATAAAATAAGGAAAAGTAATTAAGGACTGAACGCGTGTTTTATCACAAAAGCTTTCGCATCACACAAATTAATTTTATTACCGTTACAATGTTTGAATGTAACTTGACATTGACTATATCAGGACTAGACTAAACTCGAGAGTGACTAGTGGGCGTGCTTAATTGAGGGGGTCAGTTAATGGCAAAATTTCAATTATTCGATTCAGAGATCCTCGGTACTTTAGTGGGTAGAGGACGGGGATAAGTTATTTTTTAGACCTTGCTTCGGAAGGCAGGCGATTGAGGCGAAATGGGGAAAATGTTGCCCTCAGTGCTTGGGACGGTGTAGGTATAACTATGCAATAGAAAAATCATGAAAATAGTCTGTTACGACTGTATACATACGCTCTAGACGATATAAATATGAAATTGTGTTTCTATGTATATTTCACTTTCATATTGTAGAAACTTCAATTAACCTCAACTGAATAATTAGGAGAGGCTTTCGGTAAATATAAGGGGGCGCTTTTAAGAAATTTTAGGAGGGGCTTCAGATAATTTTCAGGTGGCTCAAGCGCCTCCAAAAAACCCCTGGCGACGCCACTGGTCCCGGACCCCCTTCCCCGGAAAGAAGAGGCTGGTCATAGCGACAGAGGTAAAAAGGAACTACGTATTTTTCGAGGCCCCCGTCAGCAACGTCATCAAAACATAGTTTAAGTGAGCCAATAAGATAATTTAAAATTTTCGTCACGGGTTGGAGGGAGGGGCTCTATCCTGGGCTATGAGTCGGACTGAAGTAAATACTAACCGTTCTCCATTCCTGCTTCTAAAATTACATTTATCCCTGGCTTTATAGTTAAGTGTGTCGGATTACCCCTTAAAGAGAGGGTGACATGGAAAATCAAGTGTTTTTTTTATCGATTCTTCTTCTAATTATAAGACCAGTCTGCATAGTGAAACATTTAGGAAATACGTCCGAATGATTTTAAAATTCAAATTAGGTTCAGATTTTCAGGATAATTTGAAATACCTCCGAATGATTTTAAAATTCAAATTAGGTTCAGATTTTCAGGATAATTTGAAATACCTCCGAATGGTTTTAAAATTCAAATTAGGTTCAGATTTTCAGGATAATTTGAAATACCTCCGAATGGTTTTAAAATTCAAATTAGGTTCAGATTTTCAGGATAATTTGAAATACCTCCGAATGATTTTAAAATTCAAATTAGGTTCAGATTTTCAGGATAATTTGAAATACCTCCGAATGATTTTAAAATTCAAATTACGTTCAGATTTTTACGATAATTTGAAATACCTCCGAATGATTTTAAAATTCAAATTACGTTCAGATTTTTACGATAATTTGAAATACCTCCGAATGATTTTAAAATTCAAATTAGGTTCAGATTTTCAGGATAATTTTTGAAATACCTCCAAATGATTTTAAAATTCAAATTAGGTTCAGATTTTAAGGATAATTTGAAATAAGTACCTTCGACCAATCGCGTAACGCCTTGACATTTTGTTAACAAAATTATCCATGTCTCGCGCCATGCAAATTTTATCACATCTCGCGATAAACTTTATTCGACACGGAGCGTGCCACAAGAATTTTCTAAATAAAAAGGCAGGGCGTTACGCGATTGGTCGGAGGTATTTATTTAAAACCATCCATGAAATTTCAAACTATATGTAATTTTGAAATCATTCGGTGTTATTTCTTGGACACTTCACCATGCAGATCGGTCTTATAATTAAATTAGCATTGTGTTTCAGTTTCTCGGGTCAATTTTAAGGGATCATCTGTAAATCACTGAAAACATAACTCGAAAACGGTGGCCTGGACGACTAAGTGTCAAAAATATTTTGACTCGAAATTGCCCAAAGAACACGCCGCTTCATTTGTCAAGGACTTTGCAGAAATGCCCCATGTCGTTATTTTGAATTGTTTTATTAAATTTAAAAGTTGTAAAAAGATTGGTTTCTGGCTATTTCAAATGTAAAAAACCACGCCCACCGGGTTTTTAAGTTTTTGGGTTTTTCTCTTTAACAGTTGTGTGCATTGTACAAATTATTATTTAAAAGACTATTATTATTATTATTATTATTATCTAAAATGTTTAATAAAAAATAGAAAATAATAAATATTATTAAATAATACTTTTAAAGTTAAAACAATAAATATATTAAACTTTTTTTATAAATGAAATTATTCCAGCATTCAAATTCATCAAGATTGAAAATCTTATCGATGGGTTTTATTAAGTTGGTTTTTTTGTTAAGAAACATTTTATTGTAAAATTTTTTACTCACTAATTCCCACTGTTTTGCTGCCACTATAATCCGATCCCTTGTAATTGTGACTACTCACTAGGTAACAAGGGTAAATCAATATGCAAATTCCTAAAGTTATATTTCGGAAATTAAAACATTTCCAAACCATTTCAACCGACTTAATACGTTAAAACAAACAAGCAAATGAAGTTGACAGGAACACGTCAATGCTTACCATATCCTAAGTTCCCACTTTTATACTGTTCTCAAAATTTCATTACCTTTTGTATAGTTTTCATTAGGATTTATTTTCTATTTAAAACGTTGACATATGGTATAATATACTTGTCAAGTTGAATTTATTTAATTTTTATGGAATACAGGTTGCAGTTATGAATCGCCTTTATTTAATATTTATGGAATTCACGTTGTAGTTATGGATCGAATTTATTTCAAATTTATGGACTTAATTTATTTTATATTAACTGTTTTAATTCATTTTAAATTTACGGATTTAATTTAATTTTATATTTACGGGTTTAATTTATTTTATATTTACGGATTTAATTTATTTTAAATTTACGGATTTAATTTATTTTATATTTACGGTTTTAATTCATTTTAAATTTACGGATTTAATTTATTTTAAATTTACGGATTTAATTTATTTTGAATTTACGAATTTAATTAATTTTATTGTCATTAATGTTTATTAATATTATTAATTTAATGTTTATTAATTTAATTAATTTAATGCCACCCCAGGAGTCGCTTCACCCGAATCTATGAGGTTTCACCTACGTCACTTCAGGACAAGCTCTCAGTGACCAGTGAAAAACTTATAGAACATATTTTATGAACTTATGGTATATTGAAGCGAAATATTGATCGATGATTACTGCTTCCGAATGCTGCAGTTTGTTTATAGGCAACGTAATTACATCAACATTGAAACTTTCTCAATTTCGGAATAATGGTCATCTGGGATTACTTTTATTAAACCTATGCGAGCTCTCAGGTTTGTATTAATGACTTTTATATCTTTTTCTAGAGTCTCATGATGTGATAGACAAGAACTTTGATATCAACAACACTTGATTCTTTCATTCAAACTGACTTTTAGCTCCGTCGTCGGTCGGATGAGCGCTCTCATCTGTGATAAAGTCCTTCAAGCAGATCGTGACATTCGACTCTAACTCGACCAGTAAGATTCAACTCAACGTAATAATTCAATTAACCATAACTTAGGTCTAAAACTGCCACCTTTTCAACATATTGTCCTTAATATAAGTTTCCGCCTTTCCAACACATTGTCCCTAAGATTAGTTTCCACCCTTCCAAAATATATACCCAATCATAGTGGGACTTTGTTAATTTGCCCTCATGCCCTTGACCGTTCAAAGTGATCCTCCTTTGGACACATTCAGAGGACATTTGATTAGGTGCTGCACCTATCGGGGGGCCTTATCAGCGCCCCCCAATCGTCTCTCATCATTGTTCCCTTGGAACCTGCGAAACCGCCGTCAAGGCACACGGGCCCGGCAAGCGGCCGCGACTAACGCCCCTTGAGTAGGTGACGAGAGCGCTACACCGTCGGCAGCGAGCCCAGCCATGAGGAGGTCGGTGACAGGGAAGGACTAAGGCAGCAGAAGGCTCTAGGGGACGGGGAAGTTCCCTCCAGGAATGTATCCGCGGCCCCAGAGGGTTGCCAAGAGCTGGGGATGAGCCAGAGCAACACCCGGACGGGGCGAGGCGGCCGAGCAAAACGTTCGTGGAACGGGGCAGGGAAAGGTCCGAACCAAGGGCGAACCCAAGGAACCATACTAACTGGATCATCGAATCCCTCCGCCACGACAAGGCCTTTTGCTCTGCTCCAACGGGGTGACAACACGAGGGAGCGGGAGGGTCGTGGGGGTACTCACTCACGTTTTCCGTTCGTGTCACACTATTATAATTATAACAGAAGTAAAAACAAAGGTAGCGCATCGAGGGGCTATTCACTCAAAGTTTTTCTGTACGCCTGTAAAGTACGCTACGATGTGGCTACTATTACGAGCCCTTGGGTCGCCTTGTTTTTAAAGCGTTGGGTTTGATGCTAGTTTTGCTTTTCGGTTCAACGGGAATTTTATTTCTATTCATTGGAAAAGTGCCACATCATTACTTCTCTTCAATAGGAATCTAATTTCATTTCTTTGGGACACATTTGTTTTTTACTTCGGTAGAATGGGATTTCTGCCCTTTGGTATTCTGTCCAATGGGACATGAGCTAATATTTATCACATCCTCTCAACTCGTATATTCCATCATTTTACTGGCCAGAACTTTTAAGCTTCCAAAGTTGCTTTATATTCTGACTGCAATTGTACAAAACTGTTTTTTGTAAAACATTTTTGTCTGTTTTGTTTTTTCAGCTGTTTTTGGCGTAGGGCCAAAGTGAAATTCGCCATAAAAATACTATTAACAACACTGAAAGCAGCGTTATATATAACAAGCTAGTTTCGATTTCTACTAATCAACTTTTCTACAACAAACCTCATAAATGACTTGGGCAGTGTCACTTTAACAATTGAACCAATATATGACAGTATACCAAAGCGATCGAAAAACAATCGTATTTTCAAGCCCGAGTCGCTCTTAACCTCGAAGTTCACGTAAAAGCAAGAAGCAACATGATCAACGCAGGGACTTTTCTAACTTACTGCTCCACAAATGTATGACTCTTTTGAAATTTGTTACTGTTCATAAAAAAAATAACTCTCATTTACGTCTAGATTATAGTAATGGGATTGTATGATAAAATGTCACCCGTGGAAGTAGAAGGCGTCCTAAAACTACCAATTGAAACTGTAATCAAGAAAATTAATCTGAAGTAAATACTTTACTAATTACAATGCTTAAAAGTCAGATAACATAACATTATAGTCCTTAAAAGAACGGTCTTTTTCTAAATGTAAATGGAAAAATATTTTAAAAAAGTATCTCTTATTACAAATAGATAAGCATTTAATAATTCATAAAAACGTGGACCACTGCTCCGCCATTGAATTTTTGGTTTCGAATCGAGCCTCGAAGACTCGAATCGAGTATCGAATAGTTGGAAAATTGGTTTGAGTAGTTAAAAGAGTAATTGGAAATTGGTTTTCTAGCACTTCTGTTAATAATAGACATTTAGAGTTTGATCATTGACAACTACTTCAAAAAATTCCCAAACTGTATTAGTCGTGGTCGTTTTGAAACTAATTCCTCACGAATATCATCTTCAGAATCTCATTCCTCACCAAAGTCACTGCTGGCCATTGTTATACTTCGCGCGAAGTCCCAAAATGAAAATTACTAAGCTGTTTACTTCGCGCAAAGTCCCAAAATGAAAATTACTAAGCTGTTTAACTTCCAATAATAATAATAGTAAACGTACCTTTAACTGTATTTTATTACTGTTACTTCCACTATCGAACCAGCTAGGAGCTACTACCCTGCTATATTTTACTGGCATTAAGATTTACTCTACCCAATCAGCAATAACTTGCGTCTGCAATGCAATTAAGAGTGACTTTCTAATAGATTTTTTATAACAACTATTTCCCATTTTAGAGTTAAAGGCCTTCCAAAAGCAGGTTCGAGTATTTATCGAGCCTGGTTTTGATACTCGAAACGTTTCTTCGAGTCTCAGAAAATGTCTTATCGAGTATCGAGTCGATTACTCGGCTCGATGCTCGATCGAGCACTCGACTCTTATCGAGTACTCGCGCAACACTAGTTTAGTGGCGTCAGCTAAATCGAACCACTTACTCCTTAAGGGATTGGTTGAATTCTCAGAAGGCAGAGAGAGTTAAAGGCAAGACGTTCGATTTAGCTGGCGCCACTAAGCCAATGGCGGCGCAGTAGTCCTAGTTATTAAGACTAATTAAATGTAACTTATTTTGTAATCATATATATTACTAGCTGTTACCCGCGGAGTCGCTCGCATGTAATAATAACTTCCATCAAAATGATATAAAGAATGGGTATATTTTACTGCGAACTAATATTTTCGTAGCACCCTAAGAGCTAAGGACTCGGCGTTGCCCGTCAGCCCGTCGGGACATTTTTTCATTACTTTTCAGGCGGTCATTATTCCATAAAGAAGGGTTTTTAATTTCTGGCCGCCATTTAAAAAGATGGCAACAAATCGAACCCAAAAGACCATTCAGCCCGTCTATAGGTTAAATTAAATCAGTGTACTAAATATTTGAGAAATCGGTTGAAACGCGCGGACTTTGTTGCATAGAGAAGATTTTTTACATTTCTGGGCGTCATATTTTAAGATGGCGGTGGATTTGAAAAACATTTTTCTTAGTACGCGCCTACTATTTATGAGTAACGTTCCGGCAAATTTGCAGCCTTTTAGGGCAAGCGGTTTGGGCTTGGCCTTGGTTATCAGTCAGTCAGGACTTTGATTTATATAGATATAGATTAATATTTCTCATTTTAAATTTAGAAAAATGTCGTTTTTAAAGTTATAATATTATGTTATCTGACCTTCACCTTTCTATTTCTTATTTTTATTGATTCGTAGGAAGATATAAAAATTAGTACATTAAATTGCAACTATTTTATTTTATAATCTTCCGATTAAAAAATTAAAAACAAATTCTTTCGTGATAAATCACAATTTCTTAATGTGCATTATTGTATTCACAGTTATACTGGAATCTTAACTGCTGATGATTTTGATTATGGAGATATTTATGGGCCAGGAAATGCAACTGGAGTAGTTGGCATACTTGCCAGAGGAGTAAGCGTTTTCAGAAACCATAAAAAAATTTCCTATGGGATTTTATTTTTAGTATTCTATGGTTTTTAGCCACATCGTAGTATACGAATGGCTCTTAGTTTGACCCGAGTAGTAGTTGTAGTAGTAGTAGTGGGTGGAGTTTCCGCTCTTTATCTGAGGGGGACGGATACTTTTTAAGCTTTTTGCCTATAGCAATAAGCTTATTACGGCGACCCCTGGAAGCAGGCTGGCTGGCAAGCAGGCAGGCGTTCGCGTACATTTTCGTAAATTTAAATTTCGCGGCAGAGCTCGCCGGAATTTGATTTTCCACCGCATTAGCGACATCTATACTAAATTCGATCATATTTTCGACGAGAAAATGCGGTCTTTCGGAGCTAGCGGGGCTCGAACTTACGGGTGACTGACGACTCCGGTGTGGGATGCGGATACTCTACGTTTGAGCCACTACGATTGTTGTTTAGCTTTCGATATTTTTCCTATACTTTTCCACGCCTTTGCTTATTGGTAGCGGGAATGGAACTGGCGTTGCCGGTGTGAATATCCCTTATTTCGGGTTTTGTTAAAGACAATATCACACTGCAAAAAGCGTTAATATGCCTTGGGGCATATCTTGTTTAATTTTTATCTGTGGGGTCGGACACTTTTGAATTGGTATCTTTCGGTTCTTCATATTGATTTTACTTTTAAGTGCTAATTAAATAGATGACGATGTGGCTACTATTTTGGCCCAGCCCTTGGGTCAACTTTTTTTATTTCATGTGCATTGTTTTTGGTTTGAGGTGGCCTTACACGCTCAGTGTTTTTGCACAAATAAAATAGTGAATGGGTTTAAAATAGAATAATTGAATTTTTTCGTTTTTTAGGAAGCTGATATTGGTTTTATATTAAAAGAACCCACACACGTAAACTATAATTACATCGATTTTACAAATGTTGTGGAAGAAGACCAATGGACTATTGTTAGCTCAAATCTGGCCGTGGAATTCGAGTCAAAGGCTTTTTCTTTATTCACCATATTTGACAAAATGGTGAGAATATAAGGAAGATAGGCGTCATTTTTACCTTTCCTAGTGACGACGACGTTACGGAGAGATGTTACACTAGACGTTTCTGACTGTGTGTCTGTCACGGCTCTAGCAGATTTAAAATTGAAGTAAACTTGTTCGCAATATCCTGACCGCGTTCGCAGTTCACATAAAGCAATAAGGACTTTATTATTCCATTATCATCGTTTGGGTTAAGAAACGTCTAGCCCACCAATGGCAGGGCTTATCCCTTATAGGGAATCGACCACCTTATACATATAAAATCCAAGTTAAAGAGGCATACGCTAGAATTCAAATGTGGGTTGGCACGTTTTTACCTGGAAAAAACTGGCGTTTTTGCCGCGGTTTTTTCCACTTTATGTGGAAATAACGAACTAAATTTTAAAAATAAAAAAAAAATCGGGTTTGAAATGAAAATAAAACGTCCAAAATTCTGCCATAATCATGAATTAGGTTACATTCTCTGTATAAATATGGAGGAAAAAATCGCGTGGCAATTTTGGCAAAGAACGTTTTGGCCTGTTATACAAGTAAATGAAAAATCAGTTTTTATTTTTCGATCAACAATATTTTTTGGAACTCGCTAATCTTCAGATTAGCACTCGCAGAGAATTTGTAACAGTGAAACATTTTCGAGTAGCTTTGCATTTTCATTTTGATCTTCACCTTAATATATGGTTCTCTTCGAATTTTCGAAACAAGTTAAAGCTAGAAACTGCTTCAAAATTATTGTTTAGCTATCAAATGCGAGGCAACCAGGATAATTCGAATGTGAGAAAAATTTCACAAGTTCTAATTTTAAAGTGGATTTAGCTAGAACGTATAAAAGAAAATAAATAAAACGGATTAAAATTGAGACATACTAGCAGTTGGAAGACCTATAATAACACGAATGACAAATACAAAGCCAAAGTTAGTATTTCTAATTGTCATTTTAATAGGGGAAAGGTTTTTGCCGGTTTTTTTCCACTTTTTGCCACCTGTCCCGGCAAAAACTAGTTTTCGACTTCACTAGAATTAAGGTAAATTAATGACGATTAAAATGATTAATAGCTATTATATCTATTTAATTATTTAAGAAAAACCTAGTAAGTTGGTAGATAGAACTCGTCTCGAGTCGGAGAGGTTTATTTAGGTTTCCCAACTTGTTTTTTCTGTTTGTGTGAATTTTGGTATTACTCATGTTCAAGCACCCTTAATAAACATTATTTTCTTTTTGACGAGGTTTCATAATGATTATTCACGCGCCTTAGCGTCCCCTAATTTGCCAGTCCTAGATTGTAATAATTCTTATAAAAATACATTGTTTGGTTTGGTTGCTTTCAGACATGGACTGCAATTGGAATCACCATACTCCTATTTCCAGTCATAAGAACGTATTTAAACGTAGTGTTTTTAAGACTGAAAATACCACGAAAGACAAATGATTTCATCGAACAAACTTACCACAAAAATGCATATTCGTCTTTAGCAATTACTTTTTCGCAAGGTTTGTTATTTTATGCAGAAATTTAAATCCTTACTTGATGGAAAGGGTCAAAATCAGTTATTATGTCATGAGAAGCATTTGTTTTGCCTAGATTATAGCAAAAGTTTATAAGATATGTTCCTTAAGTGCGGAACCTCGGAAATGAACGAGGCCCATGCGTGTCGCGAAGCGAGAATATTTTTTTAACCAATTTAGTTCGCCGTGTTTTTACGCTTGGGGCGCTTACACGGCCGTAAAATAAACAAAGTTCAACCCCGTGACCCTGTCGACTGCTTAAGTATTTGGGCCAAGGTCGCGGATTGTAAGTATACGTTTTTATTACTCTTACTGAATTATTTTAATTGAAATAATTTATTTTGTTGTCATCAATACAATCTAACCGAAAGATTCAATAAAAAGTGAATAGCCCCAAAAACATTTACGTTAATTTTAGGATGAAACTTTTCTCTATCATAAAAATTTTATGACTGACCCCTAAAATATCAACGATAATTTAAGGAAGACCCCTGTCACAACGGTAATATAAGCGCCATCTCGTACATATATATGGTGAAAATATTTTCCTTAACAAACTGGATATTTCCCCACATAAAATTTGACATGCATGGGCCTAGTTCATTTCGAAGGCTCCGCTTAATGAGAGCTAGTTCGAGAACGAAAATTTAGCGAGAATTAGCTACACTTGGTTTTGCAGCTATATTCTAAGCCTTTGACAGACCAAACCAGGTGTTTCACTTTATGATCAGCTCTCAGAAACCAGTGAAAAACTTATGGAACTTATCTTATCTATATTAAAACAGGAATAAAAAATCTATGTATTCCTGATTAAAACAATAGGAAGTTTCATGTGCCGACTTCTGGGCTTAAGGAATTTTTGTCAATAAGATAACGCAGCATAGGGTGCTTTTATGGCTAATGGCGCACTTCAGGATACAGCAAGGCCGGATTAAAGGGGGGGGCTGATGGGGCACTGGACCCCGGGCGCAAGGCTTGTTGGGGGCGCATTGAGTTCCCCATCCAACCATACTAAAAACTTGGGGATCGAGTAATTAAGCAAAACGTAAACATACCCCTCTCCATAGGAATATCATTGCACCCAACTTTGGAGGCTCATAACTCTGGTTCTACTAGAGATACGGAAATGTCCTTTGAGTACGTGTGCTCTATAGTCCTATTTGCCCCCATATAATCATACTAAAAACTTGGGGATCGAGTAAAAAGGGGCCTAGTAATTAAGCAAAATGTTCATAAACAGACCCTTCATAAGAATCGCATTACACCCAACTTTGGAGGTTCATAACTCTGGTATAGGGAGATGCCCTTTGAGAGTTTGAGTATGTTTTAGTCAGGGCTGGATGAAAGAGGGGGCTTGGGGGTCTGGCCCACGGGCGCAACGCTTGTTGGGGGCACATTCAGTTAAACTATTCCCCCCCTTTGCAACATTTGCTGTTCCTTTTTTTCGACTTAAGGGGGCGCACATTATCTCGGCCCCCCGGATGCAAAATTGCTTAATCCGGCCCTGGGATACAGTATAAATTCCTGTATTATATTACAGTCTGTTAGATATCTGAACAGGGGTTTGAAAGCGCAAAAAATGTCTGAAATAAAGAAGCAAAGGACTGTGTGCTGTGGTCATCGGTTAAGTGAAAGTCACTCTAGTCATGCTCTAGTGTTGTATTTCTATTTCAGGAACAACACTTTCGACGATCTCCGCTATCAGACTGGCTTTGATATCGTTTATAATAGCTTCTTACATCGTATCACAATGCATAGCTGGCAGTATTCTATCCAAGCTAACTCTTCCACCCAAGGGACGATATATTGAGGGTCTAGAGGACATTCTCAGATACCCGAACCTACCTTTTTGGATATTTAAAAATACTCCCGGTGACACGTTTTTCAAGGTAAACTACGTATCACGAAACCTATACGCACCGAACGAGCCGCCGCGTTCGCCATCTAGCGGATTTTAGAAGAACAAATTGGTGGGAAAATGACAGCGTCTTTAAATGAAGCCATAGGGTTGTTGTGTAGTTACTTGTAGGAATTATTACTGAAATTCCCAAGAAGGGGTAAAATTTTACCCATTTTCGAAGTTCTAGAATTCATTGCATTAAAAGAAATGAATGAATTAACGCGCTTAAAGAGAAAAAGTAAGATTTAGCCTTTATCTTATGTAATCCCAACAAATTAAATGTACACAACGCCTACGAGATGTAAATAGGTACAGTTAACCTCAAAAATGTGTCTGTCTGGAAGCACTTGCAAGCTAACTTAATTAACTTACAATATAAACATATTTAATTTGAACACTTACATAGATGGTAATATCATAAACTTGCTTAGTTACAGAAGCTTCCCTGAGTTTGGTTTACAAACATCTCTTACGTTAAAAATGTGTTTAGTTTTTATTAGATTTTAGACTTTTCGAGGAGTAGAATCCCTAAAATAATTTTGTAAACCTTCCAATGCTAAAAATACGACGTATTTTACAATTGTAACGCTCAACATTTGTAAACTGCCAATCTACCATTCGCGAACTTCCCGCCAAGAGTTTTAAATTCAGTTCGCTAGAGGAGCGTATTGTCGTAGGTAACCAAATATTTTGAAAGTATGCCATTCGAGGAAGTTAGTACATCACCGTAAGCTATTTTGCTATAGATGCGAATTCCCATAGCTTGGGTTTATCATCAAAGGGACCGATGCCTAGAGCAAAATTTCACATAACATAACATTATACCTTAAGTAAACGGCACTTTTTTAAATATATATAAAAACATAAATTATCTCTTATTACAAAGTAATTAGCATTTAATTACTATTAAAAACAAGAACTTCCGCGCCGTTATTAGTTTTGTGGCGTCTGCTAACCTGAATCACTTAATGGTTGAATTCTCACTGGCTGAAAGAGAGGTAAGAGGTAAGATTTAGAAGACGCCACTAAACCAATAGCGGTTGGCGCCGTAGACCTAGTTTCTATGACTAATTAAATAATAATAATCTAGCTTTATTTCGTGTCCATAACACGGTTAACACCCAGTGGGCTATATTTCAATGGGTCACGATTTCAATGCATAGAGATGTGGTGGCTAGCCCCTATGCCACAGCTAACCGACAGCGCCCTTTACTAACTATTACAATTAACCCTGGCAAGTTTTGATGGAAAGGAGAGAACGGTTAGACCGCGGAGGAAAACTCCTTTAACAAGTGAGGAGAGAACTTGCAAACTCTACGCAGAAGAGTTTGTTCCCAGGTTTTTCACCCGGTGCCAAAGTCCGGGATTGAACCCGGACCCTCTTGCTGCGAGGTGAAAGTGCTAACCACTTCACCACCCCACCATACTAAATGCTAATTAATTAGTAATAAGAGATCATTTATTTTTAATATATTTTCCCCTCAAATATTTCGAAAAAGGCCGCTTATTAGGCTTAGAAAAATATATTGTTCGATGTTTGAGTTCAGTTTGGTGAATTGAGTTTTAAGAAATTAACGATGTTCCGCTGATTTTGGGTAGAAAAGTGCTTAGCAGTTATTATGGACGTAAAATTTCCTTCACTTGAAAGTGGTAGCGCAGAATTTGATTCTATTTCCACTCCTGTTACCTTTCTTTTAGAATGCGGTAGAGGGATTACCAAGAAAAGTGCTGAAAGAAAATATTGAGAAACACAATTCAATTAAAATGCACGGAGAAACACACTTGCTCGAGCAAATCGACTCCTTGATCAACAACCGACTAACTACATCGTTTCCAGTTTCTACAATATTAGAGGCTATGCCTTTATTTGGTATGTGCGAAACCTTTGAGCAAAAACTTCATATATCTCGTAAAAAAATATTTTCGACTCCATTGGCGTTTCCCATGAAAAAGAATGGAAATCCCTACATCGAACGGGTTTTTAAGAAAACGTGAGTTGGCTTTTTACTAAATTAATATTATCAAAAGCAGATTATGCTTCACACATAAAGTACGTAAGTCCCACTTTTCCATGGCTTTGGCCATAGATTTCATGACATTCCGAAAGTAAAAACTAAGCAGACGAACGAAAAAGCTTTTAACTAATCATAAGCCCCCTAACCGTAGATAGCCTCTTTAATGCCAGACCAATCAGCGACGTCTATTACTATTTTCTTGCATTGGATACTAAGCCTTGGCTAGGTATCAGCGGTATCCCGATTCCCGAGCCGCCGGCGGCTGGGCTCGCCGTAGCCTCGAGAACTGTAAAAAATCCTCGTAAAAAACAGATACACGGCGTCTTAAATAGTCCAAGCAAAAGCTACCCAGATTGATAAGATCTTCGTGCATTGCCCCCAAATAATCTTTGGTATTGTGAATAATTTTATCTAAAGAATATTTTAGACACCCTACTCAGTCTTTCCCTAATTTATGTACCTGGTAAATCGGTTCTTAAGGCGGAAGGATCGCAAGGATCCGAAGGAGCCGCGTTACCGAATTATGTTCCTCCGCGTAAGGGGAGGTCCTTTCCTAGTAGCTTAGAGAATATCGTGTAGCTGCCCCAGGCACATGTTACGTACTTCATGTGTAAAGCCTAATCGGCTTCTGATATTATTAGATCGGTCCGCCTTTCAATAGAGGGGGGACAATTTTTTAGCATTTTACTAACACGTGAAAGGCTCTAAAAAGACCGTTAAATATTTATTTTTGGAAAGAGGCATACGATCGCCCCCCCCCCCCGAATCATTGACGTCAGCATCTTATGTAATACTCGTCAAAAGGGAATTATAGATTAACTAACGGCTAGGGATTGTTCTCTAACCGTGTTTCCCATGTATTTCTATCGCCAACTTCATGTTCCGAATTATTCCTTGATTCCCCACTTCATTTCCCCAATTTATTGGACAAAAACGGATGTAGATATAGCGCCATCTCTAGGCAAAATAAATCATTTTTGCGGATTTTAAAGATAATGGCGCCCAAATCTCTCGACGTAGCTAAGAGGGAGAGATACGGGGGTAAAACATTGTCTTCCATCTCGCTTTCCGGCGCATGCGTTTTAGGAGCTTTGGGTCCAGAGAATGCGCAGAGACGGCTATGGGTCAACCACTTTGTCCCGGTACTCAGGGTTGCCTACATCGAACAGGCTATTGTCATTTCACTGATTATTTTGCTATTGCTTCGTTCTAGATCTACTTCATCATAAGAAAATAATATATGTATAGCTCCCTATAAGTATGAAACGTAGTACATTTTCATACTACAGCATTTGCTCCCAAATCTGGCGCGCTTACGCTTTTACGCCCCGTGGGAGAAGTTTCGGGGGGCGGAAGCCATCGCCGCCACCTAAGGTGTCCGCGAAAGGCACGATGGGCCGGGAATTTCGCCGCGCCCGTAGAGACACAAAATACTCCTTACCTCGTACCAGTGTAGGCGCTAGCCTCGTTAGTCAAAATCTCGCGCCATCTATTAATTTATTATGATAATTTTGACATGTACTTAATCAGTTATAATTATCATAATTAAAACTTCTAGACCTTTATCTATTTAATTACAATATAAAATTTGAAAATATTCTAAACAAATATTTCATGTTTTTAACGCCAAAAACTCTTAATAGGTGGCATTAGAAACTTTTTACAAATTTCAATGGAAGAAAACGCTGTTTTCATGGCTTAAATGGAGAGTTTCATACTTATAGGGAGCTATATATTATTTTCTTATGACTTCATTTAATAAAATCCAATTTCATTTTCAGAATCCAGAGAATGTTCGAAACTGCTATATTATTTCGTGATCGAAAATTTAACTTCTGGGTTACTGAAGTATGCTTGGCAAAAAACAAACTAGTTGATGAGTATGAAATCAAAATTGAGTTGAAGAATATTCTGCTGGCAATCATCTCTCTCTTTGCATTTAACATTTTAGCCTCCGTGTTATTAGCATTTGAACTATACAAATTCTAATAAAAGAAATATGAATCTTCTCCATGGTAAAAGGTGGGGTGGCGTAGCGGTTAGCGCTTTCGCCTCGCAGCAAGAGGATCCCGGGTTCGATCCCGGACTGTGGCACCGGGTGAAAATCTGGGAACAAATCCTTCTGCGTAGAGTTTGCAAGTTCTCTCCCGTTTGTAAAAAGGAGTTTTCCTCCGCGGTCTAACCCGGTTTCTCCTTTCCATCAAAACTTGTTGAGGTTAACGGTAATAGTTAGTATAGGGCGCTGTAGGTTAGCTGTGGCATAGGGGCTAGCCTCCACCCCTCTATGCATTGTAAAGGGACCCACCTGTAAATAAGCCACAGGCTTAGTGTGGAAATCCCTTCGTAGACAAAGCTTAGATTTCCAAAAAATTATTCCTTAAAAAATTGTAATAAATACCAGAAGTAGATACTGGCCTAGTCCAAACCAAAAAGTATTTACGCTGTATGTGATAAGTCGAACTTTTCATCAGATTTTGGATTAATACAGTTAAAGGAAACGTTCTGGTAACATAACTGATTTGACCTTATAAGAAAGGCCTTTTTCTAAATGTAAAATATTTAAAAAAAAATATATATGACCTCATATTAGTAAATAATTAGCTTTTACCAGAAGGGGATAATAGAAGAAGGATGACACTCTGTATCCTCTTAATGCTTTAGTTATGTAACGTCATTCTTCCCAGGCTCACCCTTTTTGTTTGCTTTCCCGCTCATAAACTGGAAATGGACATCGCAAATCTATAACTGTTTGGCATTAAATCTCCAGCAATCATCCCTCAAACCTCGTCTAGACGCGGGTCAAAAATGCACAAGCGCGTCTTGCCAAATATTTAAACGCTAATAGAGTAACGAACGATAGGGAACGATTTATCGCGTATGTGATTCGGTTTAGTAACCTTGCTCTAAATGTTCCGATGTTGGGTAGAGTGACGTTACACTTACCCCGCTTTGTGGTACACTTCTCTCGAAGAGAAGTATTATATACTTCTGCTTTTACTTACTCTTTAAAACGAGGACTACAGTGGCGCCATTGCTTTAATGGTGTCTGCTAAACCAAACCTCATACTATCTTGATCTTACCCTTACCTCTCTCAGCCTGTGGGAATTCAACCCTTAGGGTTAAGCGTTTCGATTAAGCAGACGCCACAAAACCAACTTTTCCATTACATAATAGACCATTCCTGTAAATACTTGTAGAGAAACAAACGTGCAGGGGCGGAGAGGTGTCTTCCGACTCGCTAAGAGGCAACGCCAGATGGAGCGACAGTTCACTAAACGCGGGAGGCTAGGCAACTCGCTCTGCCTCAAGCGGTGCTTCTCAAAACACCTCTAGCCCCGGTTAAGTTCTCTTCAGCCATGTCAATAATGGAATGGTCTATAGCTAAACCGTCATTAGGGTTAAAGCTCATAAATCCAAATACGAAAGTAATGCTTTTTTAAAGGCATCAATATAGCGTACTGTATTAGCAAAATCTGTATGTTTCACTATACTAACACTTGTATTAAAATATTGTGTAATGGGTATTAACAAAAACGGATTAATGTACTAAGAACTTCGGATCATAGCTTTAGCCTCTGGTACCATCCTCGCATACTTCATTGAGAAACTTCGTCTGCTAATATTTTTTTACTCCACCCACAAATTGTGTATATAGCGACTTCTAGTGGTCAAAAATGTCATTCTTATCTCCATTTTCGTGGTTAAATAATTTTTTTTTGGAATTGCGCCAATGGTAAAAAAGCTAATTGGACAACAATGCGATAAAACTCTCGATTTAGTGGAATTTTAAGAAAATATATAATTGATGTTTCTTTAAATATCTGGTTTTTCTTTCTTTATACTAAAATTATTATTGTAGTATACTATATTTATAGAGTTGTGGCACCGCATGTTAAGTTGCCATAGTTCTTAACGAAGTGAAAGGCAGCTAAGTGCCATTACTGTATAAGTTATTATAAAGCTAGATTCCCACTCGACGGGACAACCTACAATTATTTGGTAAAGCGAATCTCGTGAAGAGTAATCGTCGCATGACAACGGCCTCGATTCGATAATTTAATTAAACTATAAACCAAATTCTTAATAGATTGGTTTTATTCATAATCGAAATGCTATTTTATAAACAATGGAAAAAACCCGAAAACTATAAATTTTCCGGGATCATATTATAATGAATATAGTAATACTAATTCTAGTCACTATAAAGGCCGCGCAAAAGTGTAATCTGACCGGGGTCGTCTTGTTAGAAAATTATACTCCGTGTGGTTTTGTCGTAAGCAATCGTAGTTATGCACTTCCGCTGCTATCTAAAATGATTTTTTGGGGTGTGGGAGGGTGCCTATTTAAAAATATATATGTATATATATCAATGGTCCACAGACCGCTTTACAGTCCCTTTAATGAAGAGCTAATTACGGTATTTCAAGCCCATGGTACAAATATTATTCCTGTACAGATCGAAAACTCATCCCATAGGAAAATGCCATTAATTTTAACTTTATGATGAGATTGTAATTCTAAATGTAATAAAATAAATGTATTTCACGTGATATCTCGTCATTTTCTCGTATATTTGAAGGCAACCATAACAAGAAATACTTTCTAACCATTAGAACAATAGTCTCAACACAACATAATTATATCATCAATGAAAGTTTTCAAATTTCGGAATAATGGTGTTATATATTTATAATATATATCCAACGCTTTTTTCAAATTTAAAAATAAACAAAGGCGAGCATTAAGGTTTGTGTTGACGACATTTGAATTGGTTTCAAGACTATCGTGTGATAAACAAGAGTTACACGAAACTTCCATCAAGACTAGATTATGTGTACTTAAATTTGTTCAGCTCTGATGTCGATCGAATGAAATGTACTTATTAGTAAGCTTGCCAATATGATAAACATTGTAAGTTTTCAACAGGGTGCCCATAACAAGCTTTGTGGACTTCGATTTTTAGATCAATAATAACAAACATAATGGCGTTTTCCCAAGGCCTCCTTCATGTGCGAATTACTCTTGTGCGCAATAAGTAGAAGGTAATTATGTACGATAGACACTCGCGTTAATCTAAATAATACGGCAAAAGGTATCTACATCTAATCACGGTGTTGATGCGCTACTCGGAAACTCGTCAAACCCGAAACATCATCAAATTTAGCTTTAAAATGCATTATGAGATTGTAATCCTAAATGTAATAAAATAAGTGTATTTCTCTTCAAGTTTGTCAATTTTCTCGGACTTGTGAAGGATAATCATAATACAGGGTGTTCGTAAAATGGTGGTAGGATCAAAGTTCAGTCGGTTCTATCATGAATCTATATAACTATATAATTCATGGTTCTATTGACGATATTGAGTCGAAAATTTTCTAAGATGTTTTTGCCTCCGACATGAACCCTTAAGAAACTCTAGGACTACGCTAAATGAATTTTGGTGTCAGCCCTAAAACATTCTAATCATAACTTGTAAAATGTTCACTTTATTGACAAAATATCAAAGAAGATTTTCGAATAAAAATAAAAGCATTTTGAAAGGTTCGGCTCGAGCCGAGCTGTGTCTTGGCTCAATTAACATATTGCAACTACCAACTTAAGACTTGATAACGACTAGAAATGCTGTCCCATGTTTAGGAAAGTAGTGGTTCAGTAAAACCCGCTCGGTAAAAAGTGAATAAATCGTTATACGCTCACGGTTAGAGGCGAGAGAAAGCAAATTTTCCCACGCTATATTTCATTTAAAAATACAACGGAACGCTATTGGTGGAGAGAAGAAAGACTAAAAGGAAAGCACCAGCGTGGGAAATAAGGCGGTGGCACAGGGAAAATGACCAGTTTAAAAATTGCCTGGACCAGTTTAAAAATTAAATCGGAGGGGGGTCAGTGGTCCATAAGACCACTAAGAAAATTCCAGGGTTTCCAGAGTCCAGACATTAGCTAATATATTGTAATTATCCACTTCTTCAATTTAGCAGACGACGCGCCCTGGTCAGTGGTCATGGACCTGTTTATTTATTCCAGGCCAGAGGGGTCGCTGGCCCAATGTCCAGTTTAAAAAGATCCTTATTTCCCACCCTGGAAAGCACTATTTCAGTGACTAAGTGACTCGATGCCTATCGGCTCGGCTCGACCTTAAACAAGGCGGCCCAAGGGCTCGTAATAGTAGCCACATAGTACGAGTGAATAGCCCCTCTATACCCTACCCTAATGAGTGGATAACCCCTCTATACCTTACCCTAATGAGTGAATAGCGCTATCTTTTACATTGCTTGAATAATTTACCGTGCATAAAATCAGAGCGATGCCCTACCCTAAACGGTGATAGAATTATTACCCGTATAAATTCTAGAGGGCCGGTAGGCCCTTCTAGATAAGATCCCACACCCTCCCGTAATGTTAAATGAAAATTCACAGATTTTCGTCGATTTTCCCATAGGAATAACATGGGGTTTTTGGTGCTCCTGTACATCGAATCATTTAAAAACTACATAGCCGTTAGCTTTCGGAATACTTTTAAATTAACAAGTAACTATTCAAAGTGTGCCTTTTTCAAGTTTCATCAAATTTAATTAAGTCTAAGTATGTTAATTTAATTAAAAATGTAAGTACCTCAAAAGATTATTCTACAGCAGACGACGCTAATTGTTCGTTACTCTACAGTAGAGGACGCTTACTTGCCATTTCACCGCCTTGAAACTTTAACTTAATATTTTTCAATAAATATAACACTATATTTATTAAAAACTTCTCTGGCGGGTCTAATTTTCATTTAATTATGTGTCTCGGTTGAAATTCTATACTTAAGATACCTTTTTAATTTATATTTTAGATGTTAGTTTCGACCAAGGCTTAAGTTGCCTTACTTAGGCCATGGATTTATAATAGAAGCTTACGCATCATGGATATTTCCCTGTAGCCTTCAGTAAGGCATTTTGATTTTAAACACATTTATGGCACAAAAATTCGCGCGGGTGGGGACTGGGGGGCTGATGACGTAGAAATTGAGGCAAACTTTTTACTTTTGGCGCGCGTGCGCGCGCGCTATTCAAAATTAGAACTCGATCACGTGAAAAACTTCAACCCCCCTCTGAATTTGCCTCAAATTCTACGTCACAAACGCGCGTGCCAGGCTGGTACTATTTCAGACGAGGAATAAATGTTGCGCGCGTTTTAAGGTGAGTGAAATATCCAGGAAGCGTAAGCTTCTATTATAAATCCATGCTTAGGCAGACTATTGAGTGAGTCTATGCAATGGGTGATTGTAAAAGCTGGAAGGATAGATGGATCAGTGTTGGAAATAAGGATATTTTTAAAACTGGACCTGTGGCCTAGGTATTTTAATTAAAATAACTGTCCACGGTGCCAATCACTGTAAACGTACAAGGGCAGTGCACGCAATGTCATGGATAATTGCAATCGTAGAGTGGACTGTAAAAGATACGGCTTTGATAGTTTAAAATCGTGGCAGGTTTGTTTTGAAATTGACTATAAAGCTCGGGTTCTAAAACGAATTGTGAGCTGTATCTTATAAGAATTAGTAGAAGTGTAGAACCATTTTTAACCTCGTCCTAGAAGTGAAAAATTTCGCATTTCAGGCAAAAAATTGTTTTATAATAGAATAAAACAAATGCAGACTGAAGGAACAGATATTATATAAAAAAGGACTTGGTTTGCCCAAGCCTAAAAAACAAAACGATAAGAGTTTTTTCCAGTTGACTGAAGCGCGGATATTTTATTTTTCTATATAATTTTAAAGACAATCTGTATTTTACTACTCTTTAATTCAATCTCCTGATTTTACTGGTAATGGATTTATTTCCTATAAATTAATTGAAATAAAATATTACTTATTTCAGATTTTTCATGATAAAATTTTTACGAAAAAGGAAATTGTTGTTGAAAAATCTGAGATAAGATTTTTTATTTCAATTAATTTATAGGAAATAAATCCATTACCAGTAAAATCAGGAGATTGAATTAAAGAGTAGTAAAATACAGATTGTCTTTAAAATTATATAGAAAAATAAAATATCCGCGCTTCAGTCAACTGGAAAAAACTCTTATCGTTTTGATTTTTAGGCTTGGGCAAACCAAGTCCTTTTTTATTTACTTATGCCGTAATTGTAATATTCCGGCGAATCGAAGAACAGATAGTTTTAGTGATTATCCCCTCGATGAGTTTACAACATAGACTTATGCCGATGCACACTTATCGCTTCATATAAATTTCTAACATGAACTTATGGTCAGAAGAGTTTGAAAGAGAAAGAATTCGGTAAAACACCCAATAATTGTAATATCCCGGTGCCTTAAGACCATTCTAAAAAGAACGTCAGTAAATACTTTTAGCTTTCAAAATTTCCCTCGATTTCTTTGAATGTTGAAAGAGGGGAGCGTGAAACTCTTATTGTCGACGGGTAAGAGGAATTTTTAAGGGAGGGTATATGGCTTAACCAAACTATCATAATTTCCTTCCTTTTAAAATACTCGAACAAAAAATATCACCTCACCACAATTCTCACCCATTCACTCTCCTTTCAATGAAGATCGAAAAATTTTATACTGTCTAAGGCAGTTCTCTTTCACGACGCCACCACCACCACCAACAGGCCAGGTCAAACTAAGACCCACATCGTAGATGTTCATCATACGATGTGGCTAAAAAGCTCGCTCGTTAATTAACCGAGCGGCCAAAGTGTCGGCTCGGCTCGTCTCGGCTCGAGAACAGTCCGAGAACTTCGTTTTGTTTAACCACCTTTTGGAACAATCTACTTTAAAGGGACTGTCAAGAGGCCGGCGAGCCGTTGAGTTTCATTTTGAAAAAAAATGCACCCCCCCCCACTATCTTTGACGTCAGCAGCTGATGTAAAACGCGTCGAAGAGGAACCATTTCGTTGTTGTAAAGCGGTTCCTCACATCCGGTTTATCGCTCTGGTGATTGGTTGTCCCAGGTTGCGTTTTGCTAGAACCGTCGATTGTAGCAATATAGCAAAGGCGCTTTAATTGGTGAAATTGAATCACTTGCCGGATAAGGCTGAATAACACAAAAATAGTAAAATGCCTTAAAACTATTTTTCCTGAAAGAATGAAAGACTTTCGTTTTAATTACCCTCGGGGGTATTGTGACGTCAATAATAACTTTTTTCAAAATAAGAATTCAACGATTTGCCGACTACTTTACAGACCCCTTAATTATTTCGAATGCTGCAGTTTGTTTATACGCAACATAATTACACCAACATTGAAACTTTCTCATTTTCGGAATAATGGTCTTTTATATTTATGTGAGATTGCATTTTGAAATCCATCTAGTAATCAAATTCGACCACTCAATTTTGTGTTAATGACTTTTTTATGGTTTCCTAGAGTCTCATGATGTGATATATAAGAACTTTGGTATCAACAGCGCTTGATTCTTTTATTCAATCTGACTTAAGCTCCGTCGTTGATGGGATGAACGCTCTCATCTGTGATGAAATACTTCATGCAGAACGTGATTTTCGACTCTTTAGCTCAACCCGTAAGATTCAACTCAATCACGATAATTACGTAATAATTTAACTAACAAAAACATGTCTAAAACTGTTCAATTTTAATTATTAGGGAAAGAGATTTTATTACGCCGAATGCATGCATTATTTTAAGTAAGATTTGAAATATGTTCGTGGCATACAGATTTGCCGTTCGAGTATGTTAATGTCAATAACGTTTTTAATTTTCAAATATCGTTTTACAGAGATAATTTTACGAAAAATAACAGCGTTTCCTTTTTTATCAATAATGTGAGTTTATTCGGAGCCTCCGAGATGATCTAGGCCCGTGCGTGTCGATTTTTATGTGGAGAAATATCTAGTTTCATAGAGGAAATATTTTCACCCAATATATGTACTAGATGGCGCTTTTATTACAGTTGCGAAGGGGGTCTTCCATAAATTGTCGTTGATATTTCAGGGGCCAATTATAAAAATTTTATGAAAGAGAAATTTTTAAATTAACGTAATTGTTTTAGGGACTATTTATTTTTTTATTGAATCTTTTGGTTAGATTGTGTGGACAACAAAATTAATTATGCGATATTAACATTGTTGTTTTATTAGTAAAACAAAACTTCTTGAAGTTGCTAATTCACAGTTTTATTATACCATTAGAGGAATTTTTTTACTCCTTCGTAACCTTTAATTTTTTTTAACTTTAGCTTTTTATCCTTTACTTCTTTGGTATGATTGTTTAATAAAGGTCTTCGGAAATTTTCTAAAATATTTTTTTATTATCCTCGGCCTCGGCTTCACCGCTCTACGTCTATGCCTTGCCCAAATATTGTAGCAGTCGACGGGGTCACGAGGCTGAACTTATTTTAATTTTACGATTCTAAAAGCGCCCCCAAGCGAGAAAACACGGCGAACTAAATTAGTTAAAAAAATATTCTCGCTTCGCGATACGCACGGGCCTAGATCATCTCGGAGGCTCCGGTTTATTGAATAGAAATAACTATTTGTCATCGTCATCCACGAACTTAATTTCAAACTCATAAGTTGAACCGCATTTATGAAATTTCAGGAAAATTTTTACCAGAGAAATGAATATCATCAAGCAATATTTCTGTATTTGCTTCAAAGGTATAGAGTTTCTTTCGTTTTGTCAAGAAGTAATATCAAGAAGGGATTTATATAAGAAGACCTATGTCGCGAGATTTTACGCTTCTACTCTTACGCCGGTGTTAGTGGACAAGTAAGCCCCACCCCTTTCATGCCCGTCATTGCTCCGCGCTTTCCTATTGGATCCCGTGGGGATAGGTCATACAGACGCGAATGACGTATTCGGACTAGAGAAAAAACAAACGTCGAGCAAAGTAAACAGAAAATGGAGGCTGCCCGCGGTGCTGAAACGGTACGACGGTTGTTTTTAATTGCCGTTAAAGGTTTTGAACCTAATTTGATGGATTTTGATTACTTGTCTCTACGTGAAAATCGTTCTTTCTATAATTATTTCTAAATCGAATCAAGTGCACTATACTTATGATTTCGTGAGTTCCAAAAGCCAAACCAAGGCTTAACGAAAAGGTAAAAGAGATAGATGGTGGAATTTTGGAAAACATAGAGTAAGATAAAATATTAAGTCCCGCCTCCGTAATCCGTATCCACCCCCCACCCATGAAGGGGGCATTGTAGACTATCACGCGCGCACCGGACGATATTTTAGGCCTTCTTATATAAATTCCTTCTGGTGATATCTAGTTTACTATATAAACTAAATTAAACTTCTTGGTTTTGTACTAAGATAAAGTTGTTAAACACGTGGTTTCATATAATTGTAGAGGCATCGGTGTGCGATATTGCAGTTTGAAACATGAGTATTATAATAAATGGCATCTTATGGTCAGTGACTGCCAATGTCCTTTTTATGATTCAGCGGTTAACGTTTTCTTTTTGAACACAGGACATGGATTTTTACTTAAAGGAACTAACTGATAACAATTTTCAAGGCTGTGATGTTTCCTTTTTCTCGCCCTCTGCTTTGCCCGGGTTTGTGAGGGAATACAAGACATTCTCGTTTCAATCCATATCCAAAGAACAAAACAACTATACCCTTGTTAACATTGACAATAATGTAAGCATGTCCTTCCCTTCTAATAAAATTATAGACCAAGTCCTACTCCTTATTTTTATAAATTGAAATTTCCTGATTGTTCTGCTACAAACAAAGAATAAGTTTATAAGATATGTTCCATAAGCATGACAGTGGCGTCGCTAGGATTATTTCACACACAGGCTGAAAAATTGGAGACCCCCAGGGTCGTCCGATTTTATATCCCCCTTTGAAAACAGTTCAGGCCCGGTCTTTATTTATTTTTATTTATGCAAGATTCTTCAGTCACATTATACACTTAAGGAAATAATAAAGAAAGGTTACGCGAAAAGTTCAACCGTCTATTGTTACTTTTCCCGAATACATTTATAACTAAATCAGGATTATCCCTTAATTTGTTTGATAAATCTCTATTCACTGAAATCATAGCTAAATTTGATAACCTGTCCTCAGACATCGTAGTGCGCAGGTACGTTTTTAATCTTTTGAGAGTGCTAAATACTTAAACAAATATGGAAACCCAACCTCTAAAGATGCTAAATATTTGAAACATTCATCGATCTTTTCGAATTCCTGCGCTTTCAATAAATTCTTAGCAATTTTAATTTGTCCAACAAGCGAATCATGGTCAATCGTGAATCTATCATATTTCTTAGCAAAATCTTGAATATCTTTCACGTTTAAAAATTTTGGGGAAATTGGGTCAGCAGCTAGAAGTCCTTGAAACCACTCAACATTTTTAAGAAGTCTATTTTCCATTTCCGAGACAAATCTATCAATTATTTCGTAAAATCCTGACCTAAGTTCCACCCCTAATGTTTTTGCTTCCGTAATTCGATTTCCAGTAGTCTCAAGGACTATCCTAGCCTTAAATTTTTGGTTTGGCGTTATTTTTCGCTTGCTTACCTTGCTAGGTATTAACGTTAAACTATTTACATTAGGAATAGTCATTAAAACGGTTTCAGCTATTTCTGAAGCACTTTTGGGAAAAAAAAATCAAAAACCTAAAGCTCTACTATATACTAGGCCTATGGAAAATTACCGGAAACAAGTGTAAGTGAGAGAACATTGCACAGGTAACGAAAACAAGAAAACAGGTAGAACTGTTTGTTCCGATTATAGATTAACCAGTGGAGGGGTTAGTTATTCCGTGTTTACCAATACCATGCTGGGAGCCTAGGAAAACCAGTCGGTTGACGGACGACGACCGGGACTAAAGGTTGTCGCACACTAGGCTGTTTCTCGTATCGGCAACGGTTGCCGCTAGTAAATCCGTTGCTGCTATAGGAAACTCGTATCGCACACATAGAAGTAAAAAATTATGCTCGCGTCGCCGATCTGGCGCTCGGACCAAAAACCTGTTCTGTCCCGAGTTCAGCTAGCCCCAACTTTTTGTCGCTCCTCTTGGCAACCGCTCTGACGTCAAGGCATACCTCACTTTTTCAACCAATTGGAGCCGGGTCCTACGGAATTTTTTCTATTGCACCACGTTTGAAAAAATGAAACGCCGCTTTAATGATTTTTTCTCACTTTCTTTTGAAATTTTGAACGAGTTGTTTTTATTTCCTAGCTTTCTTTCGTGAAAAATGGCAGAGCATAATATCATGTCTATAATTTTAGAAAATGAGGGAAAGGCCTAAAAAATAACATTACGTGATAAACTAAAATTATATAAATAACGTTTATTTTTTACCTGAATAAGTGGTAGTTCAACCAATTTCCACTATCATAAATTAAAAACTATCATATAATGTATGAACACTGATTAATTAATAAAAATATGCTACAAAAAAATTAAAAGAAAAAGAAATCTGAAACACGATCGATACACGAAAAGTTTAGGGATGTAAATAAACGGATGCGCGCGCATTCACGTTCACATGCATTCAGTACCAGCGCTTTTACCTAGTGCGCGAGTACTCTATAAGATCGCCAGAACCGACGCGAAATCTTCCCGACGCCGATGCCGAAATATTTCCTCCCCCAAAATTTGTTTTTGATGCTAGTAACAGCGTCACGTTTTTTTGCTCTAGTGTGCGACAACCTTAAGGGTCGCCAAACAGTAGTTCAATACCATAGCCATCCCCTTCGCTTTATTAAAGAGGGTTGGGGATGCGAGAGGTAAAATACTAGATCTTCAAAAGATTACTTACTTTCTTTCATTCTTTGGAAATTGCAAAAAAGAAAACTGATTTGGCATAAATAAATGACATTGAAAAATTAAGTTATAGAGTAACGACAAAATATTTTCAAATTGAGGCCCAATTATGAGAAATTTGAGGCCCCTTCGAAATATCAACATAGGCTTCAGCCTATCCCAGCCTACCTGTGGCGACGCCACTGAAGCATGACACTACCTATACTTCGTAATTCTAGAGACTTACTGAAATCGCTAGATCGAGAATGACGTGAGAATTGACTACACTCGGTTTTGCAGTCCATCTTCTCCTATTTCGTCTGTACTAAGCCTTTGACAGCGCCTCACCAGGCGTCGCTTTACAAGAATCTATAACGTTTCATCTACGTCACTTCAAAATGACAACTTCTCAGTAACCAGTGACAAACTTATGGAACATATGAACTTATGCTCATAGGAACTATACGTTTTGCCACGCAAAAGTGTGGCTTTCAAGAGACTAAAATTGAAATGCATAAACGTGTTATTACCCAATTGTAGCACTGCTTGTATTGTTTTTAATTTCAGGTTTTGATTCTGATTGGATTAAGCGCCGTGGTCATTTCGGTCATTTTAACGATCGCGTCCAGACACATATTGAATGGAATTTTGGATTTCTTTAAAAATGCGCTGCATAAGCTATGGAGTCTACTTCTTTTATTCTTAAACCAAGGTAATACCATCAATTGGCGTTATTCCTATTCAGCGCAACTGGCGGGAGGTTTGGAAACTACTCCCATAGAGACTGGGTAACTTATGAAGGTTCGCAGAATCACCGTCAGATGGCGCGGGGCTCGAACTACTTACCCCTACGGGATTGGTTCAATTCTCACAGTCTGAGGCTGCGTTCAGTAACCGTCATCAAAAACATCGATGACTAAAAGATGACATCGATGTCTTACTGAACGGTTTTTCGCGTCTTTGGGCGTGACGTCATGATGCTCATCGGATGCCCATCAGAAAAATCAGCTGTGAGAGGAGGTTTTTTTGATGAGCATCGGATTCATGACGTAAATTTCGTCATTTTGCGCGGCGGAATAAAAAAAATGGAGGGAACTACATCCCAATCTCCAATTTTAAATAATGAAGAATTGACAACTATTATCCTTATGGATAATAATACTAAAAAGCAATATATTATTTCGGTAAAAAAATGGATTCTGACAGAATTTTGATTTAATTGATAACTTTAAGTATAATATCTTTGTAAATAGTTCGGATTTATTATTTAAGCCTCTGCCATAACGTTGTTCAACAACTGCAACGTCATCATGACGTCAAAAGAACATCGATTTCATTTTCCCAAACATCGATGTTTTTCCTGATGAGTGTTACTGAACGCAGCCTGAGAGGGGGAATGGTAAGGTAGGGGTAAGAGGTTCGGTTTAGCGGACGCCACTAAAGCAATGGCTTCAGTAGTACTCGTGTTTAAGACTTATTAAATACCAATTATTTAGTAATAAGGGATCAATTATTTTTTTTAAAATATTTTATTATTTTTCCTTCTATATTTCGAAATAGGCAGTTCTTTTATGTGGGATGTTGCCAAAAAAATAGATGAAAGCTTTCTTCCCGCATCTATGAGTGTGTATCAGTGGAAAATAATTCATAATCAATTGAAACCAAGATAAATTTCGTCACTTTTTTCTATATACAAATGCTGTTCAGATCTTGAAGAGCACAATAATTTCATGTCAATATAAAGGTAAAAATTAATGTTTCGAATATTGTGAATAGTTTAACTTAAAGACTATTTTAGAGACCGTACTCGGTCTTAAAAGGAATTCTCGAATTTATGTACATGGTAAATCGGTTTTAAAGGTAGAGACAGCCGAAGGAACTGCGTTACCGAATTATTTTCATTCGCTTGTGGGAAGGTTCTTTCCTATAGGAGCTTAGAATATATCGTGTAGCTCGCCCAGGCTCATGTTACGCACTTTTTGTCTGAAGTCTAATCGCCTTTTGATTATAATAATACATTTTACTTATACCCGCCTTAAGTATTGGCAGAAGTAAGATAAGGGACTAGAAGTATAGAGTTAACCAAATTCATCACTTGGCGAAAGTGAATATTATTGATAACGCACCAACAGTTGGCCCTCTGGTAGCGGTTTCTGAATTTTCCCTCCAAAACGTGAGACTCTCGCGACGGTAGACGGCCGAACTAGATTCAAGCACCAGCGTCCGTGTTCCGCGGCTTTAAGTTGAGGGGAAGGGGGTAGGAAATGTTTTTGGAACTCGACCAATATTTTTCTCTCTAGTGTAGGCGCGATGGAAGCGGTGGCATAAAATCCTCAAATTTGTTCACTAGTGCCAGGATCTATTACCAATGCTAGAGCACTTTACTTCTAGTCCCTTATCTTACTTCTGGTAATATTTGTTGTTTAGCGTTCATGTCGGATGCTCGATTGAGTGTCTTCAGTAAAACTCTTCTGGGATTGTGGCTCGTCTCCGTGACAGTAATATCTCTGTACTTGGGATGTGAAATGAAGAGGGAGTTTGCCTCGACAGAATACGAAAAGATTGAACATTTCAGCGATATTTGCAACAAAACCGGTTTTTTTAATTATACCATCCATGTTCGGAGATATTCTTTCGAAAACAAGGATCTCGTAGAGTGGGTGCGTTATTTAAATCATATGTAATTTTCAAAAAATGTCTACATGCAGAAAAGCCCTAGTTGCTCCGCACTGAAACAACCTTAAGTTCAAATTGGACTTAACTTTCAATTCGTTAAAGGGAGAATAAAATGACCATTTAGATTAGAAAAGCCACAGCACCCTGTGGCGTGGTACTTAGTGAAAGGGGAGGGAAATTGAGGGATGAATAGTGTGCCAACTATGGGGTACAGTTTCTAACTTCCAATTGGTTTAGTCAGAAGTAGGATAAGGGACTAGAAGTATTGAGGTAACCAAATTCTTCACTTGGCCAAAGTGAATATTCTTGATAACACACCAACGGTTGGCCCTCTGGTAGCGGTTTCTTAATTCTCCCTCCAAAAAGTGAGACGCTCGCGGCGGTAGACGGCCGAACTAGATTAGAGCACCCGTGTCCGTGTTCCGCGGCTTTAGGTTCAGGGGAAGGGGGTAGGAAATGTTTTTGGAACTCGACCAATTTATCTCTCTCTAGTGTAGGCGCGATGGAAGCGGCATAAAATCCTCAAATTTGTTCACTAGTGCCAGGATCTATTACCAATGCTAGAGCTCTTTACTTCTAGTCTCTTATCCTACTTCTGGTTTAGTGTTTCTCGTCGAAAATCGCTTACACAGAAAATAGGAGAGAACACCTCCTACCCAGAATGTACTAGACACTCTGCAAATAACCGTTAAAGAATTCAAGCAATTTTTTTTCATTCGCGTAATCCAGCTGCCTTACGCAAAATATTGCCGGAATCCTGGTTTGCATTTGTACAGCGTGATATTAGACCAGTTTCCGATCCATTTCCTCAGGAGGCTGCAAACCACGAACATGGAAATGGCCATTTACGCTACAACCGAGAATTTCGTCCAATTTATCAAGCATATATTTGAAAAATATCCCGCTAAGAAGCCTGAAGTCAGAGGGATGATCCACATTAGCAGCTTGTCACGCGTCGATCTCGTCTATTACCCGATATCACGAAGCTTGAGGAAACGCGATAACCGAGCCTACGAAGCGCTTCAGCAAAGGTAAAATCGTATTTTGTGACACGTTTTCGTTCACGTAAATCCTTAGCAAACTTTTGAGGTTTATACTATAGCCTTGACGTTGATAATGATCAAGCGGATGTATGTACAGTCGCCGCAATTAAAAACTTTCTCTCTCGCGACGTCTTGTTTCAATCATAAGCCGCAAATTATTGATCTGATACAATGGGTATAAAAAAACGTATCTTATATTGTTGTTTCAATAAATTTTTTACTAAGCGTTTTTTTTTCACTCTCCACTTTCCATTTCCAACTGCTAAATAGGGGGTTTTGAATGATTGGGATGATTTTAAAGAGAAGGTGAACAGTTGAGCATAGCTCGTCCGAATTACCGAATGACATTCCAGTAAAGGGAGAGTGATGTTAATTGCAATTTTCTGAATACACGTCCCCCACGGAATCAATGCCTTGAGCCATATTTTTATGGATAGAGATCCCCTTTAATGTTGCACAAATATATAATCAACAATTGTGGAATGAAACTTCAAATTTTCCTCCGGTGAAGATATGGCCACGGGTGCGACATTCTGTTCCACTATGGTTCGCAAATGCCAGGGGGTGGAGAAAGATTTCTATCTAGATTAGTGGGCGATTCTTGATGTCAGTTTCAACATAAGTCTGCACGAACGTTTGGTTGAAAACGGCGCATTTCGGAGAGAACCATCTAGAAATTCAATGGCCAACCAATTCCCTCAATATGTCACCCATTGAAAACCGCTTGGTGGAGGAAATACAGGTTCACTGAAAAGGAGAATACCCACATTCAAAGCATAGCATGGGTCACAAAGTGGTGCCTACATTTGAGGAAGTGGTTGTGTTCATTGTATTCAACTAATTGGGATTGTATCCCAGAACAATATAATTCCCAATGATAAGGACGAACTTTTCACCATCATCCAGGCCGCATGGGAAGAGGTTGGTGAGCGGCCCGATTATATAAACAATCTGTTTTCATCAATGCCGCAGAGAATGCAACAGGTTGTAAACGCCAACGGTAAGATGATCAAATATTAGTCGCATAATGAAATGAAAAATGAAAACGCATAAATGTATTTATCCTAACCATGTTCATAATTAAGAATAAATGTTCGATAGTAATTAGCAAAGTGTCTTTATTCTTTATTTAACTTGTTATGTTGGTTGGGTAGTTCTCAATAAAATATATACACACTCTACATTGCGTCCTTACTTAACCTTTAAGGATTTAATACTTCGTGCAGCTCAGCAGATTCCATTGATTCTCAAAAAGACCATAATTTGCCATCGGATACACTGCTAAGACTAGTGTAACTTTAGTATAATGCTAATTTCGCATTGTAAATAAAGTGTTTCTTGAGAAAGGTTCGTCATCTTCGTTATGGCGAATCCCAATTAGTTGAATACAATGAACACAACCACTTCCTCAAATGTAGGCACCACTTTGTGACCCATGCTATGCTTTGAATGTGGGTATTCTCCTTTTCAGTGAACCTGTATTTCCTCCACCAAGCGGTTTTCAATGGGTGACATATTGAGGGAATTGGTTGGCCATTGAATTTCTAGATGGTTCTCTCCGAAATGCGCCGTTTTCAACCAAACGTTCGTGCAGACTTATGTTGAAACTGACATCAAGAATCGCCCACTAATCTAGATAGAAATCTTTCTCCACCCCCTGGCATTTGCGAACCATAGTGGAACAGAATGTCGCACCCGTGGCCATATCTTCACCGGAGGAAAATTTGAAGTTTCATTCCACAATTGTTGATTATATATTTGTGCAACGTTAAAGGGGATCTCTATCCATAAAAATATGGCTCAAGGCATTGATTCCGTGGGGGACGTGTATTCAGAAAATTGCAATTAACATCACTCTCCCTTTACTGGAATGTCATTCGGTAATTCGGACGAGCTATGCTCAACTGTTCACCTTCTCTTTAAAATCATCCCAATCATTCAAAACCCCCTATTTAGCAGTTGGAAATGGAAAGTGGAGAGTGGAAAAAAAACGCTTAGTAAAAAATTTATTGAAACAACAATATAAGATACGTTTTTTTATACCCATTGTATCAGATCAATAATTTGCGGCTTATGATTGAAACAAGACGTCGCGAGAGAGAAAGTTTTTAATTGCGGCGACTGTACAGTACACCTGACCTTTTCTTTTCAGTTTGTCGTTCGCGTTCGAAATGGATGGACTGCGTCGTGAAAGTAATTTCGAGAAGTATTACTTCGATTACCTCAAATTTGAGAAACCAGTGGTTGCGTTCAGGAACATTGCCCTTGCTAAATTTCACTTTCCCTTTTGGATTTGGTTCCTGGGTCTTGTCGTTTCGTTCGTCGCTCACATTGCGGAAGTTATCTTTTTTCTTTTAACTTCCAACTGTTTGAGAAGATGGGACATGTTCATCTGAGGATAAACTTCCCAAATCCCTTTTCTCTCACTTATACTTATCCCGATATATATTTCCCTTTGAAGTTATCTAAACATTGTGTTTCTGAAAAATCTCATAAATTAAACTGAGTGGAAAGTGTTAAAGAACGTGTGGTCTGCAACAATTAGCAACGAAGAAAAAACCCCGAAAGACTGACCCCTAAAACAAGCAGTCATAAATGTAGAGGAAAAACTTATTCAGCCTCATCGACTTGTTTAGAATTATTAGAAGTTTCAATAGCAATCAATCGAACAACGTTATTGGACCCTTCCCTGGCAGAAGTCTATTAAATGGGTTCAAGTATGCCAATACTGGCAAAGTAAAGCTTATTGCAAGTGCCATGGTACCTTTCGTCATCCAGTACAACGGTTTCGATTGAAATTTGCTTTATTCTTAACATGTTAACACGGATTTCCAGGTACTGTTCAAAATGGCCACCATCCACATTAATACAAACAAGGGAAGGGCGCGTCTTTCGAAAGATTCTTCGATATGTTGCACTAGATCATTCCCAGTATGTTCCTGATTGTTTCACAACCTTCAACTATTAGTGTTTGCAAGCCTCCACATCACCGACTTCGTTGCTAATTGTTGCAGACCCCAAGTTTTTAACACTTTGCACTTACTTTGATACAAAGAACACGCCCTCTTATTTAGGGCAGACTTATCAGAAGTACCGTGTATATTATCTTCATATTTTTACTTTTGCGCTATCTAGCGGATAGCGAAAAAGTTACGCATTTATAATAAAAAATTTACTACCCCCACTTTTACCTCTTTTTCCCACATTTGCCCCTCTTTTAGCGCGTTTCTACCCTAAATTACCTACTACTCGGCTGCTTAGTTAAGCGAGCAGTCCAAGTTCACGAGTGAAATTAACGATAACTTTTTAAATAATGATGTAGTTTAATTAAGTTAAAATAATTTAATTAAGATTAAAATTAACCGATCTTCACGAGTCAGATTAATGATAACTTTAAAACTAATGATGTTTCGAGTAAGTTAATTGAGGAAGTTACTGTAGTTTAATTATTATTATATTGTAGTTTATGAATGATGTAGTTTAACTAAGTTTAGAATTAACCGATTGAGGAAGTTACTATAGTTTAATTAATATTTTTCTGTAATTTAACTAAGATAAGGTGCTGTAGTTTAAGTTTAAAATGAACATGAGTAAGTTACTGTAGTTTAATTACTAGATTGATTTTATTCATAATACGAATGCTATTTAATAAACAATTAAAAAAATCCCAAATTATAAACTAGCCGGGGTCATCTTAAAATGTATATAGTAATACTAATTCTAGTCACTAGAGGGCGTGAAAAAGTGTTATATCGACCGAAACCATCTTGTTTTCCTTGACTACATTTATAGTTCTTTTTCTTCAGAGTTGCAGGCTGTAATTTGTATAAATGACGTGTCGTTGGAAGGCTTTTGTGCTGTTAACCTCCATGTTAGCGAGACACGTGAATTTTACTAATTTGTTATTAGTCACGTTATTTAAGCACGTGTTTTGAAATCTTCAAAACCCAAAATATTATAACAATAAATGGCGCTTGTAAAGTTCTAAAAACTAATCAACTATGATGTGTATTAATATAATAGAAGAATGGTTAAGAAAATTGATGAGAAAATATCAAAACAAAGGAATGGTTGGTATTTGTTTAAAACTCATTCTAATACATTTAAAAGATTGTATTCATAAGCCTACGATGGCAGTATATTTCTGTACATTTCAATGCGGTGTAGTAGTTTTTTTTTTGAAATAGATGATGTGTATTGTAAGTTTTCAACAATTAAGGTGTCTGTAACGTAAACCTAATCGACAGTTAAGAGAAAATATCACATTTAATCTTTTTCACCCACACAAGCCAATTGGCAATTTTAGAATTTTTCCTGATTTTAGGAACAAATTAGGAATTTGAAAACATGAAAACTGACAGCAATCTGATCCCCATAAATGGTATTTATGTTTAAGCCTAGTTTTTAAGGCTTGGAGGAAAGAGTGGGATGGAGCACAAATCTATAAAACTATAAGTTCATAAGATATGTTCCAAAAGTTTGTCACTGGTTACCGAAAGCTTGTCATGAAGTGGCGTAGGTCATAGATTCTTTTAAAGCGATGCTTGGTAAGGCGCTGTCAAAGGCTTAGTAATGAAGACTAAATAAGGAGATGTACTGCAAAATTAACCGCGTGTAGTCTGCAATTCTCGCTTGTCGTTCTCGAACAATCTCGAGCTGTAAGTCTTTAGCATTACGAAGTATATGTAGTGTCATACTAATGGAACATGTCTTATGAACTTATACTATGACGTAGCCTCTGTACCCCATAAGCGGAATACGAAGTGCTCCCAGCATCCTCGGTGCTTTGGTAGTGTCTTACCGAATCGTCAAGGCCTTGGGGGTTCAAATTGTCGTCTTCTATTCTTATGGTGTATTCACAATAACTCTGTAAATTTTGGTATTGTGTAGTGATCCACGGCTCACAAACTTAACACATGGAAAACTGTCATTAAATTTATGTTGAGTTTGTAATTTTAAATTTAATATAATAAATGTATTTGTCGTGATGTTTGGTAATTTTCACATACATACATTTGAAGATGATCATTATACGTTGAAGCAAGTTATTGACCGTTCGTGGCGACCAATTTGTTCTGACCAGTAGAAAAGGGTTAAAATAAAAACAAGTCTAAAAGTCCCCAAACGTTTTACCTCGCCTCGGCTCTTTCCTTAACCTTATATTATATTTTGAGGCAACAAGCGATTCAAACACAATATTCAAATGAAACAAGTTGGGAAACCAAAATACACCTCTCCGAATCGAGACGATCTACTCAATGAAAAGGTTTTTCGTAAATAATTAAATAAATATAATTGATATTAATTATTTTAATCGCTATTAATTTACCTTAATCCTAGTTAAATCGTTTTAAGAAACTCTATTCCTAAAATAATTTTAAACATAGCTATTGTTAACGTTTGAATTCTAACGTATGCCTCTTTAACAATTTTTGGGAATTTAGGGTATAAGGAGATTCCCGATAAGTGATAAGCAATACCGCAATTGCGTGAACCTTTAGTGGAAGCATGAACGCTAGATCTCTAAAGGGACCGGTAAACGGGACAGATTTTCCTCTATAGCACGTTTGCTTTGTAAAAAAACTAATTAAAAGTTTTTCCATAGGTTTATGATGAATCACAAAAGACCTTGAGCGTTCCCAAATTCACAAACCCCATCGCTTCCCCCGATGTTATGATAGAGAGGACCCTGTACAGTGGAAGGCGGGCGTTTTCCGGTCCCTTTAGAGAGTCAGCGTTTATGGTACATTTTAACCCCGACGATGATAATGGAGTAGAAGCCAATATTGATTTATGTGAACTGCGAACGCGGTCTAGAATTTGCGAACATGTTTGCCCCGATTTGCCAACTGTGAACAAACATACACACAGATACGTCATCGTCACACGGAGAAGTAAAAAACTATGTTGGTCAGTTAGCACCAGCCGAAACTGGACTTCCCTCAAAAAATCCAAGATTAAGCACACCACGGTCAAATTTACAGTCCTACATGTAGCTAATATAATTGCGAAACTGCAATGCATTTTAAGATTGGTGTACCAACGCCGAATATGCCAATACAAATCAATATAATGTTGTAGTTTTATATAGTTGAAGTTTTCAACAAGGCGCCCATAAGTTTATAAGATATTTTCCATAAGTATGACACTACCTATACTTCGTAATGCTAGAGACTTAGAGCTCGAGCTAGTTCGAGAACGACGGAAGCGAGAATTGAAGTCCTACACTCGGTGCTTAATTTTGCAGGACTTCCATCTTCCTATTTAGTCTGCATTACTAAGCCTTTGACAGCAGCGCCTCACCATGATTGCTTTACGAGAATCTATGGAGTTTTACCTTAGTCACTTCAATACAAGCTCTCATTAACCAGTGACAGACTTATGGACCATATCTTACGAACTTACGATAACACGCCAGCATATGGAGTTTTCCCAAGGCCTCCTGCAGGTGCGAATTGCTTTTTTAGGAGGTGAATATGAAACACAAACACAATAGTTAATCTGAATAACACGGAAAACAATGTATACATCAAATCACGGTGCTGATACGAAACATCGTTAATTTTAGCTTTATATCGCATTATGAGATTGTAATCCTAAAAGCAATCAAATAAATGTCTTTCTCTTCAAGTTTGGCAATTTTCACGAACTTACGAAGGAAACCATAATACAGGGTGTTCATAAATGGTGGTAGGACCAAAGTAAGCTTTTGAGTGGAAGATGTTCTGTGACATTTTGACCTTAGGCCCACCGTTTACCAGTTATGATTGGTGATTTCTACGGATGAACCCTTAAAATTAAGTAAGTGCTATTTGAAGGAAAAGATCGATAATAAAGTTCAGGTAACATAACATTATACCTTAAAATAACGGCCTTTTTCTAAATATAAAAGGAAAGATATTAAAAAACACGATCTCTTATTACAAAATAACTAGCATTTAATTAGTCTTTAATTAGTCTTAAAACGAGGACTACTGCGCCATCCGCTATTGGTTTAGTGACGTCTGCTAAATCGAACCTCTTACCCCTACGGGATTGGTTGAATTCTCACAGGCTGAGATAGGTAAGGGTAATGTAGGGCATAAAAAAAATAAATGACCTCTTATCTATATAAATAAAAGTCCTGACTGACTGACTGATAATCAACGCCCAGCCCAAACCGCTTGCCCTAGAAGGCTGAAAATTTGCAGGAACGTTACTCATAAGTAGTAGGCGCGTACTAAGAAAGATTTCCCGCCAATCCGCCGCCATCTTAATAAATGGCGCCCAGAAATGTAAAAATCTTCTCTATGCAACCAGGTCCGCGCGTTTCAACAGATTTCACAAATATTTAGTACACTGGTTTCCTTTTACATATAGACGGGCTGAATGGTCTTTCGGGTTCGATTTGTTGCCATCTTTTTAAATAGCGGCCAGAAATTTAAAAGCCCTTCTTTATGGAATAATGTCCGCGGGAAAAGTAATAAAAAATGTCCCGACGGCCTGACTGGCAACGCCGAGTGCCTTCGCTCTTAGGGTACTACAAAAATATTAGTCATCAGTAAAATCTAACCATTCTTTATATCATTTTGATGGAAGTTCTAATTACAAGCGAGCTACGCCGCGGGTAACAGCTATTTACAAAATAATTAGCATTTAATTAGTCTTAAATAGGGGGAGTTCTGCGCCATTGGTTTAGTGGCGTTTGCCAAATCGAACCACTTACCCATACGGGATTGGTGGAATTCTCACAGACTGAGAGAGGTAAGGGTAAGATATGCCATAGCCCACTCGATCACGCGTATATTATGGTCTTATGTTACTTAACCTTTTCCTTTAAATAACTAATAATAATCATAACTTATAAATGTTATCAAGACATCACAAAATACTTTCGACTCAAAATCACAAATAAACCCCACTGTACATCCTCAAATGCTGTAGTTTTTTATACGCAACAACATAATTACATCAACACTGAAACTTTCTCAATTTCGGAAACAATTATGTTGGGTTACTTTCATAAAATCTATATCTAACAATCAAATGCGAACACTCAGGTTTGTGTTAATGACTTTTTTATGGTTTTCTAGAGTCTCATGATGTGATAAATAAGAACTTTGGTATCAACAGCGCTTGATTCTTTTATTCAAAATGACTTCAGCTCCGTCGTCGATCGGATGAGCGCTCTCATCTGTGATGAAATCCTTCAAGCAAAACGTGACTTTCGACTCTTTAACTCAACCCGTAAGATTCAACTTAATCTTAATTAAATAATAACACATTAATTCAACCACAAGTTTATAAGATATGTTCCATAAGTATGACACTACCTATACTTCGAAATGTTAGAGACTACTGTGAGATGGTTCGAGTACGACGAGAGAACTGACTACACTCGGTTAGTTAACTTAGTTTTGCAGTCTATCTTAATCCTATGTATTCTGTACTAAGCCTTTGACATGCAGCGCCTCATGCACCAGGCTTTACTTCGAATCTATGACCTACGTCACTTCATGGCAAGCTCCCAGTAACCAGTGACATAGTTATGGAACATATCTTATGAACTTGTGATTCAACTAACAATAGCTTCTGCTTAAATCTAACTATATTTAATTTTTAATTGATTAGGGAAAAAACTTCTATAACGCTGAATGCGTGCATTACTATAGGTAAGTTCATTGTGCATGAGCAATGTGTAGCATGTCGTCAGAAGCGCATGACATACGAAGTGATTTTCTAGACTCTTTGGTAGACCCGTCTCATACGGAAAGATTTTTATTTGAGTCGGCACTAGCCACCTATGGGGGGATACTGACAAAAACTGCATCGATTTATTAGGGTTGCCGTCTGGCGAGAATAAGGGGAACTATTTCTAGGCGGTGAGATACGCTGAAATGTTTTGGCTGCTCCTACAAACGCCACCCGAACCCCACCCGCTTGGATTTCTCGGCGCGAGAGGAAAAATAGTGTTGGAAAGGGGGCTGACTTTTTCCCCCCCTTGATGGTAAAAGCTTTCCGTATAAGACGGCCGCTATGTTATGCGTAATAGAAAATCACTTCGTATGTCATGCGCTTCTGGTAGAATTTATAGACCGATCCATAAAGTTCATGAAGAGAAAAAATGCGCGTAGATAAATCCTTAATATTAAAGGGTGCACAAATTTGTCAATAGTCAACGATAGATGGAGCTACAAAATCTCTACGTGTATCACTTTTCGCCTTGATCTTTAGCTCCATCTATGAAAACTTGATTTCATTTTTTGTGTTAAATAATACATATATATTTTTGAAATTTCAAATTGTTTTACAGAGATAATTATACGGAATCTAACAGCGTTACCTTTTTTATAAATTTTGTGAGTTTATTGCCAAATATCAATTATTTCATGACATCGTCAGCGGACTAATTTTGTAAAGGTTCCAATCAGCTTGGACTACCTATACAAACAAGTCACGAAAATACTTCGTAAATTCTACGTGTAACGCGGTGCACACCGAACCCTTATATAGTATATTTGCGCCTTTTTGCACAATAAGCGTACAAATTAGTCACTAAAACAGTCCCCAGTAAAGTTTGAAGTATCCATGATATCTCGAAGTGTTTAGTGTTTGTGATCCACCATTAACACACACACAAAAATAAACAGCACTATAGTATATGTAGCTACTTGTGCCTTATATAACACACAAACATAAACAGCACTATAATAGGTGCCTTTTGCGCTACTCACTCCGGACTCTGGTGTGCGGTCGCTTAAATTATACGACCTGGTAGCGGACGTATTCTCAAAATCTTTTCTTAACCACCTGTTATCCCTAATACCCGACTTCTTGTTTTTCGTGTTTTCGATCCACAAACTTTTCAAGGCCGCCCCACACCTTTCTATATTCTCCGTTACACGTAGACAAGAAAAGAAAGACTAGCGATACAATGACAATAAGTTGAACTGTATTTCATACAAATTACAGGAAGATTTTAACAAGAGAAATGAATATCAACAAGCAATATTTCAGTATTTGCTTCAAAGGTATAGAGTATTTTTCGTTTTGTACTAAGAGTTAGTTGATATAACCAGAATTATATAATACTTTGTTTTGAGAAAAGTGTACCACAAAGCGGGGTAATTGTAACACGATTCTTCCCAGCAACATCATACATTTGGAGCAAGGTTACTAAACCGAATCACATACGCGATAAATAGTTCCCTCGTCATTACTCTATTAGCGCTTAAAGTAACAGGCGGCGCCATTATCACCCCTAGCATGCTGGCTAATCTTCTGGACACGAATTTTACCTTGCCAAAGGCAGGAACCAATCAGACCTTATGCACTAGGTCCCATTGGTTCCCGCTTTTGGTTTAACTAGCTTTTGCCAAGCTTAGCCAACGTGTAGCAGAAAAGGCATCTTTCAGGGGCATCAACGGAGCCGTCCTTTGCTTTAAAGCATAGCACGGCGCCAGTGGATCCCCTACAAGTTGACTTTCCTTACGAACTCCAGTTTTGGCTTGGCGAAGGCTAGAGGCATTTGTGGGCGGAATTTATACGTGCATGCATAAATCCTGCCCACTAGCCTTTGCCAAGCCAAACCCGGAGTTCAGGAGGAAAGTCCCCTTGCAGGGGATCCACTGGAGCCGCGCTATATGCTTTAACTATTTACCAAGTCGCTTGCACTTGTAGATTTTTGTTCCACGCCAATAAAATCAAGGTTGGTGGGTTTATTGCTGAGGATTTTGTAAATACCAAACAGTTATAGAATTTACCCTAGCACCGTGCGATCTGAAGTTTGATGAGCGGGAGACCAAACAAAAAATGATGAGCCTGGGAAGAAACATGTTACATAACTGAAGTATTAAGAGGATACAGTGCGTCATCCTTCTTCTATTATCTCCTTCTGATATAATGTACATGTGGTTTTATATAATAATAGAGGCTACGGAGTGCGATATTGCAGTTTGGAACACAAGTATTATAATGAATGGCATCATATGGTAAGTGCTAAATTGTTATTTATGATACAGACGTTATTTAATTTTGGTTGTTTTTTGTGCAGGACATGGATTTGTATTTGAAAGTGTTGGCTGGTGACAATTTTCAAGGCTGCGATGTTTCCACTTTCGCACCCTCTGCTTTGCCCGCGTTTGTGAGGGAATACAAGACGTTCTCGTCTCAACCCATGTCCAAGGAAGAAAGCAACAATGTCATCGTGGCCATTGACAATAATGTAAGCGTGACCCTCCCCCAAAGGTAACATTTTTCAAATAGAATCATAGAAAATGCCTTAAAAGTTGCCAACTGCGAACGCGGTGGCTGACAAACAGGCACTTCCAGTATAATACCTATCCGTGACATAGTCACGCAGAGAGATGAAAATGTGCTATTACTCAATGGTGGCACACAAATATAGGCCACTCAAAGCTTTATGGATTTTAATTTCAGGTTTTGATTCTGATCGGATTAAGCGCCGTTATCATTTCGGCTCTTTTAACGATTGCATCCAGACATACATTGAAAGGAAGTCTTGATTATGTTCGAAATGCTCTCCACAAGCTATGGAGTCTACTACTTCTATTCTTTTACGAAGGTAATACCATCAACTACTAAAACCATAAGTTTATAATATATGTTCCATAAGTATGACACCATCCTATACATCGTAACACTAGAGACTTACAGCTCGAGCTAGTTCGAGAACGACAAGCGAGAATTGAGTAACTACACTCGGTTAATTTTGCAGTCTATCTTCCTATTTAGTCAGTTTTAAGCCTTTGACATCGCCTCACCAGGCGTCGCTTTACGAGAATCTATGACGTTTCACCTACGTAACTCCATGAAAACCTCACAGTAACCAGTGACAAACTTATGGAACATAACTTATAAAGATATCGATATACCTTTCTTTTCGCCTGTTAGTAAAAACACCAAGGGGATTAAAGTTGAATAATAACAGTTTGATAGCCGCCTAAATTAATATATAATTTAGATGGCTATGAAAGTTCATTGAAGGTAAACCGTAAAGCCGCCTAAAATGTATTAGAGGTTTTTTTTTGGATTTGTTTAGCAAACTTGTCGGCTACTCGATTCAATGTCTTCAGTAAAACCCTTTTGGGATTGTGGCTCATCTCCGTGACAGTATTGTCACTGTACTTGGGATGTGAAATGAAGAGCGAATTTTCATCCACAAAATATGACAAAATTGAGCATTACAGCGATATTTGCAACAAGTCAGTGTTTTTCAACTATTCACTATTTGTTCGGAGATATTCTTTCGAAGAATTGGAACTAACAAATTGGGTGCGTTATTTATATCATATGTATTTTTCATACAGTATCAAAATGCAGAAGAGACCTATAGTTGTTCTGCAAATGACCATTTATCCTTTAGAAAAGTCCACCCAAACCATCCCGTATTTGACTCCAAATAAATTTTTTGACTTCACCAACAAATACGGTTAAAGACGAAACATTTCATGAACAAGATGGCCCCAGCCATGTTACACTTTTGCGCGGACAAATACACCAAAACCTAGAGATGAAGGGGGAATAGGCGCCCAGCCGGAAGGGGTCAAAACAATAGTTTTTTAGATATAAAGAGCGCTAAACAAAAAATGGGCAATGAAGTTAGTAAAAATGGAGGTATATGTGTCAGCGACGGAGCGACACCATTGAGGTACTTTGTACTTGAATCAGTTACAGCTTCTAATCTCCATTTGGTTTTGTGTTTCTTACTGATCGTCGCTTACCCAGTAAATTGTAGAGAACACTTCCTACCCAGAATACACTAAAAATTCAACAAATAACCGTTATGGAATTCGAACGATTTCATTTTTATCGTGTAATACAGAGACCTCACTCTCAAACTTGCCGTAATCGTCAAATGCAGATCTTCAGCCTGCCATCAAACAAATTTCCGGCCGTTTTGCTCAGGACGTTGAACACCTCGAGAATTAAAATGGCCATTTACGCTACAACCAACAACTTCGTCAGTTTTATCAAGCAAATATTTGAAAAATATGCCGATAGGAAGCCTGAGGTCAGAGGGATGATCCACATTAGCAGCTTGTCACGCGTCGATCTCGTCTATTACCCGGTATCACGAAGTTTGAGAAAACGCAATAACCGAATATACGAAGCGATTCAGCAAAGGTAAAGTCATATTCCATTGAAGGAGAGAGGGATGGAGTAGAACCCCCATACCAATAACGTTGCCCCCCCTACGGAACGGCACCGTATTCCTCCCAGCATCCTCAGCGTTTAAGTAGGGTCGTGCCTAAGACCATTAACACAGATGGACTGGAATGGAGATACGGATGGCGCGTGCAGTTCTGTTAGGGCAGCGCCTCTCTAGCGCCACACCGCGACCAATATTGAAACACAGAATAAAGGCCTGCGCGAGGTACACTGGGAGACTGTGCCGAAAGGTCGCCCGTCACCATTACCACTCACCATCTTACCTCATTTATCCCTGATATTACGTAAATCCTTGAGTTTTACACCCATGGACTTGCGTTGATAAATATCAAGTGGAAGTTTACACTTGACCTTTTAAACTAAAGTGTTGATTTTCAGTCTGACTTTCGTGTTCGAAATGGAAGGAACGGGTCGCAAAAAGAATAAGGATAAACGATACTTGGATTACGTCAAATGGGAGAAGCCATTAGTGGATTTCGAGAATATATCCATTGCTAAAATTCACTTTCCCTTCTGGATTTGGTTTCTGGGCCTTGTCACCTCGTTGGTTGCTTTTATATTGGAAACTATCATTTTTATATTACACTCCACCTGTCCATGAGACTAAGGGACACGTTCATCCATTGATAAGTTTCAAAAAGAACCTTTTCTCACATACACTTTTTCTAACCCCAATATATATATTACTTCCTTATATACTTCTGATATTATCTTCATATTTGTAATTGTGAGTACCTAGATTTACACTTCGTCTTCTTAAGAGTTACCTGTAGTTTTTTACAAATGAAGTGTCATTGGAAATCTTTCCCGCTATTGGTTGTTGACCTCGATAGTAACGAGACACGTGAATTTCTTTAATTTGGCATGTTAGATGTTGACGAACCTAAGTACGTGTTTAAGGTTTTTAAAACCCAAAGGGTTATTCTAATCACATATTGCACAGTTTACGTATTAAATGGTGTACGTAAATTTATATAAATTAATCAAGTATGTTGTGTATTAATATTAAAGAAGAATGATTAAAAAAGAGAGAGAAAAATATGACATCGTCGGAACGTATGAGTTAAATTACAAAAATTATTTAAATTCCGAAAATAAATCGTCTCCAACAAAGATTCAACTCCAAAAATAATTAAAATTAAATTAAATCCATGATAAGTTCAAAAATAACTGTGATTCAAACCGATTCAAAATTGATCGAGAAGAAGAGGTGCTTAAAGATGGCGGCCATTTGCCATAACTGGAACTAACCATCAACCACAACGAGAAGCCGAAACGTGCCCGACCACCCGGCAGAAAAAATGGGCGCCGGTAGCAATAACACGAGGTTTGAATTAAATGGTCAACTGCAGTACTGCACCATTAAAATCTTAGCCAGTCGTTGGGAAATAGGCCTAATATCGTTACAGGACGTTAGTGCGCCCTACTAAATTCGAAGGACTTAGTGTGCGCCCTACTAAATTCGAAGGACTTAGTGTGCGCCCTACTAAATTCGAAGGACTTAGTGTGCGCCCTACTAAATTCGAAGGACTTAGTGTGCGCCCTACTAAATTCGAAGGACTTAGTGTGCGCCCTACTAAATTCGAAGGACTTAGTGTGCGCCCTACTAAATTCGAAGGACTTAGTGTGCGCCCTACTAAATTCGAAGGACTTAGTGTGCGCCCTACTAAATTCGAAGGACTTAGTGACAATGTTAAGTCTTAAAAAGAAATGGTTCTAAAAACAATAGTAAGCCTACTCCGTCTTAATTGTCCCGAATGAGAGGCTTAATTAATTAAAATATAATATCATACCTTTTGAAGCAAAAGCCATGTAGAGACCGAGATTTAAGTTTTAACTTGTTAATAAATAATTAAAATATTTAAATTCCACGACTGGGACGCGACAATGTTCGGCGTACTTTAACCAACAAAAAATTGACTAGCGCGTGCCGCGTTACGAGGAGCCATGATCATTCTGGCCGATTTTTGCCGAGACTTTTCAGCGTCGGAAGTTCGAACTTCGAACTCGTAAAACAAGGTAGAGGGGAGGAAGTGACGTAGCGGCGGCGGGCTGTACATATTCCAGAAAGATGGAAAAACGGGCAATTGAAGTGACGTACAGGACCGGAAATAAGAAAAATTTCTTGAAGGACAAGTGTCCAGTGACACCCTGTTTGACTGAAAAATTTATAGGACATTGTTCACTGGAGTGCTCAAAAATAGAGTTGCACCTTCATTATCAAGCTATCTAAACTTCGGAAAAATTATTGGTCAAAATGTCCAGTGACCCCCTTAGTTTCTAATAGCATTTTCCTCTGGGTCCTCGCGGAGCGCTCTCATGGAGGAATAAAACTAGGAGATCCTATTCTTCAAAAACAGTCTTCAACGAAGCTGGAAACTACTACTACCATTTTTATTGCTCCTTGGGAGCGTTCCGCGAGGACCCAAAGGAAAACGCTATAAAATACTTATGGGACATTTTAAAATTTTATTGGACAATGTCCAGTGTCCTCTGCTTATTTCCGACCCTGGTGACGTAGCGGCGGCGGGGCTGAACAGGAAATTTATCCCTCCGTCGTCTGTAAAGGCTCGGTTGTGGGGGGGGGGGTGGCGAAACCGTTGCAACTTAATAGAGTAATGTCAGTTCTACGTATGCAAACGTCATACCCTTCTATCTCTTAGCTCAGTGTCATCCCCCCTACCTCTTACAAAAGCGCGCCTAGAGGGAGGGATACACAGTCTACTCCCCTCTCTACCGACACTAATCTATACTCTATACTTTAAATGTAATAAAATAAATGTATTTCTCGTGATAATAGCAAATTAGCCTTATTCCTGATCAGCGCCATCTACCCATAGCGGTGACTTTGAGAACTACTGTAAGCGGCAAGCCAATCAGATGTCGCTAAAATCTGGTGACGTCATTTTTGGTAAGACCCGAGAGTGCCAGTCAGTGACGTCACCAGATTTTAGCGACATCTGATTGGCTTGCCGCTTACAGTAGTTCTCAAAGTCGCCGCTATGGGTAGGTGGCGCTGATAAGGAATAAGGCTAATTGGTCTAAACTGGTCCTAAATGTAGACGCATTATTTTCTTAGGAGCATATACCAAAAGAAAAAATCTAAAACATTTGCTTCCGTCCAGTGTCGTAGGCCTAAACCGTTTTAAAATTGAATGAATAAAAACAGGATTTCAGTAGATAATTTGATTCTGTGAATGCTTTATTAAATTTTTTACCATTTTTTTTTTCTGAAATAACAAAAATCCTGCTAGGCTATTGTTTGAACAAGCACTTTTTCATATTATCTACACATTACAAAATTGTCCCTCCCTATATTATTCCCTCCAAAATATTTGCTAAAGGGTCAATAAATTATTCAAGGTTTCAGTGGTTTTTTTTTTGTTTTTTTTTTTTCATTCAAATCACTTTAAACCTACAATCGTTTTAACAATCGTACAAACTACTCGTCTTAAAAATCGCGATACGTTAATTCGCAAACATCTTCACGATCTTTTTATTTTATTTAATTTTTTTTTTAAATGTTCATTATAAATGTTTCTACTTTCAGTGTTGAATAGAATAAGTAAATGAGCAATTTTTAATTAAAAATAACTGCTGGGAAAAAAAAAAATATTTTCACAAAAATTTTTTTTGATATTATCCGTTTTTTTTTTTTTTTTCTAAATAAAGCTTTAGTCATATACAATTTTCTAAGCTATGTATGTTATGTAAAATCCAACAAATTAAGAGGTGAATTAAGACACTTAAAAATTATTAATAATACACAGCTTTGGATTGCCCAATAAAGACAAAAAAAAAAAAAAAAATTATCATTCCAATTCGATCGACTCTTTTTAAATTATTTGCGGCACAGTAACGAAACGAAAAACGAAAAAAAAAAAACTATTCCAATTATTTTATTTATTATATATACATTTATATATTGCTAAAGCTTTCGGGGGGAAATAAAACGACGCGCGCGCATGCGCACTTCCTTCAGAAATTGATGCGTGAAAAGAAGGTAGGAGGAATCATTTTTGATAAAAATAAAATGGTAGCGGCTATAAGCGTAGATATCAAATGTACGTAAGCAAATCGAGACCCGTGAAAGATCTTTTAGCAAAAACACTTCAGTGGGAGAGAGAGAGACAATATCTACTGTAGCAATTAATTTAAACTTAAAACTAATCACAATTAAGGTACTGACACAAGCTCGTATCAGTTCCATTAGCGTAGAGAAGTATTCTGCTTAACAAAAATTCCTATAAGATTTCTTGGTATTTATATAAGGCTCTATTTTGACATCAGTTACTTTGCTATAGCCCTTTGTAAGTCAAAGGAATATCACGTTAATAAACCAATGAAAGTCAAAGGAATATCGCGTTAATAAACCAATGAAAGTCAAAGGAATATCGCGTTAATTAACCAATGAAAGTCAAAGGAATATCGCGTTAATTAACCAATGAAAGTCAAAGGAATATCGCGTTAATTAACCAATGAGAGTCAAAGGAATATCACGTTAAAACCAATGAAAGTCAAAGGAATCACGTTAATAAACCAATGAATGTCAAAGGAATCACGTTAAAACCAATGAAAGTCAAAGGAATATCGCGTTAATAACCAATGAAAGTCAAAGGAATATCACACGTTAGTAAACCAATGAAAGTCAAAGGAATATCGCGTAAAAACCAATGAAAGTCAAAGGAATATCACGTTAAAACCAATGAAAGTCAAAGGAATATCACGTTAAAACCAATGAAAGTCAAAGGAATATCACGTTAAAACCAATGAAAGTCAAAGGAATATCACGTATAAACCAATGAAGGTCAAAGGAATATCACGATAATAAACCAATAAAAGTCAAAGGAATATCTCGTTAATAAACCAATGAGAGTCAAAGGAATATCTCGTTAATAAACCAATGAGAGTCAAAGGAATATCGCGTTAATAAACCAATGAAAGTCAAAGGAATATCGCGTTAATAAACCAATGAAAGTCAAAGGAATATCGCGTTAATAACCAATGAAAGTCAAAGGAATATCACGTTAAAACCAATGAAAGTCAAAGGAATATCACGTTAAAACCAATGAAAGTCAAAGGAATAACTTTAAAACCACTGAATGTCAAAGGAATCATAAAAACAGAAGACTTCACTAACTATTAAGCGACTTTTCTCAAGCAGTATGCCTCTCTAAAACCGATAAATAGCATCCCGCGTCTTCATTGGTTCGTTCGCCAAGTCTTAAGACACGGTATCTAGATTTGCATACATGACTGATATCAACACGTTTTATAAGGGAAATATCAGACTATATCATTTGCTTTTTAGGGTATAAGGTCAATCAATATTTACTGTACAGCTGGCGTATTTCGATTTTGTAGTCCTGAACTTTCAGAAACTGGGGTTAAGGGTTGCTGCTGCTGTTCGTCATCTTGAACGGGTGGTTTGGATTTGGGCATACTGACTATCTCGCTACCGCTACTCAATTCGGAAATGGTAGCCGTAGAAAGGACAGGGGTTACTAAAGGTGACTTTTTAAATTGATTTATACCAGCGGCATTCGAAACTGGAGTCACCGTGACTGACGCTGGAGGCAGAATCGTACTTGGAAAGTTGATAACATCCTCCGTTGACGTGGGAGAATTTTGAGGAGACGGTTGAGGTGGTGACGTTGCTTTAGTTACGTCACCACGCTCGTGAAAATTGAGGAAGAATCCTGAAGCCTTAAATTCCCTAAAGTATAATGGTACAGCGCTTGAGCTACAACCATCACCACCGACATTAGAGGCCGGAGGAATCGAAGAACCTTGTCCTCTGATACCGTGGACATCCGTTGCGGCGGTGGTGGTGGTGGTGGTGGTGGAGTCTATCATAGGTTTAGTTACGGTATTATTATATTCAGTGGTTATAATTGGCCCACGTATGCCGATATCGACTGTATCTTTACCTCGAGACTCAATTCCGTAAGGTATGATAGAATTATCAAGTGGTACGACGGGATTATCTATTCTATTGACAGTCGAGTCAGATATTTGTTCATTGAATCCAGGAGCGGAAAGATTCTCAAATCCGGGAGTCAGTTGCGGGTACCGGGTAGGCCCTGAAGAATCAAATGTAGGGCGTTCGTTAGCGCGTACAGTTTCAGTGTCTTTAGCACTTTTATATCCAGTTTCCTTCGTATCAGGCCCCTGATCCGTAACTAAAGCGTTGTAGCTCTGTTCGTTAGAGCTAATAGTATTGTAGCAAACGTCAGCGACCCTTTTATATTTGGTTTCCTTATCTTCGTGATCGTCATTCGTTACCAAACCGCCGCTTATAGTACCGTAACCAATGTCCCCGGGTACTAAACCTTCGTAGGTAGTCGTACCAGTCAGAGCCTCAACTCCGTGCGTCGTAATAGTGCCCGATGTACCGACAGTTAAAACGCTGCTGCTACTTTTGTTACCGGCCATAGTTACCACGCAGCCAGTTGTAGTGGCGGCGGAATTGGCCATACTATTGGCAGTAACTCTACTACTACTGGTTCCGCTACTATTTGCTAAAACACTTTGATGTTGTTGGATTTGTTGTTGTTGCCAAGAGGATGATTTTTCCTCGGGAGGGGGACTATCACCCTCTTCAGACATATACTGGTCATCAGGCTCCTAAAGTAATGATAATAAAATCTTACACCATATCATCAAATGTGTATAGATATAAAAACAACAAGATGGCCCCGGCCATATAACGTTTTGCCTGGGCTAGCTAAATTTATTGTAGGGTGACCCCGGCCTACAGACTTAGAAATAGCACACGTCCACTGGTCCAAAACTAGTTTATTAATTGCTTGAACTAGTTTTTTAATTCAAAAAGTGGGGGTTACTGGTCCTCGGGACCAGTTTATTAATTGCAAATCTATAGGAGAACAAAGGCTGGGACCACTCCGGAGACCAGTTTATTATTTAGGACACTAGGGGGGTCACTGGTCCCAAGGACTAGTTTAAAATTTATCCTTATTTCTAAGTCTGCCGGCCTATATACTTTACGGTTATTTTTTTTTTCTTTTAAATATCAAATATCATTCCAATTATGAATAAAAATAATCTAGCTTTTAATTCATTCATTAAGAATTCCCTGTCTTTGGCTGTAGACGACATGTAAACTGAGAAGCAAACTAACCTCCGCTCAACCGCCTACCAATCATGGAAGAACTACTTAACGTAATAGGATTTATGAGCCTATTCAAGACCTGTTCCCTATGCCACGGTCGGAAAGGTAATCATACGCAGAGGGGGTGGGGTCGACACTATTCTGGGATAAAGGAGGGCTTCTCATATTACCACTCGAGTAAGTTTCAACGAAGTGTACTTTTTGTTTTTATATCTATATTGTTTTGATATCTCCATAGAGATACAAAAGGAGCAGTTGAAGTTTCAGCGTTAAGTACGGCTCTATAGAGGGGGTGAATGACAGGCGGCGAGGGAAACTAAAATATGACTAACCCCATGTTAAGACTCTTAAGCAAGTAGTCCACTAAGCCTTGTGAAACCATATCGTTAACGTAACGTCATGTATCCAAATACGAACATAACGCCATCTGATAACGTTTCTTAAACAATTCTTTCGGACTTAGGTAATGGGCGCCCTCTTTCGGATGATTTACGAACTTAAAACGGTAACGATACGGTTTGGCAAGACTAAGTGGACTACTTGCTTAAAGTTAGACAGCGTCGAGCGCAGTCAGTACTTGCAATAACGCGGGTTCGAATCCCGTTGGGGACGTTTTATATTTAATTAATTTTGATTAATTTCCGTATTAATTAATGGAAGGAAAAGTGTTTGTAGGATGCAGATATTCGGTATATTAACAGGGAATTAAAACATTTGCAAGATGCAATTAACGTTACGGTATTTATTCATTATTCACAATTTAGTAATTCCTTCGCTTGTCGATAGGGGGCGCCAAGTACCATTCACCCTATCACACACGTGTATGGGGGCAATTGAAATTATCGTCGCAAAATAGTTTCACTAGGATTCCAAATAAATGTTCTAATGCCTATGAATATCTCTTACTAAGCAAACGTTCAAACTAAACGTCATTCGCGAATTTTATATCATTAGAATGAAAGAAAATCAAACAAGCATTAACTGACCTCTGGACATAACTCAAAGGCTTTCGCTAATGTCATCCTCGCACTATGTGACCTCTCAAGAAAGTAGCCGTTTGAAGACTCGTTGGATTGCGCTGGAGGTGACCAATTATTGTACCCATACTGAGTGTTGCTAGCATACGGACGCTATAATAAAAAGAGATGTAATTTATTGAATATTGTAGTCATAATTAAAGGTAGTCAAAGGAGCAGGGTTCATACAACTTTTGGAAAACAAATTTCCCTGAGATTTCCAGGTTTATCCCCCATATACTTCCCTGAGTTTTCCAGGTTTTTCCCCTTATATGGAGTATCCTATGGAGCAAATGTAAACGAAGGAGGGGGGGGGGGGGCGATTACAATAGGACTATAACATTCTGAAAGGACATCCCCGTATCTCTAGTAGAACCAGAGTTATGATCAGCCTCCAAAGTATAGTGTAATGTTAATCCTATGGAGGGGGTTGTTTACGAACATTTTGCTTAATTACTCGGCCCCTATTGTAACCTTCCGTATTAATTAAGGGACCTCCTGAGTTTCTACTCCAGGGGTGTAAGGTTACATAGAGGATTAACACCCAGTGTTACCTCTGACCTTTCCCGTACTATATAAACATCGACTGCTTATCATATTAAGTCAGTCAGTATATCTTCACTACTAAGATGTAGTAGTTCGCTCGAGCGAAAGGGCTTTGCCCTATTATTGGACTTCATTGTTATTAGTAATTATTATTTAATTCTTTAGTTGTAATAAATGCAAGTCGGCATTTAATTATCGTTTAATAATTAATTTAGTTAAATAAAGTATGATTGAAGCTAAGGAACAGTGTAGTTATTCTTAGTTATAGCCAAGGCTTTTATGGCCACGTGGGGCGAGTTTAGTAATCTCGCAAGCGTGGTTACACTATTTGACGCAAATTTCCCTGATTTCCCTGAATTATACTAAAAATTGTAAATTTCCCTGATTTCCCTGAATTTTACTAAAAATTGTAAACTTCCCTGAGTTTTCCCTGAATTTTACTAAAAATTGTAAACTTCCCTGAGTTTTCCCTGAATTTTACTAAAAATTGTAAACTTCCCTGAATTTTACTAAAAATTGTAAACTTCCCTGAGTTTTCCCTGAATTTTACTAAAAATTGTAAACTTCCCTGAGTTTTCCCTGAATTTTACTAAAAATTGTAAACTTCCCTGAATTTTACTAAAAATTGTAAACTTCCCTGAATTTTACTAAAAATTGTAAACTTCCCTGAATTTTACTAAAAATTGTAAACTTCCCTGAATTTTACTAAAAATTGTAAACTTCCCTGAATTTTACTAAAAATTGTAAACTTCCCTGAATTTTACTAAAAATTGTAAACTTCCCTGAATTTTACTAAAAATTCTAAACTTCCCTGAGTTTTCCCCGAATTTTACTAAAAATTGTAAATTTCCCTGATTTCCCCGAATTTTACTAAAAATTGTAAATTTCCCTGATTTCCCCGAATTTTACTAAAAATTCTAAATTTCCCTGATTTCCCTGAATTTTACTAAAAGTTCTTTAATTTCCCTGAATTTTACTAAAAATTCTTTAATTTCCCTGAATTTTACTAAAAATTCTTTAATTTCCCTGAATTTTACTAAAAATTCTTTAATTTCCCTGAATTTTACTAAAAATTCTAAATTTCCCTGAATTTTACTAAAAATTCTTTAATTTCCCTGAATTTTACTAAAAATTCTTTAATTTCCCTGAATTTTACTAAAAATTCTTTAATTTCCCTGAATTTTACTAAAAATTCTAAATTTCCCTGAGGTTTTTGTCAACTATTTCCCTGATTTTTCCAGGTTTGTATGAACCCTGAAGGAGCGAGCTAGCAACGTTTTAAACCGGAATCTAAACAAAGGCTTAAAGAAAAAATCTTACTCTTTCTAGCTCATCATTTAGCCATTCAATGGCACTCGTCCATTTTCTCTTAAGGTCTCCTTGACTGTGAAGCATTTGGGCAGCTTTAGGGCAGTTACTGAATAACGATACCATACACTTAATGCATTGATAAGCGCGTTTTTGATAATGGTTTTTGCTTCGTTGAATGGTATCAAACAATCCATCACGATCATCTGGAATACCTGAGAGCCAAAAAGATTAAAACCGGGCTTTTTAGAGTTTGGGGGGTTTAACAGCAAAATAACAACACATGAATACTATATACCTTTGAAAGTACTATGTATTCTGTGTGTCTGCCAGGAGTCATCCAGTAACAGCATGTGAAGTAACAAATCCAAATACGGTCTAAGCTCATACGTATAGGAATAGGCTATCTGCCAGAGTAGTTCACTTAAAACCGTTGATGTAAAGTGCGGGTTTTCCCAGGAACAAAACTAAGGTCGAATAACAAATTTCCTTAATTAACTTAATTACTGCAACAAATATTAAGATTATATCTAGTGATGGGCCGATAACTTAAATTAACCAATTCCAGAGCGCCATCTATCGACGTTTTTCTTTAATATCGGTAAAAATAGGTAAGGTAGACCGATTGCTATCTCGAAGTTACGACAATACCAATATTTCCCAATTTTCAGTTGAAGGCATAAATAATTGCGCAAAGGCTTAGCATTATGAAAAATATTGAGTTTTGTCATTAAGCTAATCCATAAGCGCCATCTATCGACGTTATTCTACAATATCGGTAAAAATACGTAAACCGATTCCAATCTCGAAGTTTAAACAATACCAATATTTCCCAATTTTCAGTTGATGGCATAAATAATTGCGCAAAGTCTTAGCATGATGAAAAATATTAAGAGTTTTGTCATACGCTAATCCATAAGCGCCATCTATGGACGTTTTTCTACAATATCGGTAAAAATACGTAAACCGATTCCAATCTCAAAGTTTCAACAACACCAATATTTCCCAATTTTCAGTTATGACATAAATAATTCCTCAAAGGCTTAGCATTATGAAAAATATTAAGAGTTTTGCCATAAGCGCCATCTATCGACGTTTTTTAGAATATCGGTAAAAATTGATAAATTGAAGAAGGATAGGTAGGCAGTGGTTTAAAAGATTGTTAGTAAACACTACAGAGGTTATTTTCTAAATAAATTCACACGAGCACATGCACATCTTCTGCTAAAGTGCTAAGCCTTGGACCCGAGTATTTGTCAAGTATTTAAGAAGTTAATACATAGTTTACACGCAAGAAGGATTCATACCATTTGCACAAGGAGACCAGGCAACTTAAGAGTGTAAAATAGCAGACGATTTTACACTCTAAGTCGCTTGATCTCCTTGTGCACGCAAGGAGGATTCATACCAGTTGCACAAGGAGACCAGGCAACTTGTGTAAAATAGCAGACGATTTTACACTCTAAGTCGCTTGATCTCCTTGCATGTGCTAATGGTAGGAATCCTCCATGCCTGTAAACTATGTATTAACTACTCGAACGGTCGAACCCTTCTCGGGTATTTCAATATTTTGTTATCGAGTATGGAGTCGAGTACTCGAACATTAAAGAGTACTCGCACACCAATACATACTTAGGGTGTATATTGGAAAATTGCAATACAGTATTTGCCCATCACTATTAATAACATACTAAATAAAAGTTTACAATACTTTTAAGAGTTTGACTGTCTCATCGAGAGTATTAGCGTCTTCAATGATTTTCTTAACATAACTGCGGTAGAAATGAAATCATTGTTTCCAATTTCAATAAAAAATGCTTGATTGCAAATATTTTATACATACGTTGTTTTGTTATAAATATAATCAGCCACCTCTTGTTGAATGGGCATAAGATACTCGGGACACGTTTGATCACCAGCGAACGGATTGGGTCGTGGAATTCCAGTCTGACTTGACGATTGCATTTTACACGAAACATCGCAACACCTGATAAGTAGGCTGACAACTTGATACAATTTGTTGAGTTCAGCGTACTGATATTTAATTGGTGGACCAGGACCGTCATCTAAGGCTACTTTTATAAACGTCGCTGGCACATTTAACTTTAAAAGCTGCATTCTCTGTGAATTCTCGTTTAATTAGTTTTCTAAACACGATTAAATTTCATTCATCTGTTTTAAGTAAAAGTACCTCGTCCGCTCCAAGGGTTGCGTACAAGTAAAATAGGTTAAAGTACTGTCCCAAGTGCCGACCGTGTTCGGAAACTTCTTTCTTAAGAAGCGCAAGAACCGCAACGAGAATGTGGTCAGAGAGTGTCGAAATCCCATCTGAAAATACAACTATTGACATTAAGACCAAATTTAAGCCTACAAGGTGACGTATTCAATCCATACTCACAGCTATTTGACAGAAACGGAGAAGGACAAGTACCATCCTGTAGAGAAAAGTGGGCCAGGAAAACCAATATCTTCACAAAGGCACTTCGAACCTAGAAAATTTTTAATTTACTTGATTCGGGTCGGGTCGGGCAAAATTAATTTCAAAATTTTCCGGGTCGGGTTAAGTTTATAATTTTAAAGTTGGACTCGGGCCGGGTCGGGTCGAAAAGAAAGTCGACCCGACTCGTTCCTACACCTAACTAGAGACGAGTCGGGCCCCCAATTTAATCGGGCTTTTTCGACCCGAACCCGATTCGGGTCGGGTCGGGCAAAATTAATTTCAAAATTTTCCGGGTCGGGTCGGGTTTTTATTTTAATTTTTTTTCCCGGGTCGGGTCGGGCTAAGTTTATAATTTTAAAGTTGGACTCGGGCCAGGTCGGGTTAAGTTTATAATTTTAAAGTTGGACTCGGGCCGGGTCGGGTTAAGTTTATAATTTTAAAGTTGGACTCGGGCCGGGTCGGGTTAAGTTTATAATTTTAAAGTTGGACTCGGGCCGGGTCGGGTTAAGTTTATAATTTTAAAGTTGGACTCGGGCCGGGTCGGGTCGAAAAGAAAGTCGACCCGACTCGTCTCCATTTACTTGGTTTCAAAAAAATCACTAGTAACATAGTAGGTTATCATAAGTGTAATTGGCTTGATATCTCACCTCAGAATTTGGACATTCCAACAGGTATTCGGAGAAGCGATGCATATGGGAAAACAAAACATTGTGAGCGAACCAGCTTCTGACATTTCGGCTGTACCTTAAATGGGCGCAAATGGCATCGTACCATTCACTAGCAGGGCCCCTGTAAACAATGTCATTATTTCCCATTAAGTACACCTCTAAATCTTATTCGTAGCATCTAACCCTTCAAATTTTAGTATAAACTAAAGGCTCTTTCAGACGATCCAACTTTTTGACTCAGCTTGATGGGTCAACTCGAGTTGAATCAACTAGTTGGATCGTTTGAATAGAAACTGGATGAGTTGAGTCACCAAAAAGTTGGCTAGGAAAAATTCGATCAGTGATCCAATTTTTGCTGACTCAACTTTTTAAGTTCATTTCTCCAGCCAATCAAAATTAATTACAAAAAAAGCCTTTTTCGCGGGTTATTTCGTAGGTGCTAAGGTAGGTGGCGCTTAAAAAGTTCCATTTGGCGGTAAAAGTTTAGTCGTGTGAATAGGAAGGATTTATTTCACTTTTCCCTTCAAAAGTTGGGTAAGTTGATCCAACTTCTTGACCCATCAAGCCGAGTCAAAAAGTTGGATCGTCTGAAAGAGCCTTAAGACCATTAAACACAGATGGACTGGAGATATGGCGCGTGGTGGGTTCTTTTAGGGAAGCGCCTCTCTAGCGCCACACAGCGACCAATATTAAAACTTTTTCAACTCAAACCATAGCCATAACGTAAGGCTTATGAGTCGAATTAAGTTCCGGGACTCTCCCGCTAGGGGGCGCTGCTGACAGGCGATGCCATTAGAAGAACAGGGGGGGTTTAGCTTATCATTTCAGTCCATCTGTGTTTAATAGTCTTAGGTATAAATGAAAATAACCCATTCAATTACCTCAATGTTTTCTTTGCGTGAAATCCAGTACTAAAAAGGAACTTTGCCGCCAACTGAGTGCTAAGCATTGCTAGCTCTTCCGCTTCTGGACTCTGATTAGAGTTAATAGTACAGAGACAAAAATTGTCAATGTGCATAAAACCTTTTCTGCCAGTCATAGTGGCTAATTAGCTTACCACTTTTTCAAGGTTAGTCTGTTGCGTTACGTAGTGAGAGTTAGAGCTAATTAGCTTCTTCATAAAATGGAAGAACTCGGGACTGAACTGATTTCGATTGTGCATAAACTTAATATTTTGCCTCCTGACACTTTGTTCAATAGGTAAAGGCATCTTTATGCTACTGGTTTTATTGTCGGCTAAAAACATAAAATTTAACATTAAAATTAAACCGAATTAAATCATTGGGGAAGAGTAAACTCACTTAAGGTGAGCTCGTTCAAACTTCTGGCCATTTTACTTTCTTCAATATCACATCTTCGATAAAATAAGATGTAAGCATTCCACCATCGTTTTTGCCTTCTGTATGACATGCGTTTCAGCATATGGTCAAAGACTTCTCCCATGTATTCGCCGCCAAAGCACTGATTTTTCATTTCCTAAAATTAGATGATGGAACATATGTTAAGAACTTATGGTCTAACACATTGGTTGTAAAGTAAAGTAGAAACCTGAAAGACCTGACGAGAACACGCGTATATCATTTTACCATTTTAAAAAGAGAAAGGAACCCTCAAAGTTAAAAACTTCTGGAAAAGTTTAAATATCTCACCTCATCATCGTCCATTTTACACTCTGTAACTTCTCCGTCATCGAACTTATACCAGCGGCATGATCCATCACTGTGTCTGATAAAGTAAAGAAATAAATAATATCTATCCATAAAAACACAAGCCATAAGGGTTCTAGCCAATAATTTTGCACCTCTAAAAAACGCAAAAGTAAAAGTTACGTTTATTTGATTTTGCACTCTTTTTAACTTCACCACTTAAATTTTGTACTTAATTACCACCGTCACTAAACACAGTTCAGGAAGCAAAACAAGACGTCAATGAAACTCAAAAATGACGCAGCAATTCAACAGCCTTGTCCCGAAATATTTATATCTAATTTCAGAATGTTATGACATTTTCAAGCCAAAATGTTCTTATTCAAACTTTCTTATGTTCCTGATGACATTCTAAGCTAAACTTTAACACTGATAACATAAGCTCATAAGATATGTTCCGTTACTGAGAGCTTGGTCACGTAGGTCATAAATTCTCGTAAAGCGACATACGCCTGGTGAGGCGCAGTCAAAGGCTTAGTACAGACTAAATAGGAAGATGGACTACAAAACCGAGCGTAGGACTCCAATTCTCGCTTCCGTCGTTCTCGAACTAGCTCGAGCTGTAAGCAGTGTTGTTCCTTAGATTTTTGGGAACGTACTTTCCCCAATAGTAAAACGTACTAGCCCAATGGGAGGATTTTTGAAAACGTACTTTTCTCCCTTTGGGGGTATTAAAATTTCCTTCCCCCTCTACAAAAGGCTTTTGGCGCCATCTTTCGGCGGAATTTTCATCCCATAGACGCTAATGTTAAAAAATTTAATTTGAAAATGTACTTTCAAACATCAAAATGTACTTTTCGTACTGAAGACTTTAAAATGTACTAAAAAAGTACAATTGTACTACCAAGAACAACACTGGCTGTAGTCTCTAGCATTACGAAGTAAAGGTAGTGCCATACTTATGGAACATATATTATAAACTTATAGTAATATAATAGAACTTTTCACGAATAACAACTCATCTAATTGATACGCATCTAATAAAGATGAACTTAAGTTAATGAGTCACAATTGTTATTCTACCTTGACTAACTGCATGCTTAAAATAAGGACATGGACATTTACCTGTGCAATATGTAGGAATAATAATGTCCTCCACTAGCTTGTCCACTGTGAACAACAATCCCTGTTAACTTGTATTTGGTTGAAGACGCGATCTCGGCGTTCAAGTTTGTCTCCACAATCTCTCCTTCTAACTTCGCTAGTCCGCACACTGTATAGGGTTCCATATCAAGTTCCCGGGGAAACTCAAAGTAGTCATTGAATTTGATGGCACACTCCCTTTCCCAATCATAGTCAAAACGTTTCAATTGAATCGCGAGGATAGGAGGTAGTTTTTTTATACAAAGGCGCTTGACAGTATCAACCTGAAACGATTGAGGGATAAACAAATGATGAGAAGGGAATAATAAGAGAAGGGAGCCATATGGGTTCATCCAGGTGGGTAACGCGAGCCCAACCAACCTCAAAAATGCCCTGAAAAGTGGCGCAAAAACAATTCACAAGAAAATAGTAGCTAGATTACAACACTATTAGGGTAAACTATTGGCCAGTGTCAGGGTAAACTATTGGCCAGTGTCAGGGTAAACTATTGGCCAGTGTCAGGGTAAACTATTGGCCAGTGTCAGGGTAAACTATTGGCCAGTGTCAGGGTAAACTATTGGCCAGTGTCAGGGTAAACTATTGGCCAGTGTCAGGGTAAACTATTGGCCAGTGTCAGGGTAAACTATTGGCCAGTGTCAGGGTAAACTATTGGCCAGTGTCAGGGTAAACTATTGGCCAGTGTCAGGGTAAACTATTGGCCAGTGTCAGGGTAAACTATTGGCCAGTGTCAGGGTAAACTATTGGCGAGTATCAGGGCAAACTATTCGAGAGTATCAGGGCAAACTATTCGAGAGTATCAGGGCAAACTATTCGAGAGTATCAGGGCAAACTATTCGAGAGTATCAGGGCAAACTATTCGCGAGTATCAGGGCAAACTATTCGCGAATATTAAGGTTGCATAATATATAGCAATACTCACTTTCTTGTTGCACTTTTCGCAATGATAGGCATTGGCACCCTCCAATAGATCTCCTTTGACGTATTGTTCGAGAGAATCTAACAAGTTACTGTGATTCCTGATGTCAATATTTAAAGTAGTAAAAGACTCTTCCCTCGAATATCTATGAGGACAATCTTTGCAAATTTTTTGATCCGCAAATGTTCCACCGAGAATTTTAGAAAGGATAGTGGGTTGTCCTAAAGCCTTCAATGATTCGTCTAAACTGTCCACGAGACTATTGAAAAATTCTAACGCGTCATGCTGCTCTCTTAAATTTACGGGTTCACCCCAAAGCCTAAAATGGAAAGGATCTCCGTCATAACATTGAACTAAGACCATTAAACACAGATGGACTGGAATGGAGATACGGTTGGCCCTTGGTTCATTTAGGGCAGCGCCTCTCTAGCGCCACGTAGCGACCAGTATTGAAACTTTTTCCACTCAAACCATAGCAGCCATAACATAAGGCTTATGAGTTGAATTAAGTTTCGGGACTCTGCCGCTAGGGGCGCTGCTGTCAGGCGATGCCATTAGAAGAACCGGGGTTTCAACTCCATCCAGTCCATCTGTGTTTAATGGTCTTAGATTTGAACTTTGTGCATTGGTATTTTACTTGAAATGTCTCCAAAATCCTCTGGGTACGTAATACTGAAGTTTACTACAAGCTAAATGGCCAAAGACGGCTTGAACTTGTTTTAAAACACCTAGATTGTATTCTTTCCTCGTCTCTTCACGGTTCTGATTCTTATCATCAAAACGGTCATCAACGTTATCAGTATTCACCTGCTATGTAAGACAAACAATGTTAAATTCATAGTTCAGGTAACATAACATTATGCCTGTGCCTTAAAAGGAAAAATATATAAAGAAAAATAAATGATCTCTTATTACAAAATAATTAGCATTTAATTAGTCTTAAAAACGGGGACTACTACTGCGCCATCCACCATTGGTTTAGCGGCGTCTGCTAAATCGAACCACTTACCCCAAAAGGGATTAGTTGAATTGTCACAGGCTGAGAGAGGTAAGGGGTAACGGGTAAGTGGTTTGATTTAGTAGAAGCCACTAAAAAAATGGCGGGTGTAGCACTAATCCTTGTTTTTAAGGCTAATTAAATGCTAATTATTTTGTAATAAGGGAATCTTTTTATAATATTTAATTCCTTTTACATTTAGAAAACGGTCATTCTTTTAAGGTATAATGTTATGTTACCTCAAAATCTGAAAAAATTTACCTCATTTTCTAATCTTTCATCGCCAGAAAAATCTTCATTTAAGTCAGTTGCAGCTCCATCTATGGCCAGGATTCCAATGCGAATGTCTTCTATCATATATAGCTTGAGAGCCAGAAAGAAAAATATTAAGTAATCAAACGAAATGTTTGAAATAGGATTGTGGGCAAGATTAAATTTCTACTTGGAATTTTTACATGATCGTTAATATGATCATATCAATCAAAATTGAATAGTTACATATTATTTATGTAAAAGTAAGCCGAGGTCACCTTATAATAATTTAATAATGCTAATTGAAGTCACACGAGGTCGCGCAAAACGTTAATCTGGCCGGGGCCATCTTGTTATCAGATCATTTATAATAATTTCGTGCCTGACTGTATCAACTAAGTACCTGATAGATCCACGAAGACTATGATTACATACATTTGCTTGCCTAGATTTTCTTATTAAAGCAAAGTGCGGGTCACGTGGTTGTCTTCCCCAAGCTAAACCCGGGGTTCAGAAGAAAAGTCACCTTGTAGGGGAACCACGTGACCCGCGCTTTGCCTTGCTTTAAGGCTATTATATTCTATATTTATGTAAAAGTAAGCTTGGATCACCTTATAAAATAATTTAATAATGCTAATTTAAGTCACACGAGGTCTCGCAAAACGTTAATCTGGCCAGGGCCATCTTGTTATCAGGTCATTTATAGAAAAGTCTTGCTGGACTTTACCCACGAAAACTATGATTACATAAATTTGCTTGCCTAGATTTTCTTATTAAAGCAAAGCGCGGGTCACGTGGTTGCCTTTGTCAAGCTAAACCTGGAGTTCAGGAGGAAAATCACCTTGTAGGGGAACCAAGTGACCAGCGCTTTGCTTTGACCCTCTCTATTGTCTTCTCCAAAGCTGTTGAAGCTACAAATTTATTTCGCCAATAATAATAATAATAATAATAGTGCGTACCTGTTGAAGAACTGAATTCATGTAGCATGTGGCACCAGCATTTTTCAAACCTACAAAGCCCCTAGGTGGTCTTGGACCTACAGGGGGCAAATACTCCCATTCCGTAAGCGGTTGCTCAGAATTATCTGAAAAGAAAGTAAAACACTAAACATTAGGCCTAACTGAAAAGTAAAACACTAAACATTAGGCCTACACTATTGCAAGAAACATTTTAAAGACAAACAAACTAACCAGAATAGAACATTTCAGTCAGCATATCCGAGAGCAATCTAAGATTGGGAACGCAACATGTACAAAGGGCTACAAGAAGGTCAAAGGCAGCGACCAAGGAAGAGGACGTGGAACAAACTGGTATCGCCTGTTCCGCTGGAAGGTCACCACCGCTGCGCTGAACCTGCAGCACAGCACGAGAGGCGGGGAAAATAAAATCTTCCGCCAACTCCTACGGAATTCCACCAACCCAAAATCAATTACTTTATCTTTAAGTTTAAGCCTATTTTAAATAGGATTCAGCAAACCTTTATTAAATTTCCTTTCTTTTCATTTATATCACAACCCACTTCAAACTTTTTCTCGGGACCAAGGAAAGATAAAAGTTCTCTGGTGATACCCAAATGTCCTTCAAGAAGAGCTTCATCCACTTGGGTTTCACCAATGGTTAATACGCGTTCCTAAAAGTAAAAATTACTCGCGTCAAGTATCAGCGTCATCTCGCAATAACACAAGTTTATCAGACATGTTCCATAAGCATGATACTACCAATACAAGTTCGTAATGCTAGAGACTTACAGCTCGAGCTAGTTCGATATTGACAAGTGAGAATTGACTAAACTCGGTTTTGCAGCCCATTTTCCTTTTAGTCTACACTAAGCCTTTGACAGAGCCTCACTAAGCCTTTGTCAGAGCCTCACTAAGCCTTCGACAGAGCCTCACTAAGCCTTTGTAAGGGAAACAGAGCCTCACTAAGCCTTTGACAGAGCCTCACTAAGCCTTTGACAGAGCCTCACTAAGCCTTTGACAGAGCCTCACTAAGCCTTTGACAGAGCCTCACTAAGCCTTTGACAGAGCCTCACTAAGCCTTTGACAGAGCCTCACTAAGCCTTTGACAGAGCCTCACTAAGCCTTTGACAGAGCCTCACTAAGCCTTTGACAGAGCCTCACTAAGCCTTTGACAGAGCCTCACTAAGCCTTTGACAGTTTCAAATCCCTATCTTTGCCAGCTTATCCCTAACCAAATTTTGACACCTATATCCCTGACCATTTTTAAGTACGCGTTTACAAGAGCCCACTGTATAATTACACCTGGCCCATATTTAGCATTGCTCAAAGCAATCATGGTTTGATACTGACCTATCCCTGACTTATTAGGAAATAACTTTAAGTCCCAGACTTTCCCCAATCCATTTCCCAAATCCCTGACTTATCCAAGTTTCCCAGGTTCAATACTAATAGTAATTAACTAATTATGTAAAATAACGCAAGTGAAGAATGTTTCTACATACCCGGACAGTTTTCAGCCAGTCTATTTCATTATTCAGAAGATTTTGAGCAGTTGAAAGAGGACAATTACTCATACTGGCGTAGTTAAGTAAACGACATAAAAGTTGAAAAAACTCGTGGGAGTTCTTCGCGTGTTCCCGTACCGTTGTCTAAAGAGTGTAATTAAATAAATATAAACGCATGCGCGGCAAAGCATTCGTTTCAATACTTACTCCAAGCTGAGTGAAAAGAAGGGTTATGAAAAAAACTAGAGACTGATGGGAAGGGTAACATTTAGTCGCTATCAAAAAGAACTGCTCCAAGGCTGATGATCTAACGGATCTAAAACGAGATCAATTGGTTCATTACACTAATTAAGATTAAGCACAAGCTAAGACCATTAAACACAGATGAACTGTTATGGAGATACGGTGCACGGTTCTTTTACAGGGTTCATACAACTTTTGGAAAACAAATTTCCCTGAATTTTCCAGGTTTTTCCCGTACATGGAGTATCCTATGGAGCAAATGTTAATGAAGGAGGGGCGGGGGCAAATATGACTATTACATGCTCAAAGGACATCCCCGTATCTCTAATATAACCACAGTTATGAGCCTCCAAAGTATAGTCAGGGTATGTTTATGAACATTTTGCTTAATTACTCGGCCCCTGTTTTCTGCGAATTTTCCTGATTTCCCTGAATTTTTACTAAAAATTCGAAATTTCCCTGATTTCCCTGAATTTTTACTAAAAATTCGAAATTTCCCTCTTTTCCCTGAATTTTTACTAAAAATTCGAAATTTCCCTCATTTCCCTGAATTTTTACTAAAAATTCGAAATTTCCCTGAGGTTTTTGTCAACTATTTATATCCCTGAATTTTCCCCGAGGCTTTTTTCAACAATTTATTTCCCTGAGGCTTTTTTAAACAATTTATTTCCCTGAGGCTTTTTTAAACAATTTATTTCCCTGAGGCTTTTCTCAACAATTTATTTCCCTGAGGCTTTTCTCAACAATTTATTTCCCTGAGGCTTTTCTCAACAATTTATTTCCCTGAGGCTTTTCTCAACAATTTATTTCCCTGAGGCTTTTCTCAACAATTTATTTCCCTGAGGCTTTTCTCAACAATTTATTTCCCTGAGGCTTTTCTCAACAATTTATTTCCCTGAGGCTTTTCTCAACAATTTATTTCCCTGAGGCTTTTCTCAACAATTTATTTCCCTGAGGCTTTTCTCAACAATTTATTTCCCTGAGGCTTTTTTCAACAATTTATTTCCCTGAGGCTTTTTTCAACAATTTATTTCCCTGAGGCTTTTTTCAACAATTTATTTCCCTGAGGCTTTTTTCAACAATTTATTTCCCTGAGGCTTTTTTCAACAATTTATTTCCCTGAGGCTTTTTTCAACAATTTATTTCCCTGAGGCTTTTTTCAACAATTTATTTCCCTGAGGCTTTTTTCAACAATTTATTTCCCTGAGGCTTTTTTCAACAATTTATTTCCCTGAGGCTTTTTTCAACAATTTATTTCCCTGAGGCTTTTTTCAACAATTTATTTCCCAGAATTTTCCCTGAGGTTTTTGTCAACTATTTATTTCCCTGAATTTTCCCTGAGGTTTTTGTCAACTATTTATTTCCCGTGAATTTTCCCTGAGGTTTTTGTCAACTATTTATTTCCTAGAATTTTCCCTGAGGTTTTTGTCAACTATTTATTTCCTAGAATTTTCCCTGAGGTTTTTGTCAACTATTTATTTCCCTGATTTTTCCAGGTTTGTATGAACCCTGTTTTAGTGCATGGCCTCTCTAGCGCCACGTAGCGACAAATATTGAAACTTTTTCGACTCAAACCATAGCCATAACATAAGCCTTATGAGTGGAAAAGTTTCGGAACTCTCCCGCTAGGGGCGCTGCTGACAGGCGATGCCATTTGAAGAACGGGGACCGTTTTAGCTTATAATTTTTCCAGTCCATCTGTGTTGAATGGTCTTACATTAGGACACGCGCGGACTTACCTGTATTTGCAAATGAGTAGAATGTCAATTAGAAAGGTGTGCCAGGCTTTATCTTTCATCAGCGTCTCTAAAGCTTCGGGACAAAGAGCCAAGGAAATAGTAAGAACTTCTAAAGCTTCTTTACATAAACTGATTTCCTCCGATTCTGGACATCTGTTAGTAGAAGAAGGGAAAGAGGAATTTTCATCTTTAGAGGAGCTTTCTTGCGCCGCTATTGTAGGATGAGTATTGCAGCCATTGGCCGATGACCACGCTAGTCGAATACAGGAACGAACAGTCACTAAATCCGGAAGATGAGATATAGCCTAAATCGGGAAGAAACAAAACCTTATTAATATATGTTTAAATTGTTTGAATCCCAAAAAAAAAATCGCCATTAAAGAGCCCTTTCTTATCCAGGGTTCATACAACTTTTGGAAAACAAATTTCCCTGAGATTTCCAGGTTTTTCCCGTATATGGAGTAAGTGTTAACGAAGGATGGGAGGGGCCAAATAATCAAAGGGCATCCCCGTACCTCTAATATAACCAGAGTTATGAGCCTCCAAAGTATAGTGTAATGTTAATCCTATGGAGGGGATGTTCATGAACAATTTGCTTAATTACTCGGCCCCTGTTTGTCGCAACCCTAAGTTTTTAGTATGGTTGGATGGGGGACAAATAAGACTATAAGATACTCAAAGGACATCCCCGTATCTCTAGTAGAACCAGAGTTATGAGCCTCCAAAGATTAGTGTAATGTTAATCCTATGGAGGGTATGTTTATGAACATTTTGCTTAATTACTCGGCCCCTGTTTGTCGCAACCCTAAGTTTTTAGTATGGTTGGATGGGGGACAAATAAGACTATAAGATACTCAAAGGACATCCCCGTATCTCTAGTAGAACCAGAGTTATGAGCCTCCAAATTTAGTGTAATGTTAATCCTATGGAGGGCATTAATTACTCGGCCCCTGTTTGTCGTAAATTTCCCTGATTTCCCTGAAAATTCGAAATTTCCCCGATTTCCCTGAAAATTCTAAATTTCCCCGATTTCCCTGAAAATTCTAAATTTCCCCGATTTCCCTGAAAATTCTAAATTTCCCCGATTTCCCTGAAAATTCTAAATTTCCCCGATTTCCCTGAAAATTCTAAATTTCCCCGATTTCCCTGAAAATTCTAAATTTCCCCGATTTCCCTGAAAATTCTAAATTTCCCCGATTTCCCTGAAAATTCTAAATTTCCCCGATTTCCCTGAAAATTCTAAATTTCCCCGATTTCCCTGAAAATTCTAAATTTCCCTGAGTTTTCCCTGAAAATTCTAAATTTCCCTGAGTTTTCCCTGAAAATTCTAAATTTCCCTGAGTTTTCCCTGAAAATTCTAAATTTCCCTGAGTTTTCCCTGAAAATTCTAAATTTCCCTGAGTTTTCCCTGAGGTTTTTGTCAACTATTTATTTCCCTGATTTTTCCAGGTTTGTATGAACCCTGTTAACATTCAATACGTTCAAATGATAAGTTTATAAGATACGTTCAATAAGTATGGCGTCACTACCTATACTTCGTAATGCTTACTGAGAGACTTACAGCTCGAGCTAGTTCGAGAACGACAAACGAGAATTGAAGTCCTACACTCGGTGGTTAATTTTGCAGTCCATCTAGTCCTATTTAGTCTGCATTACTAAGCCTTTGACAGCGCCTCACCAGGCGTATGTTGCTTTACCAAGAATCTATGACCTACCTATCACACTCACTTCATGGCAAGCCCCAGTTTCTAAGTTACCAGTGACAATAATCTAAGCTTAATCTAAGCTTTTGTCTATGAAGGGATATCCACGCTAAGCCTGTGGCTTGTTTACAGGTGGGTCCCTTCACAATGCATAGAGGGGTGCAGGGGGCTAGCCCCTATGCCACGGCTAACCTACAGCGCCCTCTACTAACTATTACCGTTAACCTCTGCAAGTTTTGATGGAAAGGAGAAGCCAACCGGGTTAGACCGCGGAGGAAAACTCCTTTTAACAAGCGGGGAGAGAACTTGCAAACTCTACGCAGAAGGATTTCTTCCCAGGTTTTCACCCGGTGCCACAGTCCGGGGTCCCACCCGGGATCGTCTTGCTGCGAGGCGAAAGCGCTAACCGCTACGCCACCCCACTGTGGAATGAACATATCTTATGAACTTACGACGACACTTACTTGATCTCTTAGAAGTTGGGCAAGCCTCAAGGACACAGTGCGAATCATGTATTCGGTACTGGGATTTAAAATATGTTGTAAAGCTTGTTGAAGTATAGCGGGTTTCCCATTAAGCTGTACAGGAGTCGGGGGCGTCGAATTATTAGCGTTACTACTCGGGATTACGGTGTCTAATGTGACCTTTGACGTATTGGCAGTAATTGTAGGTGAAGTTGTTGATGAATGGCAACTTTCCGCGGCGGCAAATTGCACGCTACAATGTCCAACAGTCACGAGTAAAAGCTTGCAGATTTTTAACACCATTAGATTGGCCGCTCTTTTAGTGGGAACATCGGCGTTAAGGAGGAAATTTCCGCCTTGACTAATCATAGCGAGAGCGCAAGGGACACCGCCACTTTTAACAAAGTTGTATTGGAATTCCTGAGCTTCTTCGGACATGGGATTATGGGCGGGCATTAATAACGCGTATACAACTTCCAAGTAATATAAGGTTTTCGAAGGGGACTGATTGAAGAAAAGCGATTCCAAAGCGTGACTCATTGATGGGCTTCCCGCTTTGGCATTATCCATACAGATTTTTCTTATTTCCTCCACAATATGGGTATCTAAACAAATTTGAAACCAAAGTAATGTAATAATACCATTAATCTTTAATACATTATCTACACACGATAAATCAAGAGAAGGGCAGGGATCCTATTTTAACCAATACTATAAAAAGTAGGCCTATGCGAGTACTCACAACCTGTTTTCCGAGAAACTTGCGGGTATTCGCGAGTCCCCTACAAGGCTTGTAACACTACTAGACGAGTCTTATTTTTCTATTTGAACTAGTCTATTTTCGTTACGCAAGTCCATTTCTTCTAACGACATCTTCCAGTACCATAGACCGCTCGATCATGCGTTTAGCAGCGCGTGATCGAGTAGGCTGTGTCACTACACAACGCAGGCCAAGACTGATATAGCTTCATTTGACATGGGCGATAACTGATAACGCGTGAATTCCACAGTCCATGGCTGCGTTATCACAGGGTTGCCACGGAATTTTCAGAACCAAATTCCCAGACTTTTCCAGGTTTTCCCTGACCTTTTTCTGGGATTTTCCCTGAACTTTTAGGCCGAAAGTGTACGTTTCCCTGACCTCTTCAGCCCATTTTTAAATTTCCTGACTTTTCCAGGTTTTCCCTGACCCGTGGCAACCCCGTATCAATTGTCAGTGCAATCGCTCTTTTACAAAACTAGCAAAGGCTTAGATATAGGAGAATGTCTATTAGTTGTGATATTTCCATTAAAAATATTCTTTTAAGACTAGTACTCCAGGACTTGGCAAGCCCAGTTTTCCACTACTCACAATTTAAAAATTATAACTCTCACATCTCTAATATTAAGAGTTGATAGATCAGCTAATGACATGGACCTAAATTTATTTCACCTAGCTAGGGCTCTGAGCTATTATCCTAACACTACCAGAAAGTTCCGGGTAAAGATTTTATGGACAAAGTTGCTACCTGTTATTTTAATCCATGTTAATATCGGTTATAGGATGTAGATATTGACCATGACAAAAAAAGACGGACAAATAAATCAATACATACCAGCTGGCATTAGTTTTAGAACTGCCCTAGCTCCATCCCTCAGCGACGGTACGTTCTTTGTCGAACCCATGTCAGCCAGATTTAAAAGAAATGGCGGATATTGCTTTGATTGAGCCATAAGCTACAAGACAAAGAAAATGATGTCCACATATCTTGCATAAGAAATTAAAAAATTATTACGTACCACTCCAGGAATAAAATTTTCGGCTTCAGCATTAGGACCATCGTAAGGATGTTGCGGAGATCCAACTGAACTATCAGAGCTCGAATCAGGGGAAGAGGGCATATTGGAACCAACTTGGCACAGCTTTGCATTGATAAGCTAGAATTAAAATGTCAGTGAAACCAAATATTCTCACGAGTTAATTCTAAGACCATTAAACACAGATGTACTGGAGTAAGCAAAGCTAAAACCCCGGTTCTTCTAATGGCATCGCCTGTCAGCAGCGCCCCTAGCGGGAGAGTTCCGAAACTTTTCAACTCATAAGCCTTATGTTATGGCTGCTATGGTTTCAATATTGGTCGCGGTGTGGCGCTAGAGAGGCGCTGTCCCAAAAGAACTACGCGCCCCATCTGTGTTTAATGTTCTTCAGGGTTCATACAACTTTTGGAAAAACATTTCCCTGAGATTTCCAGGTTTTTCACCATATACTTCCCTGAGTTTTCCAGGTTCTTCCCGTATATGGAGTATCCTATGGAGCAAATGCTAACGAAGGAGGGGGGGGGGCAAATAGGACTATAACATACTAAAAGGACATCCCCGTATCTCTAGCAGAACCAGAGTGATGAGCCTCCAAATTTAGTGTAATGTTAATCCTACGGAGGGGATGTTTATGAACATTTTTCGTAATTACTCGTCCTCTGTTTGACGCAAATTTCCCTGAATTTTACTATTAAAATTCGAAATTTCCCTGAATTTTACTATTAAAATTCGAAATTTCCCTGAATTTTACTATTAAAATTCGAAATTTCCCTGAATTTTACTATTAAAATTCGAAATTTCCCTGAATTTTACTATTAAAATTCGAAATTTCCCTGAATTTTACTATTAAAATTCGAAATTTCCCTGAATTTTACTAAAAATTCGAAATTTCCCTGAATTTTACTAAAAATTCGAAATTTCCCTGAATTTTACTAAAAATTCGAAATTTCCCTGAATTTTACTAAAAATTAGAAATTTCCCTGAATTTTACTAAAAATTAGAAATTTCCCTGAATTTTACTAAAAATTAGAAATTTCCCTGAATTTTACTAAAAATTAGAAATTTCCCTGAATTTTACTAAAAATTAGAAATTTCCCTGAATTTTCCCTGAGGTTTTTGTCAACTTTATATTTTCCCGATTTTTCCAGGTTTTCCGTTTTCCAGGTTTGTATGAACCCTGTTCTTAGGTAAATTTGTTACCATTTTATCTCTTAACGCTAACTGCGAAATTAATTTTTTATCGTCAACCGGATCTAAAAGTTCTCCATTAATGAAAAGGTCCACTTTCATGTTGGCACTGTTCGCTTTGACTCTGTTGAGAATTTGTCTTCTTATCGACCCTAGTGTGTCGTTGCTATGAGTCCAGACTTCTAAGTCATCAACATGACGCCCTTGGTTTGGAAACCGGATTGTAAGAACTATATGTTTCCCTCTGTGTGCCCTGTCAAGAATGAAACGGTATTAGTTATTAACTAGAGGCGCGCCAATACCACTTTTTGGGTATGGAACTGGTTTTCAAATACCAAAAATCTTCCTTATCAAATATGGAATCGAATAGTTTATTCCAAACCGAACAGTTAGGCCTTGGTAAATTATTTACTACGCGATTACTTAACCCTAATATTCGTGGAAAAAATTAAACCCTAATATTACCTTATGAGTACACAATTTTCGCCAAAAATTTGGGTCTAAACAGCCGGGTCAAAGTCCGTTTATACCGAATTTTTGAGCCTAAATAATACACCTGAGACTATAATTGCCCAAAAATTTGGGCTAAAGTAGCCAACTAGAAGAACCATACTACTTTAGCCCAAATTTTGGGCTTAAATAGTATTCATATGGTAAATGGCTTTTTGGGCCTTGATAGCAATAGCCGCGCGGCAACGACTATTTAGGCCCAAAAAAAACTGTCTCCTCCAAAATTAGGCCCAAAAAAAACTGTCTCCTCCAAAATTAGGCCCAAAAAAACTGTCTCCTCCAAAATTAGGCCCAAAAAAACTGTCTCCTCCAAATTTAGGCCCAAAAAACTGTCTCCTCCAAATTTAGGCCCAAAAAAACTGTCTCCTCCAAATTTAGGCCCAAAAAACTGTCTCCTCCAAATTTAGGCCCAAAAAACTGTCTCCTCCAAATTTAGGCCCAAAAAAACTGTCTCCTCCAAAATTAGGCCCAAAAAAACTGTCTCCTCCAAATTTAGGCCCAAAAAAACTGTCTCCTCCAAATTTAGGCCCAAAAAACTGTCTCCTCCAAATTTAGGCCCAAAAAACTGTCTCCTCCAAATTTAGGCCCAAACAAACTGTCTCCTCCAAATTTAGGCCCAAACAAACTGTCTCCTCCAAATTTAGGCCCAAACAAACTGTCTCCTCCAAATTTAGGCCCAAACAAACTGTCTCCTCCAAATTTAGGCCCAAACAAACTGTCTCCTCCAAATTTAGGCCCAAACAAACTGTCTCCTCCAAATTTAGGCCCAAACAAACTGTCTCCTCCAAATTTAGGCCCAAAAAAACTGTCTCCTCCAAATTTAGGCCCAAAAAAACTGTCTCCTCCAAATTTAGGCCCAAACAGACTGTCTCCTCCAAATTTAGGCCCAAACAAACTGTCTCCTCCAAATTTAGGCCCAAACAAACTGTCTCCTCCAAATTTAGGCCCAAACAAACTGTCTCCTCCAAATTTAGGCCCAAAAAAACTGTCTCCTCCAAATTTAGGCCCAAAAAAACTGTCTCCTCCAAATTTAGGCCCAAAAAAACTGTCTCCTCCAAATTTAGGCCCAAAAAACTGTCTACCCCAAATTTAGGCCCAAAAAAACTGTCTACCCCAAATTTAGGCCCAAAAAAACTGTCTACCCCAAATTTAGGCCCAAAAAAACTGTCTAGCCCAAATTTAGGCCCAAAAAAACTGTACCCCAAATTTAGGCCCAAAAAAACTGTCTACCCCAAATTTAGGCCCAAAAAAACTGTCTCCTCCAAATTTAGGCCCAAAAAAACTGTCTCCTCCAAATTTAGGCCCAAAAAACTGTCTCCTCCAAATTTAGGCCCAAAAAAACTGTCTCCTCCAAATTTAGGCCCAAAAAAACTGTCTCCTCCAAATTTAGGCCCAAAAAAACTGTCTCCTCCAAATTTAGGCCCAAAAAAACTGTCTCCTCCAAATTTAGGCCCAAAAAAACTGTCTCCTCCAAATTTAGGCCCAAAAAAACTGTCTCCTCCAAATTTAGGCCCAAAAAAACTGTCTCCTCCAAATTTAGGCCCAAAAAAACTGTCTCCTCCAAATTTAGGCCCAAAAAAACTGTCTCCTCCAAATTTAGGCCCAAAAAAACTGTCTCCTCCAAATTTAGGCCCAAAAAAACTGTCTCCTCCAAATTTAGGCCCAAAAAAAACTGTCTCCTCCAAATTTAGGCCCAAAAAAACTGTCTCCTCCAAATTTAGGCCCAAAAAAACTGTCTACCCCAAATTTAGGCCCAAAAAAACTGTCTACCCCAAATTTAGGCCCAAAAAAACTGTCTACCCCAAATTTAGGCCCAAAAAAACTGTCTACCCCAAATTTAGGCCCAAAAAAACTGTCTACCCCAAATTTAGGCCCAAAAAAACTGACTACCCCAAATTTAAGCCCAAAAACTGCCTCCTCCAAATTTAGGCCTAAAAGGCTAAAATGTAGTCGCCGAGCGGCCATTGCTATTTAGGCCCAAATTGTACATTTTTGGCCCTAAATAGCCTATTACCATATGAGTACTATTTAAGCCCGAAATTTGGGCCTAAATTTACAGTGACTATTAATATTTGGGCCCTTAGCCACTTTGAGTTTGGATAGCCCGGGAATCCAGGGATTCTTAGCACTTACAATAAGACATACCTTGCCATTGGGAGGATACTTCTTTCTTCGCCGTAATCCCCATCACACTGACTTATATATTCGTGAAGCACTTTCAAGACCCTAACCATACGGGTCATTTCTTGACGGGCGCAATTAACGCCATCCTTATCTTTTTCCAACACGGTAATAGTATCGAAGAAACATTGCAAACGGTCCATGCAAGAGAGAAGAAAATCCGAATGAATGTGCACTTGGCTCGACTGCAAACTAGGACCCAGGTTTGTGTACGTTTCTTTCAATAGTTCAATGGCGCGGTTCGCGAGATCTTCTCCACTACATAAAACAACCTTAAGGAAGAAAACAAGTTGGGAAACCCAAAATAAGTAAACCTCTCCGAATCGAGACACAATTAAGAGGTTTTTCTTAAATAATTAAATAAATATAATTGATGAAAACAAGTTGGGAAACCAAAATAATTAAACCTCTCCGAGTCGAGACGCAAGAGGTTTTTCTTAAATAATTAAATAAATATAATTGATGAAAACAAGTTGGGAAACCAAAATAATTAAACCTCTCCGAGTCGAGACGCAATTAAGAGGTTTTTCTTAAATAATTAAATAAATATAATTGATGAAAACAAGTTGGGAAACCAAAATAATTAAACCTCTCCGAGTCGATAACGCAATTAAGAGGTTTTTCTTAAATAATTAAATAAATAAATATAATTGATGAAAAAACAAGTTGGGAAACCAAAATTATTAAACCTCTCTGAGTTGAGACGCAATTAAGAGGTTTTTCTTAAATAATTAAATAAATATAATTGATATTAATTATTTTAATCGTAACTAATTTAGCTTAATTCTAGTTAAATCATTTTAAGGCACTTTATTCCTTAAATAATTTTAAACATAGCTATTGTTGCTGTTTCAATTCAAGCCTACGCCTCTTTAACAATTTTTGGACATTAAGTGTATATAAGGCGATTGATTCACAATAAATGATAAGAAAACCCGCAATTGCGTCACGTGAACAGTTGGTGGAAGCCCTGCCATTGGAAGGATAGACGTTTATCTTAACCCGATCGTCTCATACGTTTTAACCCTAACAATGATAATGGAGTAGAAGCCAATATTGCTTTCTGCGAACGCGGTAAGTATATTGCGTATACATTTGCTCCGATTTGCCAACTGCGAACGCGGTAACAAACACACAGACACGTCCAGTATAATACCTCTCCGTGACGCAATCGTCAGGCGTAGAGGTAATAGCAAATGTGGATGAGAGGGAAAGTATGACAATGGCCATAGAGCCTGTGTTAAAAAACGCGGACATCAAAGTTTCGCCAATAACTATTTAGTCTACTAGTAACTGATGGACTTGCAAACACGCGACTGAATAAAAGTAGTTCCGACATTGATGCCACTTGGTTTAACCATAGCCCACTCGATCACGCGCATCAGGACGCAAGCTGCTCGCGCTATAGCTAAATTACCGAGATTTGTTTCAAACGTATCTGCTCTTCTATTGCTTCAATAACCTTACTTAAATCCATATTATACCTTCAAATACCTTTTAAAACATTACCAGCTACTCTGTCCTGACTACAAACAGAAATCGAGGAAGGTATAGCATCCACAATAGCAGACGACGGTAACCGCGTAACCGCGAATTAACACAAGACCTATTTTAAGGGAGTGAACAGGCCCAGTATAGCTACGCCAATAAAACGGTCAACTAGCTAAGTCGAAATTCTGATGACTCGCGTCGCGACTTTTGCAGCCATTTTCATACTTCTCCTCTCATCCACTTCTGCTAAATAGCCATTTATAACAAGATGGCACCGGCCAGATTACACTTTTGCGCGGCCTCTAGTGACTAGAATTAGTATTACTATTACTATATTCATTATAAGATGACCCCGGCAAATTTATAATTTTCGGTTTTTTCCATTGTTTATAAAATAGCATTCCGTTTATGAATAAAAGCAATCTAGTAAGAATTTGGTTTACAGTTTAATTAAGTGTATCGCGGCCGTTCCCAGTCGACGATTATCTCTTGACGAGATACGCTTTACCAAATAACTGTAGCTTGTCAACATACCTCCGAAGCTCAGATTGCTTATTCAATAATCTGAGGAGAAAAGTGGGGATCCAAAGCGCAAAATATTTTGATGTTGCAGAGCCACCTAAGAGTGGTTCTTTGCAAATATCCGACCATGTACGCGAAAAAGGGGGAAATGGGGATAGAAAAGACGCCCAGCCTGCCAGCAAGGGTCAGAACAATACTTTCGCTAGCTCTAAAGAGCGCAAAAGTTAAAATGTGCAAAGGCTTAACACTTACTTTCCAGAGGTAGTCCAGACCAATTAAATCTAAATCATCCATTAAAAACGCCCTTCGTTTAGGGATCAGTTTACCTTCCTTGGAGTTGACAGCTTTGAAAAACCTGTCAAAGCACCTGAAGAAGAAAAAAAAGGAAATTTGGTTGACGTTCAGAGTTTATAATATATTTATATCGAGATTAAAATAAATATAATTAAACTAAAACTCATTATCGTAAGTTCATAAGATATGTTCACCATAAGTTTGTATTGTAAATTCTGGTAACTTAGAAACTGGAGCGTGTCATGAAGTGAGTGAGTGAGGTAGGTCATAGATTCCGGGTAAAGCGACAAACGCCTGGTGAGGCGCTGTCAAAGGCTTAATAATGCAGAGTAAATAGGACCTAGATGGACTGCATAATAAACTATAGTGTAGTCAATAGTGTTATCTCAGTTGTGACGTCAGTGCCCAGGTAAAAAATTAGCTTGAGCAGTGGGACGGCCATGTTTGGTACCGCTTTATTTCTATGGACTAATAGTATGTGACGTCACACTAAGGCTTCTGAGATAGCTCTATTCTCACTTGTCGTTCTCGAACTACTTAGAGCTGTAAATATCTAGCATTACTAAGTATAGGTAGAGTCAAACTTATGGAACATGTCTTATAAACATTATGCTATATATAAAAGGAGTTGGGTTGAACGTACTTTATACCACTTTCAGTTAAAAGGCACGGATCAAGTCGCAGTATATTATTTTCAAAAAAACATCGATTTATTTCAGGATCTAAATCTGGTTCATCACCCATTAGCTGTCGTAGAAGAAATACCAATTATTCACCGCAACTTAAGGAATGTGCGAATATTTAGACCATTAAACACAGATGGACTGGAAACATAAGCTAAAACCCGGGTTCTTCAAATGGCATCGCCTGTCAGCAGCGCCCCTAGCGGGAGAATCCCGAAAGTTTTCGACTCATAAGCCTTTAGTTATGGCTATGGTTTGAGTCGAAAAGGTTTCAATATTGGTCGCGGCGTGGCGCTAGAGAGGCGCTGCCCTAAAAGAACAACGTGCCGTATCACCATTCAAGTCCATCTATGTTTAACGGTCTTAGGTCGATGTTATCCAAGACCATTAAACACAGATGGACTGGAAAAATTATAGGCTAAAACAGTCCCCGTTCTTCTAATGGCATCGCCTGTCAGCAAAGCCCCCTAGTGGGAGAGTCCCGAAATTTTTCGACTCATAAGCCTTTATTATGTTTTGGCTATGGTTTGAGTGGAAAAAGTTTCAATATTTGTCGCAACGTGGCGCTGCCCTTAAAGAACCATGTTCTGTATCTCCATTCAAGTCCATCTGTGTTTAACGGTCTTAGGTCGACGTTATCCAAGATCATTAAACACAGATGGACTGGAGAAATAAGCTAAAACAGTCCCCGTTCTACTAATGGCATCGCCCCCTATCGGGAGAGTCCCGAAACTTAATTCGACTCATAAACCTTATTGTTATGGCTATGGTTTGAGTGGAAAAAGTTTCAATATTGGTCGTAGCGTGGCGCTGCCCTAAAAGAACAACGTGCCACCCGTATCTCCATTCCAGTCCATCCGTGTTTAACGGTCTTAGGTCGATGTTATCCAAGACCATTAAACACAGATGGACGGAACTATAAGCTAAAACCCAATGTTTTTCTAATGGCATCGCTTGTCAGCAGCGCCCCCTAGCGGGAGAATCCCGAAACTTAATTCGACTCATAAGCCTTTATTATGTTATGGCTATGGTTTGAGTCGAAAAAGTTCCAATATTGGTCGCTGGGTGGCGCTAGAGACGCTGCCCTAAAAGAACCACGCCCTCTATCTCCATTTAATGGTCTTAAACCGCAGCAACGGATACAGATTATTAGTATTACCTTTGAAAACCATTTAAAACAGGCTTCTCTGTCTGTACTGTACACGGCGTTTTCCGCTAAACAGGTCCAAATCTGACGGAATAAATTAATCTCCTATAAAGAATTTGACAGCATGATATTACACAATCCACCACATGCAGCTAAAACGCATTAAAAATTAGTGTCTAAAACTAAACAAGTTCCAAAGCAAAAGCCGCCAATATAACAAAAAATTGCGCATCCACTTGAGGCTTGGTAAGTTCAAACAAAAAACCAGCTCGAGATTATTATAATCTTACTTGTTTAGCCTGAGGTGAACATAGCCAGAGTTGGCCATCTTTTAATAAAAACCTATTGAGAGGGAAAATGATTAAAATTCGGTTTAAAAATTACGCAATAAATTTCACTTAAAAACTCATGGAATACAAATTAATGACGTATGAATAAATGTCTGAATATTTATACTGATAATCTAAAACTATATAAATCTGAGTCCTGACTGACTGACTGATAATCAAGGCCCAGCCCAAACCGCTTGCCCTAGAAGGCTGAAAATTTGCAGGAACGTTACTCATAAGTAGCAGGCGCGTACTAAGAAAGATTTCCCCCAATCCGCCGCCATCTTAATAAATGGCGCCCAGAAATGTAAAAACATCTTCTCTATGCAACAAAGTCCGCGCGTTTCAACCGATTTCGCAAATATTTAGTACACTGGTTTCCTTTAACCTATGGACGGGCTGAATGGTCATTCGGGTTCGATTTGATGCCATCTTTTTAAATGGCGGCCAGAAATTTAAAAACCCTTCTTTATGGAATAATTTCCGCGTGGAAAGTAATAAAAAATGCGTGTCCCTAGGGAGGGGCTGACGGGCAACGCCGAGTGCCTTCGCTCCTAGGGTGCTACAAAATATTAGTCGAATCAGTAAAATCTACCCATTCTTTATATCATTTTGATGGAAGTTCTTATTACAAGCGAGCGACGCCGCGGGAATAACAGCTAGTAGAGTATATATTTCAGGCCAAAAACCGCCACCCAACAGCTCAAAATGTGAAGATCTAAAACATGGTTTATAGCGAAGCCTGGGTAATATGGTTCCCCTAAAAGGTGACTTTCCTCCTGAACTACTGGGTTCGGCTTGGCGAAGGCGGGAGGTATTTGTGGGCGGATTTACTAGTGCACTTATAAATCCCGCCCACAAATGCCTCCTGCTTTCGCCAAACCAAAACTTAAAGGGTATGGGAATCTACAATTTCATATCATATTTTAGCACGAAAGTGGTATTATGATGTTACACTTTCAAGCCTCTACTTTTAAAATATAAAGTTTTTAATATAATTGAACCAAAGTTTCTATTTTTAAAATCCATTGAAAAACCACGAAAGCATTATGGAGGGTTACATCAGTTTCGATATATAAATTATTTTGTCTTGTCAGCTTGTTCGGTTGGTTTATGACATCACACGGGGAGACCTATACGCCCGAGCGCGAGCGCGAGCTATACCCGTCTCGTGCTCTGTCTATGCTTTGATAGCGGAGAGAGTGGCACCATCTCGCGTGCGTGACGTCAAACAACAGGGAAACGTTGTAGCCTTTCTTAAAAACTTTTAAAAAGTGGATTTCAAATAATTTCATATGAAGCATTTTCAAATGCATATTGCGGCCAAATAAGCAGAAGTGGGAGAATTAAAAGCTTGATATTTTTGAATTCACTGTAATTAATTCTATCTTTTGCTATATAAATCAGAGGTTTTTCAAACGAAGCTTCTCATACCCTTTAAGCTCGTAACGAAAGTCACCTTACGTGATCCGCGCTTTTCTCTAACGCAACAAGAAGTTCTTGGAAAATTTAAACTTTCGTCCCTGATGTTTTAGGAAGTAACTTTAAATCCCTGACTTATTCCACCATTTTCCCAAATCCCTGACTATTCCACCATTTTCCCAAATCCCTGACTTATTCCACCATTTTCCCAAATCCCTGACTTATTCCGCCATTTTCCCAAATCCCTGACTTATTCCGCCATTTTCCCAAATCCCTGACTTATTCCACCATTTTCCCAAATCCCTGACTTATTCCACCATTTTCCCAAATCCCTGACTTATTCCACCATTTTCCCAAATCCCTGACTTATTCCGCCATTTTCCCAAATCCCTGACTTATTCCGCCATTTTCCCAAATCCCTGACTTATTCCGCCATTTTCCCAAATCCCTGACTTATTCAGGTTAACCAGGTTGGGTACGAGTACTGTATATGGTTCCCGGGTAAGTTCCTTACCTTGTCTAATATGTCCGAGTCAAAAGGTTTCAAAATTAAGCGCAAATACCTTAAAAAATTCAGCCTTTCCTGGACTTGCTGAACATGGGTAAAGCGACTGTCGAGAGAAACGGCTGAAGGATCCATATCAGGATGTTCTTTGGCAAGCAACCGAGCTCTATTCATGTAATTAGTAAGGTTCTCGGCCACGAGAATGACTAGTGAATGTTGTTGTTGTAATCGATTGATAACTTCGTGACGGTAACTCATATGCGGAGATCGCTGAGTATGATTAAAATTCTGGGGGGCTTCCGTATACAGACAACAAATCTCTCGAATTTGCTTCAGCGCCGGTAGGACCCATTTGTCAATCTTTAGCTCCTCCACGCAACGATCAAGCCAGTGAGTTTTCTGGGCGTCCCGATCCTACAATCAAAAATTGGGATATTATTATAATTATACAAATTTGTAATTGTATCAGTACAGATTAACCAATCAGTGGTGTGCGAGTACTCAGTTCGGGTATTGAGCCGAGTACTCGACTGGATACTCGATAACCACATACTGTAATACTCGAGAAAGGTTAGAGTAGCTTTTTAACCTTTTAAATACCCGACAAATACGAGCCAAGTACTCCGACTCGATACTCGATAACAACATACTGAAATACTCGAGAAACGTTAAGAGTACTCGACTCGATACTCTATAGCAACAAATTGAAATACTCGACAAATACTCGACTCGATACTCGAAAATAACATTTGAAATACTCGACAAATACTCGACTCGATACTCGAAAATAACATTTGAAATACTCGACCAATATTCGAGGCGAGTACTCGACTCGATACTCGAAAATAACATTTGAAATACTCGACCAATATTCGAGGCGAGTACTCGACTCGATACTCGAAAATAACATTTGAAATACTCGACCAATATTCGAGGCGAGTACTCGACTCGATACTCGAAAACATTGAAATTCTAGACAAATATTCGAGGCGAGTACTCGACTCGATACTCGAAAACATTGAAATTCTAGACAAATATTCGAGGCGAGTACTCGACTCGATACTCGAAAACATTGAAATTCTAGACAAATATTCGAGGCGAGTACTCGACTCGATACTCGAAAACATTGAAATTCTAGACAAATATTCGAGGCGAGTACTCGACTCGATACTCGAAAACATTGAAATTCTAGACAAATATTCGAGGCGAGTACTCGACTCGATACTCGAAAACATTGAAATTCTAGACAAATATTCGAGGCGAGTACTCGACTCGATACTCGAAAACATTGAAATTCTAGACAAATATTCGAGGCGAGTACTCGACTCGATACTCGAAAACATTGAAATTCTAGACAAATATTCGAGGCGAGTACTCGACTCGATACTCGAAAACATTGAAATTCTAGACAAATATTCGAGGCGAGTACTCGACTCGATACTCGAAAACATTGAAATTCTAGACAAATATTCGAGGCGAGTACTCGACTCGATACTCGAAAACAACATTGAAATACCGACAAATACTCGAGGCGAATACTCGACTCGATACTCTATAGCAACAAATTGAAATACTCGACAAACGCTCGAGGCGAGTACTCGACTCGATACTCTATAGCAATGAATTGAAATACTCGACAAACGCTCGAGGAGAGTACTCGACTCGATACTCTATAGCAACAAATTGAAATACTCGAGAATGGTTTGAGTAGCTTTTTATATTTTAAAATTCTCGAATCCAAGGACTAGAACTTTAGTAGACTACGTGCTCATGCGCGTTTATTTTGAAATTAAAAACTTAAATGTGAAGTTGTTCACACTTCACTAACAATCTTATAAACTTGTACTGAGTATAAAGAACGTACCTGAGAACAACTGTAGTCTAATATCTTTACGTGAGCGGTTAAAGCCTGATCCATAATGTCAGTAGGCACATCGTCACTATGGGCTAAATTCCAAAGCAAGTTTAACACTTTGTGAGCCATTACACCCTCTTTGTCATCTTCGGCCAGTCTTCGAATCAGTTCTAACAGCTTCTCCCGTTGCTTTTTAGTAGCATTCGTCCAACTCGCCTTGGAAAAAACACACGGACAATATTATTCGCGAACATTTCAGCCTAGTATTCGCGAACATTTCAGCCTAGTATTCGCGAACATTTCAGCCTAGTATTCGCGAATATTTCAGCCTAGTATTCGCGAATATTTCAGCCTAGTATTCGCGAATATTTCAGCCTAGTATACGCGAATATTTCAGCCTAGTATACGCGAATATTTCAGCCTAGTATACGCGAATATTTCAGCCTAGTATACGCGAATATTTCAGCCTAGTATACGCGAATATTTAACCCTAGTATACGCGAATATTTAACCCTAGTATTGGCGAATATTTCAGCCTAGTATTGGCGAATATTTAACCCTAGTATTCGCGAATATTTCAGCCTAGCATTCGCGAATATTTAACCCTAGTATTCGCGAATATTTCAGCCCAGTATTCGCGAATATTTCAGCCTAGCATTCGCGAATATTTCAGCCTAGCATTCGCGAATATTTCAGCCTAGCATTCGCGAATATTTCAGCCTAGCATTCGCGAATATTTCAGCCTAGCATTCGCGAATATTTCAGCCTAGCATTCGCGAATATTTCAGCCTAGCATTCGCGAATATTTAACCCTAGCATTCGCGAATATTTAACCCTAGCATTCGCGAATATTTCAGCCCAGTATTCGCGAATATTTCAGCCTAGCATTCGCGAATATTTCAGCCTAGCATTCGCGAATATTTCAGCCTAGCATTCGCGAATATTTCAGCCTAGCATTCGCGAATATTTCAGCCTAGCATTCGCGAATATTTCAGCCTAGCATTCGCGAATATTTCAGCCTAGCATTCGCGAATATTTCAGCCTAGCATTCGCGAATATTTCAGCCTAGCATTCGCGAATATTTCAGCCTAGCATTCGCGAATATTTCAGCCTAGCATTCGCGAATATTTCACCCTAGTATTCGCGAATATTTGACCCTAGTATTGGCGAATATTTCAGCCTAGCATTGGCGAATATTTCAGCCTAGCATTGGCGAATATTTAACCCTAGTATTCGCGAATATTTAACCCTAGTATTCGCGAATATTTAACCCTAGTATTCGCGAATATTTAACCCTAGTATTCGCGAATATTTAACCCTAGTATTCGCGAATATTTAACCCTAGTATTCGCGAACATTTAACCCTAGTATTCGCGAATGGTAAATAAAACACGTGAGTATCAGAACTCAATATAGAAAAACTCACTTGAAAGCACTCAAATAGGTGATCAAGTTGCTCGGGAGTGAAGTCCCAAGCCAGCTTCGCCAGTAGATCATGGACGTTCTTTACAATGGCTTCGTGCTTTCCAGATTGCGCTGCCCAAATGTCGTCTAAATCTTGCAACGTTAAAGCTTTTTCTTTTATAACAAAACGAATAATTTTTTCCAGTTTTTCTACGTACTTTTTTAAAAAGTTAAGGATAAAAATTAGTACCGAAAGCGATTGTACAATTATTATTTTAATTATCTACTTGTGGTTGATGGAGACTGTCTCGAAGAACTATCTGGAGAACTTTATTCCCATTTATCCATTCCTGAAATCACGACAACATAATGCGTATTTCAGTAATGAAGTATGCGAATTTAAAATTGGAAAGTAGTATTGGTAACACTCATTTTTAAAGGGTATGGGAATTTACAATTTCATATCATATTTTAGCACGAAAGTGGTATTATATTACACTTTCAAGTCTCTACTTTCAAAATATCAAGTTTTTAATATAATTGAACCAAAGTTTATATTTTTAAAATCCATTGGAAAATCACGAAAACTCAGTTTCGATACATAAATCATTTTGTCTTGTCAGCTTGTTCGGCTGTTTTATGACATCACTATGACGTTGAGGAAAAAAGCGCGGGAAACCTATACGCGCGAGCGTGAGCGCGAGGTATACGCGTCTCGAGCTCTGTCCATACTTCTCCCCTCTGGGTCTGATAGCGGAGAGAGTGGCACCATCTCGCGTGTGTGACGTCAAAAACGAGATCTCGCGTGTGTGACGTCAAAAACAAGAAAATGTTGTAGCCTTTCTTTAAATGTGGATTTAAAATAATTTCACAGGAAGCATTTTAAAATGCATATTGCCAAATAACTAGAAATCGGAGATTTAAAAGCTTGATATTTTTGAATTCACAGAAATTAATTCTATCTTTTGCTATATAAATCAGAGGGTTTTCAAACGAAGCTTCTCATACCCTTTAAAGACTATTCATAACCTTAGTAAGTTATAAGTGAAAAGACTAGACAGTAAGTAACTAGTGTTTACCAGAAAAATAGGGTCTGGTAACAGTTTTGTCATGGATAAAGAACGCGCGTGATGAAATCTGTTATCACGCCTATAGGAATAGGATATTCAACTCCCTGTACCAGCTTCGGTTGTCAGCACGCGCAAAGCTAAGCCTCTGTGTTGTAGCGGCATAACGGTTATCTACAATCACAGCCCACTTGATACCGCTTGGGCAGAACGCGCATAGCTAGTAGTAATCTATGTTGGAGTGGCATAGCAGTTATCTGAAACCACAGCCCACTCGATCACGCTTTAGGTGAACGCGCTATAGAAGGCCCTAAATTAACTTCCCACAAAAGCGCGTATCGGGAATTATCAGGAGTCAGCTTTAACAAAATTACCGTCTATATGATGAACACCGTTATTGGCCCTAGTTTTGTAAATACTCGTTCAAATCTCTTGAAATTTTAATGGGATGTGCAAATTAAGGTTTGCAATTTTTGTGCAAAGTTTCAAAACTCCATCTCTTTAAGTTTTTTTTAATCGCGAAATTCGCCAAAAATAAAAAAAAAACCTTTTAGGGCAGCGCCACGCAGCGACCAATATCGAAACTTTTTCGACTCAAACCATAGCCATAACATAATAAAGGCTTATGAGTCGAAAAGTTTCGGAACTCTCCCGCTAGGGGCGCTGCTGACAGGCGATGCCATTTGAAAAACCAAGGTTTAAGCTTAAAATTTTTCCAGTCCACTTAGCCTTGCGAAACCGTATCGTTACCGTTTTAAGTTCGTAAATCATCCGAAAGAGGGCGCCCATTACCTAAGTCCGAAAGCATCGTTTAAGAAACGTTATCAGATGGCGTTCCGTTCGTATTTGGATACGTGACGTTACGATAACGGTACGGTTTCACAAGGCTTAGTGGACTACTTGCTTAATGGTCTTAGATAAGACCCGAGGAACACCTGTAACGTGAAATAACGAACTTACCGCCATTCTTTCAGCAGTTAGCCACTCTTCCTCTTCAATTCCATTATGACGATGAGAGTAGTAAGACACGCTGGTAATCACTTTGTTAACTTCATTCAACGCATTCATTTTCCCGTTAAAGGACGATATTTGAAGCAACCTTACAAAAACGTATAAAACTCCGGTATTATCACAAAAAATCCTGCAAATTATAACACATCCTGATGTGAAACTGCTCGCTACACACCTGAGTATCATTTTGAGTCTAAAAACTTCTAAATTTTTCACAGTTTCTTCTTGATTAGGTACGCGAAGCGCTAAGCTCTTTAGCGCTTTCGCAATGCCCGACAGCGCGTCATTTTTCGTCTCATTCTTTGCTTCTTTCTTCAATTCATCGTCCGTTAAGTTATCAAGAAAGGCAGGTACTATTTCCACTACAGGCATGAAAAATTTCTCAATCGTATGGACCGTAAGTAATTCGTGACAATATCCAAAAGGCCTGAAATTAAACAAAGCCCAATGACGTTTCATCATGTGCGCGCGCATAGACGGAGTTGTTAAAGCCATACTTATGGAACATATCTTATAAACTTATGCTAAGTAATAACAATAAATAATTAAGACTGAATTAGAAATCTAAATTGTTGTAACGGACGTCGCCAGATGTCGCCGTTAGCCATTCGTGACCTGACCTATAACCCCACACGTACCCGCTTATACAGTATATAAGTCCGGGTCACCCTTCAGTAAAGGGCGGCATGGTTTAGGGCTTAGTTAGCGGTGTACCGGCGGACGCCGCCAGATGGCGCCGTTAGCCATTCGTGACCTGACCTTTAACCCCACACGTACCCTCTTATCTATATCTATATCTATATAAATCAAAGTCCTGACTGACTGACTGATAATCAACGCCCAGCCCAAACCGCTTGCCCACGAAGGCTGAAAATTTGCAGGAACGTTACTCATAAGTAGTAGGCGCGTACCAAGAAAGATTTCCCCCCAATCCGCCGCCATCTTAATAAATGGCGCCCAGAAATGTAAAAAATCTTCTCTATGCAACAAAGTCCGCGCGTTTCAACCGATTTCGCAAATATTTAGTACACTGGTTTCCTTTAACCTATATGGACGGGATGAATGGTCTTTCGGGTTCGCTTTGTTACCACCTTTTTAAATGGCGGCCAGAAATTTAAAAACCCTTCTTTATGGAATCATGTCCGCGTGAAAAGTAATAAAAAATGCATCCCTAAGGGCTGACGGGCAACGCCGAGTGCCTTCGCTCCTAGGGTGCTACAAAAATATTAGCCAGCAGTAAAATCCACCCATTCTTTATATCATTTTGATGGAAGTTCTTATTACACGCGAGCGACGCCGCGGAGATATAACAAGCCCGTCCGCAATTAAAAGCTACTAACCGCTTAATCCCGCATAAAAAGGTTTCCACTTTTTAAAAATAAAGAAAGTGTACGTACCTAATTAAAGCAGCAATAACTGGAACTGAGAGAGGCGGGTCACTTTGAAACCTCTCCAGGAAAATTTTAAATCCTCCGAGAGCTCCGAATCTATTTATAAGATCAACAAGCCAACCCTAAAAACCGAACCAAAAATATCGTAATTAATTACCCTATTTCTTTCACAGATAATTGTTGAATAATTTAATATTAAATTAATTAACAAATTAAAATAATTAATATTAAAGTAATAAGACGTGGTGGTATTTAAGTTCATTCTTAAAGTCACATGGTTCCCCTACAAGGTGACTTTCCCTTTGAACTTCAGTTTTACCTTGGCCAGGGCCGGATTAAATGGGGGGGGGGCGAAGGGGCACTGGCCCCCCGGGCGGAAGGCTTGTTGGGGGCGCATTGAGTTCCCCATCCAACTATACTAATATCATGGGGATCGAGTAAACAGGGGCCGAGTAATTGCGTAAAAGGATTCACAAACAAACCTCCCTCCATAGGAATAGCATGATTACACCCAACTTTGGGGGTTCATAACTCTGGTTCTACTAGAGATACGGGGATGCCCTTTGAGTATGTTATAGCCCTATTTTCCCCCCATCCAACCATACTAAAAACTTGGGGATTGATCAAACAGTTGCCAAGTAATTGAGAAAAATGTTCATAAACAGACCCTCCATAGGAATAGCGTTACACCCAACTTTGGAGGCTCATAACTCTGGTTCTACTAGAGATACGGGGATGCCCTTTGAGTATGTTATAGCCCTATTTTCCCCCCATCCAACCAATTGTATTAAAAACTTGGGGATTGAGCAAAAAGTTGCCAAGTAATTGAGGAAAATGTTCATAAACAGACCCTCCATAGGAATAGCGTTACACCCAACTTTGGAGGCTCATAACTCTGGTTCTACTAGAGATACGGGGATGCCCTTTGAGTATGTTATAGCCCTATTTTCCCCCCATCCAACCATACTAAAAACTTGGGGATTGATCAAACAGTTGCCAAGTAATTGAGAAAAATGTTCATAAACAGACCCTCCATAGGAATAGCGTTACACCCAACTTTGGAGGCTCATAACTCTGGTTCTACTAGAGATACGGGGATCTCCTTTGAGTATGTTTTAGTCCTATTTGCTCCCCATCCAACCATACTAAAAACTTGGGGTTGCGACAAACAGGGGTCGAGTAATTAAGCAAAATGTTCGTGAACCAGCCTTCGCCAATCCGGAGTTCAGGAGGAAAGTAAACTTAAAGGGGAACCACGCGACCCGCGCTTTGCTTGTTTAAAACAATAAAGGATTACCACACAACAAAAGCGCAAGTACCACTGAAACCAATACAATATAAATCAACTTGCGCTGATCACTTTTAAAAGTACCTTAGGTGATCTTGCATCTGGCGAACGAGCGAATATTTCTTCATCGGGAATTTGTGATCCTAAAGGATTAGTTTCGGAAGGTCTGGTAGCGTTGTAAGAATGAAATCTAAAAATAATATGCAAAAGTATACATATTGTACAGTATTTATAGTATATTATACATAATTATTAATAGTATAGTAGTATTAAGTCGTTGAAATTACTTATTATTCGGATTAAGAGCCATAGCGAGTAGATCAAGTAGAGGAAGAAAGCCGCTGCTTAATTTACAGACGCAGATTTCAATTAAACGTTCACAATTTTTGATAATGCACCTCTGCAATTACAAAAATGGGGACCACAAAAATTAAATTTAAGAAAACTGTTTTAGAAATCTTGAAATTGAAAAACATGAACTGACATGAATTTCAAACTTCCAGCCATTAACGGCTTCGTCAGTTAAAACTTTGGTAAACGAAATGGTAAGACCTTCTCTCATGAAACGCTGGCAAGCTTCGCTTTTCGTGTCCAGGCCTGAAACGAGGGCAGAATTAAGCTACAATTAGATAGTATAATAAAACAACTAGAAAGTGTGGGTACATTTTAAGAAAATTTAATTTGACCCTTTAGACAAAGTTTTAGTAGTTAATATTCGTTAGCGTAAGTTCATACAAGAACGAATTCAGGATACCATAAGAACGTTGAAACAAGGCAATGCTGGCGCCATGAAGTCATACTTTTCATAATATGAGGGAGGGGCCTATATTTTCGGGAATATGGAAAATGGAGAATCTAGGTTTTTCTATTAGAGAGCCAGATTTATCTGGGGCCAAGTCGTCAGTACAACGGATTTCCCAAACTTCGCCGTGTAACGCCAAGGCTTAAGGCCAGAGGAGTTGAACGTGATACTAGCCACTTTAATTGATTTATAACCCACCGATGGCACTAAAATCGGATTTTAAGGCGTTACCTAGAACGAAGGCGGTAACAGTTTTCGAAAGAAGTATGACTTCATGGTACCAGGGGACAATGTTACCATTACACGTTTTTATGGTATCCTGAATTCGTTCTTGGTTCATAAGATATGTTCCATAAGTTTATCAATGGCTACAAACTGGAGCTTGTTATGAAGTGATTGAGGGTCATAGATTGAGGGTAAAGCGACATACGCCTGGTGAGGCGCTGCTGTCAAAGGGGGCTTAGTAATGCAGACTAAATAGGACTAGATGGAAGTCCTGCAAAATTAACCACCACGGAGTGTAGGACTTCAATTCTCGCATCCATCGTTCTCCCTCGAACTAGATCGAGCTGTAAGTCTCTAGCATTACGAAGTACAGGTAGTGTCATACTTATGGCACATATCTTATAAACTTATGTCGTTATTACAATTATATCTTAGAGAAAAGCGCGAGTCCAATGGATCCCCTACAAGGTGACTTTCCTTACAAACTCCAGTTATGGCTTGGCGAATGCAGGAGGCATTTGTGGGCGGGATTTATAAGTGCACTTATAAACCCCGCCCACTATCCTTCGCCAAGCTAAACCCGGAGTTCAGGAGGAAAGTCAACATGTAGGGGATCCATTGGACTCGAGCTTTTCTTTAAGCCATCTATCACTAACAAAAAAAAAATCAAAAATAACAGTCCCAAAAGTGTAACATTTGCTGTCTCTTCAAATAAAAAAATTAGATTTCTTTGTCATCTCTTCCACAAAGGGACAATATTATGACCATGGCTGTACTTCAAAACAAATACCCTAACATAAGAGATGTAAGATGCGCGAGAATTATTCTTCTAAATAAAGAGACCTCTTCGCTGCTCAGTTGCTGAATATTCATGTCTCTCTAGACCATTCCGTTAATGCCATAAAAAGCAAACCCAAGAGGAACGGGGCCACCACCGGAGGCTTTTTCCCTCGAGACGAGAAGCACTGCAAGAGACAGTGATAAACAGCTACTCCCTGTGTGCAATGAGCTCTGGCTCCATCTGGTGTTGCTTTTTGGCGCGAGGGAAATAGCCTCATAATGGCGGCCCCGCCCCTCTGCGTTGGTTTCTCAACAACTACTTAATGAAATATCTCTAACGCAATTTGTGGCAGCAAAAACAAACTTCAGTTTTAAATCCACGGTAAATAATTTTCCAAATGCATTAGTAGTTTCATAAGTTTATAAGATATGTTCCTTCCATAAGTATGACACTGACTACCTATACAAGTTCGTAGTGCCAGAAACTTACAGCTCTTGTTAGTTCGAGAATGGCAGACTACAAATTAACCACTGAGTGTAGTCTGCAGGACTTCCATCTTCCTATTTAGTCTGCATTACTAAGCCTTTGACAGAAGTGCCTCACAAGGCGTCGTTTTACCCTGAATCTATGACCTACCTCAATCACTTCATGGCAAGGTCCAGTTTCTAAGTTACCAGTGACAAACTTATAGAATGAACAGCATTTCTTATAAACTTATGGCAGTTCAGAATAGAAATACTTGACAAAGAACGTAAATGTTGCACAGTTATTACTTATTAGTAATTTCCACCTTTACCTTTTTTACAAAGATCTAAGGTAGCATCCAAAAGCACCTCAAGCTCTCCCTTGGGTAGAACGGGAACCACCCATCTTGGCCTATTGATCATTTCATCCAGTCTGGCGAGTTCAGGGTGAGGAAAGGGTGGTTCACGGTTTTCTCCCAACGCTTCACAAGGATCTTCTACTTGAGCGGGTTCAACAGCCAGGGGTTCACTTTCATCGGGCACCTATATTACAATTATAATAATTAACACAGCATTCATTTCCAATATAGATTCATTTATTTCAAAGCAGGAAAGAAATTTTTGGTCGCACATGATCATTTTGTTATTAATTGCATTGTAAAGAAATAATGAACATGAGAAAACTTCACTCTTTCTCATCACCAGGTAGACCTTCAATTATTTGCTCATATCTGTGCCATTGTGTTATCGCCCGGATTTCTCGAGCTTCTCGGCCCCCCGAATTTCCCCAGCTTCTCGGGGCCCCCAGGGATTTCTCGAGCTTCTCGGGGCCCCCGGGATTTCTCGAGCTTCTCGGCCGCCCCGGGATTTCTCGAGCTTCTCGGCCGGCCCGGGATTTCTCGAGCTTCTCGGCCGGCCCGGGATTTCTCGAGCTTCTCGGCCGGCCCGGGATTTCTCGAGCTTCTCGGCCGGCCCGGGATTTCTCGAGCTTCTCGGCCGCCCCGAATTCCCCCGAGCTTCTCGGCCGCCCCGAATTTCCCCGAGCTTCTCGGCCGCCCCGAATTTCCCCGAGCTTCTCGGCCGCCCCGAATTTCCCCGAGCTTCTCGGCCGCCCCGAATTTCCCCGAGCTTCTCGGCCGCCCCGAATTTCCCCGAGCTTCTCGGCCGCCCCGAATTTCCCCGAGCTTCTCGGCCGCCCCGAATTTCCCCGAGCTTCTCGGCCGCCCCGAATTTCCCGAGCTTCCTGGCCCCCGAATTTCCCGAGCTTCCTGGCCCCCGAATTTCCCGAGCTTCCTGGGGCCCCCGAATTTCCCGAGCTTCCTGGGGCCCCCGAATTTCCCGAGCTTCCTGGCCCCCCGAATTTCCCGAGCTTCCTGGCCCCCGGATTACCCGAGCTTCTCGGCCCCGAATTATCCGAGCTTCTCGGCCCCGAATTATCCGAGCTTCTCGGCCCCGAATTATCGAGCTTCTCGGCCCCCGAATTTCTCGAGCTCTTTGCCCCATATTCTGAGCAAAAAGGTATTGACTAAAGCCATTTCCAGGCGTTTCCGGTACCCCCAACAAAATTACCGTTGTTGTGTCGAATTACAACTCCCAAATAAGATTTAATTTTCTTTTTACAGGGTTTGTATGAAATATTTACATTGAAAATCCCTGACTTTTCCAAGTTATCCCTGACCAAATTTTGGAAATATCCCTGACTATTTTAAGGTGTTCACATCAGCCTTTCTCATATTTAATATTGCTCGAAGCATAGCTTAATATACCAAACGAAATCCCTGACATATCCCTGACTTTTAAGGAAAAAGTTTCAAATCCCTGACTTTTTCCCTTATTTTCCATATCCCTGACTTATCCAGGTTTTCCAGGTTCCGTACGAACCCCGTTTTACATATTAACTCACCATATTTGGAGCTGGGACTGTATTGCTCGATGGTGATGGCTGAGGATTCCCTTGCGCGTTATCATCACTCTGCGTTACGACTGTCCCCTGCATGTTGTCCTAATCGCGAGTATTTACAAAAACCCAATAATATAGTGTGCAAATTTATTCCTCTTCGATAAAGGTTTCTCCAACCAGATTCCAAATTCCCATTCGGTAACCATCTACAAAAACAAAATCAAAAATGAACAAAGTAAGTTGAACATCGTCGATAGAAAAGAACCAAGGCTTAACGCTCAATTGCAATTAGGTCCAAAACCCGTGACGCAAAAGTGTTCTAGGGCGAAATTACGCAACAAATGTAAAGAAAATCATGGGTCCACTGTCCAGTGGACAACTAAAGTTGACTTTCCTCCTTAACGCCTGGTTTTGGCTTGGCGAAGGCTAGTGGGCGGGATTTATAAATGGACTTATACATCCCGCCCACAAATGCCTCCTGCCTTCGCCAAGCCATAATTGGAGTTCGTAAGGAAAATCAACTTGTAGGGGATCCAATGGACCCGCGCTTTGCTTTAACGGAATAGGGACTTGGCAGTACTACGTCATGCAACGTCAGGCTACCTTCCACTAGTGCTAAAAAACATACCAGGAGGAGGGGCTTATGTAGCTTTCATTCTGTTAAAAAACATACCATAATGGCGCTGGGCCCTGGGGGCGGAGTTAAGCCCGAATTGCCAAGTCCCTATAGAGCTATTTCAGAAGCCTTAGTGTGACGTCATCCATGCTATTTGCCCATAGAACTGAAGCGGTACCAAACATGGCCGCCCACTGACAAAGCTAAGCCCATGACGTTTTACATAGGCACTGACGTCACAACCGAGATAGCTCTATTGTCTTTGGTTAGATAGGGAAAAAGGATATAGTGGCAGTTGTAATGTCAACCCCCACCTTTGATTTTATTATGCTCTACGCGGAAATAACATGGGGTGCCAGTTGTCTGTCTATTTAGTGGTTTGTTGTGGGGGAATAAGATATGTTCCTAAAGTTTGTCACAAACTGGAGCTTGTCATGAACTGCCGTAGGTCATAGATTTTCGTAAAGCGACGCCTGGTGAGGCTTAGTACAGACTAAATAGGACCTAGATGGAAGTCAATTGTCGTTCTCGAACTAGCTCGAGCTGTAAGTCTCTAGCATTGTGAAGTATAGGAAGTGTCATACTACTGGTGTTGTGTCTCTACAGATGTGTATCCCATATAATATACTAAAGCATGGTCTCAGTAACGTGAACCGACACAAAAACTAAACCTTCAACAGAGCGCATCATTTAGCAGTTTCCGTCACGGTGCCGTTGCTTTAAAAGGGTTTAGACGCAGATTATTTCTATTGATATAGTGAGAGACTTAATTAGATTTACACAGGACGCGAATTAAGCTAATGACAAACCTAATCATAATACATAATAGGGACTTGGCAGTACTACGTCATGCAACGTCAGGCTACCTTCCACTAGTGCTAAAAAACATACCAGGAGGAGGGGCTTATATAGCTTTCATTCTGTTAAAAAAATATACCATAATGGCGCTGGGGGCGGAGTTAAGCCCGAATACTTAATAAATCAAAATAACATAATTTCGGTAGCGAACTTTTAATAGTCACATTTCAGAAAACGTATTGAACATTTTTACTAAGTCAAAGATTTTGAGTTCATTTCCAATAAATTAGAGACTAGTATAGTGTGCTACCGCGAAGCTGGGGGGGGGGAGGAAACTGTGACGTCAATATTGGGTCCCGAATTTGTATTGCCCAAGCTGACGACGTCTCGCTACTGCCAATATGGTCGCCTGAATATAAGTAAGAGATAAGAGCATGTGACGTCACTACAAAGTTCGTGGTAACACACTATAATCCGAATCGAATCTAATGCACCCCCAAGCACATCACCTAGAAGTGTTCCTAAGAATAGGGAAGAAGGGTAAACGCTGTATGTCTCAAAACCCCTTCGCAAAGTGCAAACTCTCATTATCGAAGTACCAATGTAATTAACTCGCTATTCCTGTCTATAAATACACATTAACCTCTAATGTAAACATGTTATTACACATAAATTCTTTATTTTGACAGTGTAGAGTGCAAGCACATCACCTAGAAGTGTTCCTATGAATAGGGAAGAAGGGTAACGAAAACCCCTTCGCAAAGTGCAAACTCTCATTATCTATGTACCAATGCAATTAACTCACTATTCCTGTCTATAAATACACATTAACCTCTAATGTAAACACGTTATTACGCATACATTCTATATTTTGACAGTGCAGAGTGCATGACTATGCAGAAATAAAAACTGAACGTGACTGGGTTCGCTAAGAGCGTGTAAAAGATATGGTTTTCTTATAGTATGATACTTAAACGCGTGCGTACATTTATATATTTCCTTTTTAAATGAAATTACCTTATTTAATTATGTAAAATTACGAAACGAATGTTAACAAAAACGAAACAAAATGTACATTTAACATTTATGGCATTTAGGGTTAATGCATTGTAACAAAGACTAAAAGCAAATAGACAAATGAATACGTAATGCTACGTAAGTATTAAAACGTATTGTAATCATACGAACGACATCAAATATATTGTCTAAAATTTAATAAATTAATAAGAAACCTGAATTAACTTGGTTTAATTAAATTATTTAAAAAACGGCAGCGATTTTCGCAGTTTAACTTTGAAACACCCAATATCGGACAAGGCTTAAGTCAGTGACATTTTTACCAAGAATCGTAGTTTCACTGACAGCGGTTTAAGGACATGCAAATTAACTTAAATGACTTTCTATTTGAATTAAATTCTTACCAGTAATATTTATAAAATATTGATCAGGTCACAATACGCTTTCTCATCGAAGTACGATTATTTTTAGGTTTATCCTTCCGTTTCGTTCGGCGAATGTCAAGCGTTACTCCTGATGAGTCCTAACTCTGCTGTCCACTCTCCAGTGGTGCATAGCCAATTCGATCACGCGCTCCACGACGCGAGCTGATCGCGCTATAGCGGCAACAGCTTGCGTCCGTGAGTGTGAATCGAGTGGGCTATGAATGTTTACCAATGCCTCCTGGATCACGCACAATGAAATTTTGCACGATAATTTAAAAACCATCACTGTACAATCATGGATGAAGGATGCGCGTGAAAAACATTCGACGCTCTACAGGATGTGCAACTCCCTATACTAAAAAGTAGACAAGTCGATACTAGCGCCGCCTGGCTACCAGCGCTGGAAACCCTCGCGGGAAAAATAAAAAATACTGGACATAAGAAAAAAACACGCGCTACCGTCAATTTTTTTCCTTAGCGTCGTCTGCTAGAAGCAAAACAGTGGGTTTTTCTTCTTATGTCCAGTATTTTTTATTTTTCCCGCGAGGGTTTCCAGCGCTGGTAGCCAGGCGGCGCTAGTATCGACTTGTCTACTTTTTAGTATAGGGAGTTGCACATCCTCTTGACTTGAGCGTCGAATGTTTTTCACGCGCATCCTTCATCCATGGTACAATTTCAAAATATTTGGACCAATGAACCCGGCAATTTTTTTTAAATCTTTAGGATAAAAAACTATAAAAGATAAATTATTAAGATATTGCACAAGAAAACCTTATTTTACACACCTCATTAAAATATCAAAATATTTGGACTAGGCCCTACTATTTTCTGAATAAAAATAATTATAGCCAAAAATCAAGGTTTCTCCCATAGACGGCATAAATGTGAGATACGTTTTCGGGTCAATGGGACGTTTTTCTCTAGGGCGAACAGCCTGCGTCAGCCGAGTCGCGTGATTCGGGAGGCCATGCCATTACGTACCAAAATGGGGATCGAGCGAATAACGTATAATCGGAATAACTCATACAAAACCGCAATAAGGCATAAACGGAATAGCTCATATTGGAAATAAGACATAAACGGGATAGCGCATACTGGAAATAAGACATAAAAATGTAGCGCATACTGGGAATAAGACATAAACTATAAAGCGCATACTGTCGATAAGACATAAACAATATAGCGCATACTGTCAATAAGACATCAACAATATAACTCATACTAGGAATAAGGCATAAATGGAATAGCGTACACCGGGAACAAGGCATAAATGGAATAGCGTATACCGGGATTAAGGCATAAATGGAATAGCGTATACCGGGAATAAGGCATAAATGGAATAGCGTATACCGGGAATAAGGCATAAATGGAATAGCGTATACCGGGAATAAGGCATAAATGGAATAGCGTTTACCGGGAATAAGACATGAACGGAATAGAACAGCTCAGTTGTCAGGTCAGTGCAAAGAGAGTATAGGGGAGGAGTTGAAGCTCCCCCGCTCCACAAGGCTAAATTACAATGTTGTCCCTAAATTATACTAGTGGTACGAGGGAGTTTTCGGCTCAGTCGCGCCACCTACGATACCATTTAATGTCTCAAACGGAAATGCCTCGGTACTGCGCATTGAAGATGCGCGGTAGAAAAGAGCAACAAGATTTTCCCCTCTTTCCACTCCTCCCCTATACTCTCTTTGGTCAGTGTCTAGGTGAAACGTCAGGGGCTTAGCTTTGGCCATAGATATAGTAAAACTATAAAGGGTCTAGATCCACTTCGCTGGCTTAGGCTTAACGAAAAAACGCGGAAGGGGCAACGAGCAGACAGCCGCTATTTTCTGGGGGTAGCCGTATAAAACGCCATCTATCGGGGACAAATTAGCGGCCAAAATTGGAACTATCATAAGGATGAGTGGCACTCTATGTTAACTCCCTATAGGGCATAATAAGTCAAACCCTCGGAGATGCCATTACTCCATTTTATACGAGCTAAGAGCGGAAAAACGTATTTTATAAATTTTACACCTGTAAAATATTTTAAAAAACACTTGGAACTTGTATTTCTACTTACTTTCGAGGAAATACCACCGTTTTCTGAAGGTAAGAGTCTTTTTTTTATACATTTATTAGTAATAAAAACATTAAGGCGAGCTAAGCCTTGGTCTTGTAAAACACGGCAGATTAGTGATTAGCCTCTATGTGCAAATCTACATTATGGCCATGACCAAGGCTTAGCTCGACTTAATGTTTTTATTACTAATAAATGTATAAAAAAAGACTCTTACCTTCAGAAAACGGTGGTATTTCCTCGAAAGTAAGTAGAAATACAAGTTCCAAGTGTTTTTTAAAAGATTTTACAGGTGTAAAATTTATAAAATACGTTTTTCCGCTCTTAGCTCGTATAAAATGGAGTAATGGCATCTCCGAGGGTTTGACTTATTATGCCCTATAGGGAGTTAACATAGAGTGCCACTCATCCTTATGATAGTTCCAATTTTGGCCGCTAATTTGTCCCCGATAGATGGCGTTTTATACGGCTACCCCCAGAAAATAGCGGCTGTCTGCTCGTTGCCCCTTCCGCGTCGACCTCCCATTGAATTGTGTATCTACCCTTTTAATATATCTATGGCTTTGGCAGTGGGCGGCCATGTTTGGTAACTTTTTGGTTCTACTAAGACTTCTGAGATAGCTCTATCGCATAAACGGATTAACACATAAGTGGAAAAGCTCATAAATGGAATAGACATGAACGGATTAACGCATAATCAAAATAAAACCAAATTAACGCATAACTGGAATAACAGATAAACTCTTAACCTGAGTTAACCATATTAACGCATAAACGGATTAACGTATTACCAACGTATAAATGAAATAAAGTATATATGGAATAACGTATAACCGGATTAATGCATATCCGGATTAATGCATATCGGGATTAACGCATAAACGGGTTAACGCATAACAGAATTAACGCATAAACGGGTTAATGCATAACAGGATTAACGCATAAACGGGTTAGTGCATAACAGGATTAACGCATAAACGCAATAACGTATAACCGGATTAACGCATACACGGAATGGCGCTAAACGTATAGAGTGCTGTCAGCAGGCTTGGAAATAAGGTTTATTTCTGAACTAGTCCTCCGGACCAGTGACCCCTAATGTCTTAAATATGAAACTGGTCCCGGGACCTGTAACCCTTCCCCTATTTATTTTTCTACTGGTCGTCTGGTCCCAGGACTTGTGGTCGTTCTCTCTTCTAAAAAAAATCTCTCTCCGCTTAGGGTTGTATACACAACTGGACTCATGGAGTCGAAATTTATGTTAAAATGAAAATAATTAAAGAGGTCCCCATATCAATTTTTAATAAAAGTAGGAATTAATAAACTAGTCATTGGGACCAGTGACCCACACGTTTTGAATAAAAAAAAGTGGTCCAAGCTATTAATAAACTGGTTTTTGACCTGTAAACCTGTCTTATTTCATAGCCTGGCTGTCAGAAGCGCCGGTGTGACGTCACCCATGCTGTTTTCCCATAAAGAAAAAACGGTAACTGTAATGGCCGCCCATTGCTAAAGGCAGACTCGTGACGTTTAACCTTGGATCTGACGTCACAACTGACAGCACTCTATAGAGACCGTCCCCGTTCCTACTTCAGGAAGGTTCTGCCATAGAGACTATAACCCCAAGGAGTGGAAGGAATGCCTCAACTTGTTGCCCCTTATTCCGGTTTTCCTGGTACAAGGCGACTTCCGCTAAGCAAAATTAAACGGGCCGGAAGCTCTCATGTACCAATTTAGGAGCAACATCATTATTTGCGCTTGTAGAGCGGGGGACCTGCCACTCCTTGGGGTTTATAGTCTCTATGGTTCTGTTCAGAAATCGTTTGAGCAGGGATAAAGGAAGTGAGATGGATTGGGAATGCTGATGGGCGACCTGCGGTAATTTAACTCTCCCAGTATACCTCGCACACGTCCCAACCTTAGGTAAGCGATTGCAAAGTGCTGCCGCGTAGCGCCATTTTATTTGGATGAGAACTAGCTTCTAATTTTAAGATAGAGGGAGTGTCCTTAACAATTTCGTCCGGTATGACCCTACCTAACCGCTGGGGATGCTGGGAGGACTACGGTGCCGTAGGTGGGGTTACAGAGGCAACGCTGTAAGTATGGGGGTTACCACTCCATTCCTCTCTCCTTCAAGAGTCAACTCGCACTCCTCTGCGCTTACACTGCTTCTATGCAGGAACTAAGGGAATGGTCTATACTGGTAATTCGCCTGATCTTTAATTTCCCGGTTTCGTGACAGAGATAATAACATAAACACGGTTTTCAGAACATTTATTGCTAAGCCAATTTGTAAGAGTGCCCTTCTTAATTTAATGCTAAAATGTTTTCGGAAAATGAAGTTGTTCTGGAAAAAGAGCAAATAGGTACGTATTTTTTGTTGTTTCTTCAAATATTTGAGAGCCGTAAAATCAGTTGATTGCATTAAATAGTGCTGAAGGTTTTAAAAGAAATATAAGAAATATAAGAAATATTCCAATATCTGAACTCTAGTCAATTGATAAACCTCACTCTTATCGTTTGATTTTTTCGGTCTTGGTCCGAATCAAAAGGATTTTTATAATATCTTGTACTTCAGTCTTGATATTTTATTTAATTAAAATTTAAAACACTTTTCGATTAATTTTAAAATATTTTTCGTACAGGTTGAACGTTCAATATTATTTTATATCCAAATGAAATATTTTATGTCATCATTTAATAATTTTTTTTATCAGAGATAGATTTAATATTAGAAGTAGGAATGGAGAATAGAGTAATGTGGTGGGCGCGCGTCAAAGTCCCGGACCCCCTTCCCCGGGACGGAGGGGGGTATGAAAGAAGAGGCGGGTCATAGCGACAGAGGTAAAAAAGAATTACGTATTTTTCGCCGTCTCCGTCAGCAACGTCATCAAAACGTAGTTAAAGTGAGCCAATAAGGTAATTTAAACTTTTCATTACGTGTTGGTTGGAGGGAGGGGCTCTATACTGGGTGGTCTATGAGTCGGATTGAATTAAATACTAACCGTTCTCCATTCCTACTTCTAAAATTAAATCTATCCCTGCCTGGTTAACTAGACCACTGTTTCTTACATTTATGAGACAAACAATCCACTGTTGGTATTATAACAAGTAGTTTATGAAATGAAAGCGTAACATTACATACCGACTGATTTAATAAGAGGCCCATTGGGTAGGGCGTAAGTGGATAAGGAGATGTGTGACCATCAACTATTATGATATGGTTTTAACCCATGAGGAGGTATCGGTAGTTAACGAGCGTGTTTTATTGAAGCCACTGTTGGAAAAGCAATTTCGAACAGTTTTGATATGCACGTGCTGGTGACGCCTCTGATATGTAGAAGATACCTTGAGTGTCTTTTCTTGAGACGTAAGGGTTTCTTTGCCTTATACGTGACACTCATTCTTATATTATAACTTTTTGATTGATGGCAGATTTATCGCGGACGGCAGACAAAATTTTAAAACCATTATTTTCACATGCATATTTCAAGAGCTTCTTGCATAATAGAAAACAAGTCTTCAGCTTTCATTGAGTGGTATGGAAAGTATGCCAAAATATGTTTAAAATTTGTATGGCCATCACGTGAGACGCTACTGTTAGATCAGCTGATGGTTCACCCATTTTTTGTTTAATCTCTTCCGACTTCAGTTTATCACCAGCTGCATTTAGATGAATGAACCCTATAATATAACCCAAATCCTCTTTTATTTCAATTTCATCGACGATGAGAAAAAATATTTTTGATGCTCATTAACAATATCTAGATCAATTTTATCATTCATTTCTAGAATTACTTCCATAATAAACCCACTTTTACTTGACAATACTGAGTTATAAGAGTATAAAGCTTTCGATGCTGGTTGGTGAATTCCTTTTCTAAAAGCTTAGCACGAAGTTGTTGATTTGGCTTTTACGTAAGTACACCATTTAATTATTGTAAGGTGCCATTTATTGGGTCTCTTCTGTCTTTTTTCTAATTAATTCTATTTGTTGTTTCATTAGGATTTTCAAAAGGTTAGAGTGGGGTCAAGAAGTGATATCCAGTTTATTAGGGAGTAGGTATAAATTCGCCACATTTCCAGCTTTATCTCCAGTCCAAACGTAGCCGCCTCTAAATTACAACCAGCATCTCATTGGTTCTTGAAAACTCACGTCAGCGCGACGCGAATGACGAAAATTACGTATTTTCCGACTGAGGAGAGGCGAAATAGCCCGGCCTCCTTTTACGTCCCCCCATGTATTTTGTAAGGAGGACTGGGACAATGTCGCGCAAATACTTAGGCATCTTATACCTTTTCCCTAATAAACTAGATATAACTTCTTGGTGGGGTGTCATCATATAATATCGAAAAAACGCCTCCACACGGCTCAACTTTCGGCTTACTCAAGGATTTTTCCAATTTTTTTCTGAAGTTTATTTGTTTCTTAGCTTATTAGGGCTTTTTACTTCATTCTAACTTTAGTCAATTTTTCCGTAGTGATTTGTTTTTTTTTTTTTCCTTATTTTTTCCATCTCTTATTTTGGCCCTTGTTTCTGCGCATAAGTATTTGGTGCACTAACACATGGTATAGGCGTGAGCACTAACACTCTTTATAGACGTGCAAACTAACACATTTTATAGACGTGCGCTCTAACAAATGGTATAGACGTGCACACTAACACATTTTATAGACGTGCGCTCTAACAAATGGTATAGTCGTGCGCTCTAACACGTGCTATAGACGTGCGCACTTGCACATGGTATGGGCATGCGCACTAAGTGGTATAGACGTACACACTAACTCATGGTATAGGCGTGCGCACTAACACATGGTATAGACGTACGCACTAACACATGGTATTGGCGTGATCACTAACACGTGGTGCAGGCGTGCGCACTAATACGTGGTACAGGCGTGCGCACTAATACGTGGTACAGGCGTGCGCACTCACACATGGTATAGACGTGCGCACTAACACGTGGTACAGTCGTGCGCACTATCACATGGTATAGACGTGCGCATTAACAAAGGCTATTGAAATCCAAACAAAAAAACTCTCATGGAAATATATGTCATTTAATAACTTTGAGAAACACTGAACTGTAAAACAATAACATTTTGCAAAAATATGGAAATTTACAAATGGAATAATCGTTGAAACTGATCGAGAAGTTGAGACCCTTTTCCTCTCAGATTGCCTGCAAGACTACTTAGTACTCCGCAACCTTGATTGTATGAAATAGAGAAGCAGCTAGCTCTAAACTTTTCTGTAAGCAGGGTTGGTGAGTACTATACTAACACGCGGGCAGCTCTGCGGTTTCTATGACAACGTATTTGGCACGAGGCAAAGCGTCATTTTCGGAGACGCGCAGGCGTAATTCACTCATTCCACTTGCCAGGAATGGAGAGAGGGTCGTGAAACGCTGCAACAATCAGATGGCTAACATTTGCCTTATAGCGCCGACGGGATTTGGAGCAAATTAAACAGTTTTGTTTAGAGAAAAAGAGAGGGGTTGACTATTGCCAAAGGATATTTAAAGACCGAGACACCATAAACCAAACCACGATTTTCACTTAACAATTCTCACGCTAAATGAACAAGTTCTCGACTAAAACCTGAGTTCTGATTGAAAGAGGTATGTATAAGAATGTGGTATTTGATTTCTTTAATAATAATTAACTGTTCGTAATAAGTAACCCAATTTGCGCCTTCACTCCACGTACCAAAAAGGAACTGTTTGTTTAGTTCTTTTAAATCCAACAGAGACTCGACGAAAGGAGAGTACATAAGTCTCTCCTTTTAACATTAAGTTTATCAATTTAATAGTCGGTTCATGATTGGTGATATCGTCAACAGCTCTCTCTCTCTCGTTCTCTATTATCATGTCCGCTCTGAGTCCCGACGGAGAAGCTAGCTACATTTTGGTAGAAATAGAAGAGATAGTATTTATCATTAGTTGTGTGGAAGCTCTTTTTCATGAAATACGTAAAGATGTGGCGTATGAAATTTATGGAAATTCGTTTTTCACAAGAAAATGAAAAAGGGTTTTGTCAACCGCGCTTTGAGTATTCCACTATGGAGAGAAAAAAGCATGATCTAGGGTTGGCGAATTATGACAGATATATCAGAAAAAAACGTTGGATTGGGTGAAGCCCTACACCCAAAAATCGCACAATTTTACCAGGAGTTTAAAAAACATTCGCTATAGTCTACAGTTATTTTTTATAATTATGGTTTTCCCTTATCCTCCTTGCTCTGGCCGGCATTGGCTGAAACTCCGAGCTGGGTAAGGTTTAATTCTAATGTGAACTTCGGTGGGGGTTACAAGCTTCTGATTTTACCAAATGTTCTCTAGTCTTTGTCGTACTTATGGTCATGAACCTATGATAGCCTTAATTTAACTAAATAAAACGTCTCCACTCTATGAAGGTTGCTGCTGTTTTTGACCTTAGAAGTGGTAAATTATACTCTAATAACTCTATTACGAAGCTTCTTTACTATTTACAGTCCCAGAGGCAGTGACGAGGCACTCCAAATAGTAAACGTCCACGTCCATTCTAAACCAGACTTATTATTCACCCTTTTTTCAATGATTTCCTGATATAATAGTTGGCTGTTACTTTTGTCATGCTCTATTGAGATGATGAGATTGATAACGACATATATGATAACGTAATGCAAATGACCTCTGTTGATTAAGATGAGTTGAATCCATTTATAAGATTAAATCAAAGGTGCTGTTGAACGCTGTTTTTTAACATACGTTTTAAAGCCAATCCACAAATTACGAACCTCATATTTCTCAACAACCTTAGGACAAAACATTTTATCGATTTTGCTTTTCGAAAACATATCATCGAAAGATTGCCTTAAAAATACTAAATAGTATACTTTAAATTTATTGCGTTATTTTTCTGGGATAACTTCAAAATCGTGGCAATCTTGTAACCGCGCCTATTGAACGACTAGTACCACCTGACAGATTCAACCAATAGATCGTCCTCTTCACAGCGGGCATCACGAGTAGGGACCGTTCAGAAAACTTCATTGCTCTTAACTTCTACAATACTATAAATTAATACATGGTTTCAACTGGAAGTAACCATTTTTTTATGCTCTTACAAATATAAAATTCTAGCCTGAGGTTTTCATTTAAGAAGATGCATAGACTGAAGACCGTTGTTTTTAGAGCCACTGAATTAAAATATGGAAATTGCTATTATTGTATATTTCCGACAGACGACCTGATAAAGTACCATGGCCGGATTAAGCAATATTTCTCCCGGGGGCCGAGATAATATGCGCCCCCATAAGCCGAAAAATAAGGAAGAGTAAATGTTGCTAGAGGGGAATGGTTCACCTCAATGCGCCCCCAACAAGCCTTGCGCCCAGGGGGGGGAGTGCCCCTCACCTATTCCCCTTAATCCGGCCCTGTAAAGCACTATATAGTGAAAGAATATTATACTCGTATATTAACAGCAAATTCACGAGACTGTATTCTTTACGAAGTCAAGAATAGTCAGAATCATTGACTTGCGTCCATTGGACTTAACAGATTGTTTTCTCTGTACTAATAATTTTTCAATGGTTACAATTTCAACTATAATTCTTTTTACAATATATTAGATAACCTGTGTTCTATTTTATCTAAGGGAATGACTGGCCAAAGAATTAATTTAATTTACCTAAGGGTAGTTTATTTCAATGCAATGGCACAGCGCCAAACCTGTCTCTAGTCGAGACGTTTGTTATGGTAAATCCAGATCTTCACTCGTAAAATGTAGTTCTCAGAGCGCGCAGCTTGGAATAATAACAAGAAATGAAACCACACTACCTGTTGAAGTTTTCCACGCAAAAAGAAATTTAACACTATCAAGGTACCATTGGGTATTAATATACCATGACGAATCCTTGGAAACGACTTTTTCTTCTTTAGATGTATGCAGCATGTATCATAAGTTTATAAGATATATTCGTATACTTCGTAATGCTAGAGATTTACAGCTCGAGCTAGTTCGAGAACGACAAGCGAGGATTGACTACACTCGGTTAGTTTTTCAGTCCATCTAGGTCCTATTTAGTCTGTACTAAGCCTTTGACAGCGCCTCACCAGGCATCTCATTACGAGAATCTATGACCTACGTCACATCATGACAAGCTCTCAGTAACAAGTGACAAGTCTATGGAACATGTCTTATGAACTTATGATATATGCTTAAGGGGTAAAACACTAATATAATGTCTGCACAATTATTCCAAAAATATATATATTTAAATGGTAATTACAACGTAAAAAGACTTTCAATATTATCGTGAAGAAAATGGCGGTTGTCGAACGGGACAAAGCCCTGTTAATTTTAATCATAACTTCCGACGATATACTGTTCTTATTCCGTAACACTTCTATTTCGAGGAAATGAGGTGGAATTGTTCTCTTAGTTCCTCTCATCCCGACATGACAATGATCTTTTCGGAAAGCACATTCCAATTGAGAGGAATGCGGCCCTCCTTTCCAACGAGGCGTGTCCTTGCGTGTATTTCTTTCTTCAAGTATTTTGGGCTAAGCATCAATTGAATATAAACAGGCACTCCGCGCTAAAAAGATCTTAAGTCAATTTAAATCATTGTGAAACAGAAGTTTAAAGAAACGTGTAGCTCCCGGGAGCAAATAGCAACAACACGAAGCGTAGAACCTTAACAAATTGGCACGAATTCTTAATTTTTGTTACCCTTGAAATACAGAAGAAGTTTTAATGAAAATATTTGTGGCACCTTTCCCGTGCAGACCCATAAATTTGGGACCATTCATAATGTGGTTTTGTTCAGAGGTCACGTGAAGTTTCTTACCGAAGGTGTTATGAAGGAACGACGAAGATACGAGGATGGTTATTTTATTGGTGTGACATTTTTCGTATATAGTGTTCACTATTTTTGAAAAATTAGAGCTACAATCTTGCTCACCTGTTTTCTATTTTTCAAATCTTTCTCCTTAAAGACAGATTTTTATAATAAGAAAGAAATTCTATAAATAGTTAAAGGTATAAATTACAACAATGTCGAAACCGTTGCCAAGCGAATTCTCAGTGGCAATACATACAGTGTGGAAGAGATCAGTCGAACACCTTTTCTGTCATTCTTATTTTTAACTTTAAATTCAGTGTCATAGGTTCGACATTTATCATGTCGATTGTTTTTCCGTCAGCAATTCAGTTAGGTTTTATGCTACAAAGCATTCGTCTGATCTAATTCTAAGTTATTTCGAAAAAAAAAAAAAAACTCCATACATCATAAGGTTTATTTTAATATCACAATGACTTCGTTATCTGGTTTCAATAATTTCTAAACTAAATGAGCATGAACCGTGTCCAAAAAAATAGCAAAATGTCTCCGCTCATAAAGCAAAACTAACAGTAATATATCCGCTGTATAACACCCTTTATTACCCGCCCACAGAAATTGCAACTGTTTAATTACTTAATCCTCGAAATGCGAATTGTCTTGAGCTAGTGGATAACCAATCAATTACACACAATGCTCGATATGTTAAAATTTTCAAATTTTTCTATGTGAGCTAGATGGCGACCTAGTCGTCCGGTATTTACGTGAGGTATTTCTGTGGGCGCTGTCATAATCTGTCGGCTGCCTTTAGTTAGTGGCTGACATTCCCTGTCGTCGAACGTGCTCCGTAACCTTGGCAGTGGGTGGTAGCCTCGTAAGTCCCGTATACAACCCTGGGTGATTTCATCTTGACAGGGGCGAAAAGTATATACCCATTACAGAGTGGTCATGCAGACATACTTCGCGTTAGCGTAAGCCTACTCCTCAGGTGGCATAGGGGATAGCGAAATATTCACACATACAATGTGGCTAAAAACTGAGGCATGCGAAAGATGGCACTGAAATCTTAGGCATAATGGGTAAATTACGCTGCCGAGCATGTCACACCCTCTTTGCGCTTCCAGTCAAGCTGGTACCTTCTCCCCTTTTTCGGGAGAACACTCTTAAAACCAAAGGTGTGATTTAGCACCTTTTTTCCTAATTTTTATGGGTCCAAAAACAGCACCATTAATGTGGTTAAATAACACCTCTGAAAGCGTTAAATGGCCCATTTTCAACACTTTGCATCTTAAAAATATTTTCTACCGACACATTTATTACACCTTATTGAGCTTTATCTTACACCTTTTAAGAACCATATTTTTAAAAGGTGTTCTTAAAGTGTCTGTATGTTCTTCTAATATTCTTTAAATGGTGTGAATTTGGGCTATTGAAGTGTGAAATAGTGCAGAAAAGGAGTATTATAGTGTGATATTGTTGCAGTTTGACACCTTTAACACACCGTGCTACTCTCAAAAACGGTGTTATTTACACTTTTAATTGTATAAGTTAAAGCAAAAAGTGTGATTTAGCACCTTTTGTCCTAATTTTGACTGGTTTAAAAACACCATTAATATGGTTAAATAGCATCTCTGACAGTGTTAAATGACCCATTTTTAACACTTAAGTGTTAAAACCAAAGGTGTGATTTAGCACCTTTTGTCTTAATTGAGACGGGTCCAAAAACAGCACCATTAATATGGCTAAAGAACACCTCTGAAAGCGTTAAGTGGCCCTTTTTCAACACCTTGCATCTGAAAATATTTTCCACCGACACATTTATTAAACCTTATTGAGCCTTTTCATACACCTTTTAAGGACCATATTTATAAAAGGTGTTCTTAAACTGTCTGTATGCTCTTCTAATATTCTTCAAATGGCGTGAATTTGAGCTATTGAAGTATGAAATAGTGTAGAGAAGGTGTATTATATAGTGTGATTTTGTTACAGTTCGACACCTTTAACACACCATGCGACTCTCAAAAAAGGTGTAATTTACACTTTTAACTGTAGAATTAAAACATTCTGAGAGTTAATTCAAAATATCTTGTTTATTAATCATTGAATTTATCTAATGTTTTTTTCACTGGTTTACAAGGCTTTGTATCATTTAAATTTAAAAACAAATGTTCAATGAAGGTCAGGGTCTTGAACAAAGTTTTAATGTACGCCACATTAAAAATCCAATAGCTACAGATGTAGCTAACAATGGCGGTAATTATGTCGTTGCACGTGTTTACAGCAACACCATCTACGAACACGGTAAATTCTGATGACTCTAGAATTTTGACACCATTATAAACAATAATGGGCTCCACTGGAATATTTTTGACGTCCTATTGTTTGAAATTGAAAATTAATGAATTCCCAAACATATTAGTTAATTCAAAGTCGGAAAAATTGCATTTAATTCGGAAATACTTGGCTCTAATTTGGAGCAGGTTGGTTTTAAATCGGAACTAGTGATTTTAAATCGGTACACTGGCTTTGAAAAGCCGAAAACTTAAGGGTTACGAAGGTTTGGGCCTCTCTATTTCATGCATTACTTGCAAATATTTTCCAGTATAAAGTGGATAATGTAGATTCTACTTATTTCTAATTCCATGCTCAGCTTCAGAGTTGTCTTTACATTCAACGTAATTCTAGATTTTATTATTTTCCAGAAATTCGAATCAACTTTAACAATCCTAACGAGATCTAAAAGGAACATTACATCAAGAGGACATCATAATTTGAAGTAGAAAAAGAGCGCGGAATTCTAAGACTTATAAAGAAAGAAAATGAAAAATTGTTAAAGATGTTATGAAATATTTGAGTAAAGTGGCTTCGTATCAGCCGTTACGTAAAATAGTTAGTAAACTGGAGCCAGTGGGTTCGAGAATCCGCAAAAATGACGACGAAGAAAGCGAACCAGGGAGCCAAGGTGGGCCCATGTTTCGTCTTCGGCGAAGGATTAGCCGTAACGCGGCATCCGTTTATGTCTGCGAGCAGCGGGTGTTGGTTTCTATCACCGGAGGAACTATGATTGCCGCCCTCTTTTGGATCGTCGCCATTTCCACGGACTACTGGTTTAACGTTGATTACCCAAATGGAATTTACCTTAATAGGACGGGTGTAGTGTTTTTAAGTAGTCATTCGGGTCTATGGAGGATTTGCAAGAAATTGGTGCACAATACGACCAAAGACGGAGAAGGAACAACTGTTAGTAAGTTATTGACTGCTACATAATTCGGATACTACCACTAAAAGTATATAGATATAAAATCGAAAAGTACACTTTATTAACAATTCCCTGCCTTTGGCTGTAGACGACATGTAAACTAGGAAGCATACTATCCTCTTCTCAACCAGGGAAAAGTTTCTTGACGTCATAGGTTTATATAGAAAGTAGTGCATGATGCTGGTGATCCAAGCGTCAACTTTATGGCCTATTCACGGCCTGTTCTCTATGCCACGGTCAGGAAAGTAATCATACGCAGAAGGGGATCGACACTACAGTCTGCTACCACGAACTTTCTCGTGACGTCACACCCTCCTGTCTCTTACCTAGGTTAGCGACCGTATTGGAAGTTGTCAGCTAAGGCCATACAATTTAGAATACCAATATTGACGTCAAGTTACCGTAGCTCCTCCCCTCTAAGTACCACTCTATTCTGGGATAAAGGAGGGCTTCTTATATTACACGGCGCGAGAATTTTTCGGCGAAGTGTACTTTTTGTTTTTTATCTATATACGTTTGCTACCACTCAACCTACTCTACGCAAGAAGGCGGTTCTCATTTTGGGTCTGCACGAAAACCTAAAGGAACCACGTTATTTTTCGGTATTTTTCAGAATCATGTGAATATCATCGTCTTTTTCCAACCGACTTAGAGATTAAAAAGGATCCAGAAATGGACCGAACCATTTTAGGTTAGAACAAACTTTTTAATTTTGTCCTTTCGATTTCACAATTGTTCTATGATCTGCTTAAACAATTCTTTTTGGTTGCGATAACGGTATTTAAAATATTTCGACATCAAGCATGGCAAACCGTTTTAATTTCCATGCATGATTTTTAGGTAAAAATAATTCTTGTAATTTGCATGAGCCATAAAAATACCTTCTAACTTCAGTATGCAAGGACACCATTTTTGTAAATCCATTTTGAGAAACTGATCTAGAAATTCGCTATACAGACAGCAGAGGTACCATACCACCATTCACTGTTTTTCTCTTGGGCCAGAGAGAATTGGCATGGAAACATGGAACACTTACTGGACCAATGTTCAGTTATCCCTCTAATAGTTACTAAAATTTCTAAAAGATTTTTAAATTAAATATTACTCATTGCCATTGTCTCTGGAACACTTAAAAACTGTAGTCAAATTTGATCTATTTAAGTGCTCTGGAAAATTAACATCTTTGTCATGTTAGTGACATATTAGATCCCATTAGCACGTAAAAACTTCTTCGAAAGAGTGACTTTGGAACATTCTTTGTTTCAAATAACACAGGAATACAATTTACTGCTGTTCAAATATGATTATTTCATCAGAAAAATTAAATTATGAAACGTACTTTACTTTTCAGATTATTCAAGAACCGAAACAGCATTTTCTATTATAAGTCTGTGCCTAATGCTTATGGGAATTTTCTTCAGTTGCTACACGTTTAAAGAACCGCGGTATATGTTCAAAAGACTCGCAGCTGGAGTTCATTTTATAACAGGTTGGTATTGGCGACTGCATCATCCAATTTCAGAAGTAGAGACAGTGCGATGCCCTTTGGTTAAGGCTGCTAACTCTAAAGCGTTTAACGTTATGGTAAACCCCTTCTAGCGCGATGGAGAAAGTGCACCGTGACATATAGAATAACCGGGAAGCCCTCATATGAGCGGTTCTCGCATGAGAGGACCCCAAAATAGCAGTTCTCATAACCGCGGGTCGCTAAATAGCTGTTTTCGTAAACGTGGTGTATCATTACAGCAGTTTTTTAAAAGCAGTACAACCAGGATGTGAGAAACGAGTCGTTTATGATGGTGTAGGCAGGGTTATAGGTAAGGTTAATAAGTTCGGGCTTAAATTTGGATACTTGAAACCTAAATAGTATTAGGTCAGGTAAGGTTAGGTTTTGTTGTACTTGATAGGCAAGGTTAGGTTTTGTTGTACTTTAGGCAAGGGTAGGTTTTGTTGTACTTGATAGGCAAGGCTAGGTTTTTTTTATTTGATAATCAAGGTTAAGTTTTATTTATTTGATATTCTAGGTTAGGTTTTGCTGTACTTGATAGACAAGGCTAGTTTTTTATGTACTTGATAGGCAAGGTGAGGTATTGTTGTACTTGATGGGCAAGGCTAGGTTTCGTTGTACTTGATAGGCAAGGTTTGATTGTGTTGTACTTGATAGGCAAGGTTAGGTTTCGTTTTACTTGATAGGCAAGGTTAGCTTTTGTTGTACTTGATAGGCAAGGTTGGGTTTCGTTGTACTTGATAGGCAAGGTTGGGTTTCGTTGTACTTGACAAGCAAGGTTAGTTTTTGTTGTACTTGATAGGAAAAGTTAGGTTTCGTTGTACTTGATAGGCAAGGTTTGATTGTGTTATACTTGAAAGGAAAAGTTAGGTTTTGTTGTACTTGATAGGCAAGGTTAGGTTTTGTTGTACTTTATTGGGAAGATTAGGTTACTTTATAGGTTATGGTTTTTTATGCATAAAAGGTTTGGTAAACTGTAGGTTAAAGAACTCTTCAAAACTCCAGTTAAACATTGCTATTTCCCAAAACAGCAGTCGCTATTCCTTAAACAGCAGTTTTGAATTAGACCGCTATTTTTAGAACCGCAGGTGCAGTGCCGGATCAACACCCTCTGGGGCTCCTAGGCACTAGGCGTTCCGGGACCCCCTGTGATATGACAGCTGAGAGCATAAGGCTGACCATCAGGGGGCCCCTAGATACGTGTTTCCAGTGCCTAGTGGATAATCTGGCACTGCGTAGGTGCTATTTCGAGAACTGCCCTTCCGGAAACTGATGTTACATGATACACCCGAATAACTTATTCTTGTGCTTTTACACAGCTATTACGGTGCTTGTAGTCATCGAGGTGCTCGTGAACTCTGTAAAATATGAAGAACAGTTCCTTTCAGCTAGACATCCTAAAGGTGCTATATGGACTTACGGTGTTTCTTTCGTGTTAGCGTGGATAGCGTTTGCTCTAATTATCACCGCGGCCTGCACCTTCCTTTTCTGCTCTCGGAAGCGAAAAGGCGACAAGGCAGCTGATGAATACCATGCCAGGGAAGAAGAGCCTCAAATATTGGGGCGCATATAATTAACTGTACATATATGTACGGTTCTTACCGAATTTTCATCCGCGTGGTCAAGATTTCAAGCCAAATGAGGATTAATTTAATGTTGTCAACCTATTCCTATTTCATATATCACTTCCCAAATGGGAACAGTTAATATCGTTAGAAATTAGGTTACACCATGGGGCTCAAACCCCGAAAGAAAGTTTTTGGTGCTTTTAAAATATATTTTGCTTTACGAGTTGATAAAAATCTTTCAGGGTGTTCAAAAGGAATAATGGCATATTTTTCAAAGCTTTCGGTCAAAGAGAAACATTTTCTTGATAAGAAACGAAAATCGCTGCAATTGTTAGCTAGAATCTGTCCTTATAATATTATTGATCACTATACCCCATCTTCGTGTCAAAATTAGTTTAATCATTTTGGCTTTGTTTTAAATTGCTGAATATTTTACACCAAGTAGCCGAGAATGTGAGATATTTACCTACTTCTGTTTCTAAACACTACTAGGTTAAAGGGTATGAGAAGCTTCGTTTGAAGAACCTCTGATTTATATAACAAAAGATAGAATTAATTTCTGTGAATTCAAAAATATCAAGCTTTTAATTCTCCGATTTCTGGTTATTTGGCAATATGCATTTGAATATCCTTCATTTTTAATGAAAGGCTAAAACGTTTCCAGTAGGCTGACGTCACAGATATATTTTTTCACGTGAGATGGTGCCACTCTCTCTGCTATCAGACCCAGAGTTTAGACTGGCGAGAAGCTCGAGACGCGTATACCTCGCGCGTATAGGATTCCCGCGCTTTTTTTCCTCACGTCATAGTGATGTCATCAAACGGGCGAACAAGCTCGACAGGACAAAATCATTGATATATCGAGACTGAGTTTTCGTGGTTTTTCAATGGATTTTAAAAATATAAACTTTGGTTCAATTATATTAAAAACTTGATATTTTGAAAGTGGAGACTTGAAAGTGTTATATAATACCACTTTCGTGCTAAAATATGATATGAAATTGTAAATTCCCATACCCTTTAAGGATATTTATCATTTATTCCTGAGGCAGATTATCTAAATAAGATTTTTTTGCACCTTTTACCACCTCTAAATTACTACCCTTTATGTTTTCAGAAATACATATTAAGAACCCGAAATAGCCTTTTGAAACTATAAGTTAATCAATACTTGGTCTTCCAAAATTTTGTTTGAAAAAGCAGCATATGTATGGGCATATCAAGAGATAATGAATCGAACGTATAATAGCGAGTGAAATTTCTGAAAGTGTTGAAAGTGAAAGGTTTTCCAATATTGCGAGGGATTTGTGAAGATTTTCATAGCTGCCATTCTTTAAAATAAAAAAAGCAATGCATCCTAGATTCAAGAAGCTAAAAGCTAAAGGATTACTCGGGTTTATATTTCTACGGTGAAACCCGGCAATCAATTTACAAGAAATCAATTCTCACCATTCTCCCTCTAAACAGAAATCCCAACTACATATTCTGTTCGACACAAAATCAAATTTTGCCGGCTTGCGTCACAAAATCAGTGCATGAGCTGAGAGAAAGATGAAGAACAAATAGAACACGAGTTAATTCCAGACGGTGTTCATTTTCCAAAACCATCAAAATCATATTCCTAATCCTAACACATAATATTAGAATATTATTTCCAAAAATTGAAACGGAATATGGAATTATGTACGGACTCTCAACTAATCAGTGGCCTTAATTTGTGAGCGATCTCACGTGTTGTGTAAAAACCTACAGCGTTTCGAGCTAAGGGCCGTATTTATTCCTATTCTTATTTTGTAGTGGAAACAGGGATAAATGAGGTGAGATGGATTGGAAATGATAAAGGGGGCGACCTACGGCACCGTAACTCTCCCAGTGTACCTCGCGCACGCCCCTACCTTTTGGTTGGCGACTGTTAAGTGCTGCCACGTAGCGCCACAGTATTTGTATCAGAACTAGCTTCTATTTTTAAGACAGAGGGGACGGGCGTTACGATTCCGTACCTACCTAAACGCTGAGGATGCTGGGAAAAATACGGTGTCGTTCTGTAGGTGGGGGAACATAGGCAACGTTATAGGTATGGGGGTTACCATTCCATCCCTCTCTCCTTCAAGATGGAACCGTAGGTCAAAATGAAACCTCTTCCTTCACAGCACTGCACTTGTTTCTCTACAGCATTGCAGTATTTTTAAGGAAGTTACTATGTAATGGATCCAGAATGCACTGCTATTTTGGCCTTGGTTGAAAGCTAAAATCCTAAACGTGTTGTAAAATATAACAATCAGGTTGGCAATCGCAACCAAGAACGTTATTTAAATTTAAGTGAATGTAAAATTATACAAAGATGTCCGGTAAAATGTAAAAACACGTCTGAGATATCTTATTACTTGAAATCTATAGGCCTAGTCAACTACACCTTTGGAATTTATTAGCGACATACAATAGAGCGTCATGGCCTTAAAAACCTTTCAAAATTGTGAGAGGGATTTTTTTCGAACACTGTCTAAGGTGCATTGATATTGATTTATACAAACACACACACATACACACGTTCGATACCCATTTTAATTTATTAAACCAAAATGAACTACGCAGTTTTCTTAAACCAAAACACGAAGTTCTTGACATTTCTTAAAAAAATATTCCTTCAAACCAAAAAGGCTTAACACCTTAGTGACCTCAATGAATTTAATTTAATATGAATCTGAGAACTGAAATTAAACAAAGGCACTATCACGCCCTTGAAATATATTTATCAGCAGTTCTATTGGGACTAAATATTATTTGTAATAGTAATAGCAAGAAGTGATATCTAGTTTACAAGGGAGAAGGTATAATTTGCCTAAGTATTCGCGCGCCATAGTCCCTGCCCCCTTTTCAAAATACATAGGGGGGACGTAAAAAGAGGCCGGGCTATTTCGCCTCTCCTCAGTCGGAAAATATGACTGTAATTTTCGTCATTCGCGTCGCGTTGACGTGAGTTTTCAAGAACCAATGAGATGCTGGCTGGTTGTAATTTAGAGGCGGGGATTAACTCCGGACAGACTACGTTTGGACTGGAGATAAAGCTAGATTATAAATGTGGCGAATTTATACCTTCTCCCTAATAAACTAGATATAACTTCCTGGTAATAGCTAGCGTGTAAAAGGTCTTTGTAAGAGAAGTTATGGCTAATTGTGGAACAAGCTCTGATGATTGTATTTATTAAGCTGTATACCCCAGCAAGCCTTATCTGTAAAAAGTGATCTATTTAAAGACAATATTTAAGCACTTCTTGCTGATTATTCTGAAAAATTTATAATTCATATATTTCCATATTGATATATCGCACAAACCATGAATTTATTCACTAACATGAATAACAAACAGGCTTCAGGGTTCGAATTAGAAAAAAACCCCAGCCCAAATAACCCACTTAATAAACCCTTCACTAAGAAGTTCAATTTTGATGAATTTAAATGCAAAAATAATTTCTTTTTAAAGATAGTTTAAGATATTTATTGTTTCAACTTCAGAGTATTATTTAATAATTTTTATTATTATTTTTTGCTTTGTTTTTGAAACATTTTAATGCAGTGACTTTTGAATGGCAATTTCTACAATTCATGCAAAGCTAAATATAAAAACCCAATAAAACCCGGTGGGCAGGGTTTTTTCGAACCTTGACAGGCATACCCCAGGTCGCCTCTTACTCGGCTATAGGAGAAGCCTATTGGGTGACAAAAGTTCTCAAGGTCATGTTTGGTTTGACTTGGTACCAAGGCTTAGGTTTTCCACGCATTTTTCAAATCTTCAAATACATAACATAAGCTCGATACGATGACATTCATTAATAGTTTATGATTCAATTCGGCAATTTGATACTTTTATTTTAAAATTTTTCTTAAATATTAACATTTAAAATCCGCGACAAGCGCAAAACCAATATTACCTAACCTAAACAAAACGGCGACCGTTTTCGTAGCCCGTTAGAATAGGGAAACAGCAAAAGGGGCGGGGCTTCAGACGGCCCCTCCCATATACATCTAAATGGTGGAGAATTTCATGAAGTGGAAGGCTATTGGGGGAGTAAAGATGATTGGTTAAGCGGAGATCTGACATTTTGTAGGATGTGTTTATCACTTACTGCCGTGTCCCTATACTGCGCTCACGCAAGATGCTGGGTCTCCATACAGCACGAGTAACTTGCGTACGTGAGCCCAATATTCGAGTGGGCTATGCCGTCTGCTAGGAGAAACCGAAAAACGCGCCCAAATACCAGTTACGTCACCAAATATGGCTTCTTCTATACATTTTTGAGAGTCAACTACAGTGCAATGCACATAGTTATCTATGTTAGTTAATAAATTCATACGCAAACCTTTAGTCGAATCCGACTAAGAGAAAAAAAATAACTTATTTTACTATTGTGCTGAATACGACAAGGATGATGGGGGAGGATGCGAAATCTGATAGAAATAGGCGCGCTAACTGTGGAACAGCTCAGGTCCAGTGGGATGCTAGAAAATGGGGGAGAAATAGTCGGAAAAAATTTCGAGTGGTCTACGCGATTTGTCTGATGTAGACAACCCGCCATTTTTCCGAGTATTCCTCCCCCATTTTCTAGCGTCCCACCGGATCAGAACTGTTCCACAGTTAGCGCTCGTATTTCCCTCAGATTTCGCATAATCCCCCGCATTATCCTTGAATACGACATGTTTCCAAACTGCCTATTCCCCTTATAACCTTGATCTACTGAATACTTGTACATCTATTAAAATTTTTAAGAAAATTATCTTTAAACTATCATCTTTTTGAATATCTGTATTGAAAGTCACATTCGCTTAAATTTTATGCTCCGTACGTTTGTCAGTACGCATTATTAAGATCTGAAATTAATTTTCGAATAATGTACAATTTATTTCATTAAATCTCCCGACGCTAAGAGGCAGAAAAATAAAATGTAGAGCTCTGACAAGAGCGTGTCTTAATTTAACATGAAAATTATGGAACACAAATTATAAACTTTCTATAACTGGTGTGTTTATATTTGTTGCATTAAAGAATTTATTAAACTGAAATTTTTAAAATTTGATTGATTTTACTTAAAAATACTACTTACCATTAGTGCAGATTTATGGGTTATTTGTCAGCTGCTACACTTTCATGGTGTCACTCTCGGCTCATTTCCGAAGACGAGGATGCAACGCTGATGAAAAAACAAGTTGGGAAATCAAAATATACCTCTCCGAGTCGAGACAAGGGCTATCTACCCACTTGCGAAGTTTTTCTTAAATAACTAAATAAATATACTTGATATTAATTACTTTAATCGTCAGTAATTTACCTTGATTCTAGTTAAGTAGTGTTAAAAAACTTTATTTTTAAAATCATTTTAAACATAGCTATTGTTGACGTTTGAATTCTAGCGTGTGCCTTTGTAACAATGTTTGACCCATTCCGGATAAGGAATAGCGCAATTGCGTGAAACTTTGGTTGAATACATGCCATTGGGAGGCTAGACGTTTCTCGTAACCCTAGCCGATCGACGAGTACATTTGGAGCTTCACAAGAATAATTTAGCCCTGTGCCACCTAAGACCATTAACAATTAATGGTCTTAGGTGCCACAAAGATTTTCGTTTTCAAAATCAAGGTTTCGTAATTTTCAACGTTCGAAATGTCTGTGAATTTCACGAGCTTCTTAGAGAATAAGATTGAAGACGTGAAGTCGAGAATCAGTTCGTTAATTAGTCCTCTCAGATGGAACCAATTGAGAAAAGCAAAAGCATAAAAATCTGCGATTTCGCTCGAGTTTGAACTGACGAATATGAGAGATAATAAACCACCATTCCTGCATTGCCATAGCAAAAGGAAACAGCACAGGGACCGAGCCACCATATTAGATTAGTTCCCTCTAGCGTCAAAGAGAGTCGACTAGCCTACTGGATGTAGCAAACGTGAGCTCCATCTGGCGCGAGGGAACTCACCTAATATGGCGGCCCTTCCCCTGTGCCTTGGTTTCTCGGCAAGTATTTAGTGGAATGGTCTATACAAGCGGTTCGAATGATGGTTTCCAAACCTCAAAGCATGCAAAATATTTGTATGTTCTTCCACCTTGGAGGAACCAGCTTGACTGGAGGCGAAATTAAAACACCCAGCATATTTCGCAGTAGCGAGGACCTACTCCTCAGGTGGCATCTAGCGGGCAAAATAGCGAAGATTTATTTTTTAATATTGTCACATACAATGTGGCTAAAAACTTAGGTATGCGATAGATGGCGCTGCCAAATAAACTAGAACAAAGTGGGGCGGTAACTTATGCTGCCGAGCATGTCACACCCTCTTTTGGCCTCCAGCTTCCACTGGCCAAACGAACTTCTATTGAAAATGAATGCTTCAACGACCCACCTGTCTGGAAAAATTAACACCGTAAAAAAAGTGTATTTGATAGTGAATGTCTATATTTGAAACAACCAATAAAAATGTCTTTCATATACAGAAAAATTACAACCATTATAACAGTATAAACAGTTTCCTTTCGTCTTCTTTTAATTCATTTATTTTGGGAATTAGTCAAATAATGAAGAATTTACCGTTAATTATTATTTAATTTTTTTTCATTTAAGATTATATTCTAAATATTGTTATAACTGCTTGTTTTGCTTGACAAATATTACACTTGTTTAGTAATAAACAGACGGGTTATCAAAGTGTTATTGATAAGATACAGTATTTTCTTTGTTATAATTTTTTTTCTCAATAAAAAGGTGGGAGGTTCATAGCATGTTTTTTATTTTTTTTTATTTTATTATTGATTTATAATATATATACATTATTCCTAGACCAATGAACTCGAAGTACCTCAACATATTAAATATATCTTTCAACGTGTGATGTCGCGAAGCGTTGCCTTCCCTAACTAATTTATTTATATGCCAGCGTCTAATACTTTTATATGCGTTAACTTCATTCGAATCCTCTTCGATTCGATATTTTCGTGTTCTTTGTTTTGCGTTGTAAAAACATCTCGTCTTCATTTTCGTACGGCGGTCTCCCCTTGCAGAGGTACTTTGAAAGGAAAAATATTTACTTTGATTTTTAACAGTTCAAGAAATTTAATCGCTCCAACAATTTTTTTATATTAATTAAAGCGAAAAAAAAAATAGTTATTTTTAATTTTTTTATCACGAGTAGCTCTAATTTATTGACGCACTTTGATTTTCCGCAAGGAGAATGTATAAGAGGGGAGACTCCGAGTCAGACAAAATGCACAAAATAGTTCCCCGTTCCTAAAACGGTACTGTGCCGTTCCCCGGTTACCATGGTTACCGCTTCCCCCTCACGGCAAGAGAGTACGATCTCGTGCATGCATTCAAGCCTCCTTACTCTAGCCTCATGAGCTTGCTCATAATTTTGAAAATCCCTCGTTTCCAACAACGATCACGTGACACGCGCCTTTAGCGACGGCTTGCGCGTCGAAGTTGCGCGCCACTGCATGTGGTATATGCGTCGATTTTTTACCTCCCCTTTTCCAGAACGAGTCTCCCCTCTTATACATCCTCCTTGGTTTGATCAAAAAAAAAAAACTCAGTGATTTACTCTTGTAAAATTATAATTTTTGAAGGAGAGTGGTTAAACGTACACCTCCGGACCGACACTTTCTAGTAGAGTAAAAATATTTTTCCCATCTACACCATTTCTAATTCTTATCCAAGAAAACGGTAATCTCAATGGAAATTTCGAAGTGTTTCATATGTTTAAAGTTATCCCGGCGTTTGTAAAAAAATTGCTTGTTGGAGTGTTTCGGAAGTTCTTCCAATGCATGAATTTTTACATGTATACCCATAGTCCTTGCATTCACCGACCAAAATGTTTCTACTTTAAATCCTGCCCTTACACTCTAGAGCACCTCCGGCATCTGCCTGCCATAACTCCTACACTCTAATGTTATTACGTCTCAACTAGCGATTGCCGCCACGCGCAGAGTTATTTTCATTGATAGTTAAAGATTCTTATTCATAGAGGTACCTTGAGCTGGTATCAGACGATCATTCAGGACTTAATTCATGATGCTTTTGGAATCTTCAAAATAACTTTATGAAATACTTAATGATTATTAATTGTGTTTCAGATGTACAACTGTTTCAAGTTATCTGTAAGTAAGGGTTCTGACTAACTGACTGACCATGAACGTCCTTCCCAAACGGATAAGGAAAAATGCAATTGCATGAACGTGTCTGGTAACCCTAGCCGATCGCCACGTACACCTTAACCCTAACGATGATAAGGGAGTAGAAGTCAGTGTTGCAGATTTGTGTCGAGATTGTATAAACGGAACACCGGTACATGGTAATGTCGTTAGAAGACAATGGGGCCAAGTACAGATTGGTGTCTAGGTAGTGAAGTAGGAAAACCAGGAAATTTTGGTGATGTAAGAAGCAATAGATTGGTGCCTAAGTGCACTTAGTTGAGATAGCTAGCGTATAGCATTTTAAGGAATTTCTGTGAACTGCGAACATAGTTCGGAAATTGCCAACACAGTGCACTATAGTGTAAAATGGCTCAAACTTGGGCATCATCGTGTAAAATTTTACTCGCAATATGGGTTAAATGGTTTTTGATGTTAATAATTGACACTGTATTGAAAGGATTAGGTAGGGGCAGAAATGTCAGTCTTAAACCTATCATTAATAGTGGCTCCATTCTTCTTCAGCGGTAATGGAATGAACAAAGACTTTTCTACTTTCGATTTTGAAAAGCTTTTAGAGTGACAATTTTTCTCCAGATTATAACAAAAAGTTCTAAATTTTATTAGTACGTTTCTTCAGCCGCATGGCGTCGGTAGTAAAAAGGGGCATATTTAGAAAATTTGGCTCCAAAAAGAGCGAAATTATTGGTTTGCATAAACGCTTATGCCTCAAAGATTGTAGAACATTTCTGTAATGCCATAACAAAAGCAAACTGCATACTGACCGGGATAATTAGAAGCACTTTATTTCCTATTCAATGTCTTATCAAGAAGTGATATCTAGTTTATTAGGGAGAAGGTATAAATTCGCCATATTTCCAGCTTTATCTCCAAACGTAGCCTGTCCGGAGTTAATCCCCGCCTCTAAAATTACAACCAGCATCTCATAGGTTCTTGAAAACTCACGTCAACGCGACGCGAATGACGAAAATTACGTATACGCGATGTACGAGGTTACCTCCCACTTCTTAAATGTTAGTAGTTTTTGATAAGCGCCATCTAGTGAGCGAATTCTGTACTTTGATTTTATTCCGTATTTTAAAAATGGCCGCGGACAACAACAGTCTTTATGACACAGAGTTAACCCTTTGTCAGGCCCCGAATGAAGTTTGCAAACGCGCGATGTCCACTCCCTTAAATCCCTATCACTACTTTTACAGCCAAGAACGGAACATGTTCTACCCCAACTTGCCACTTTTATTTTTCAAAACATACTAATTACCAATGAGAATTAAAAAATATGTTCAAATCACCGGATTCACCGTGCCAAAGGATTTCAGACGATGGTTTTGAACTTCCTGCTTTTGAACGCTAGATGGCTTTAAGCACCGACGTTTAAAGAGACAAAAATACCGAATTTTACGCTTTACTTCGACGCTAGATGGCGGTTTCAAAAACTACTAAGACGCAATGGCAGCCCCCTTGGAATTTGCCTGGTAAACGACGTATTCTCCGACTGAGGAGAGGCGAAATAGCCCGGACTCCTTTTACGTCCCCCCCCCGTGTATTTTGAAAGGGGGACTGGGACTATGGCAACTTATGCCTTCTCCCTAATAAACTGGATATCACTTCTTGATCTTACTAAGAAATATTTACCCGTAGATTTTAAATTGACCGTTATTTTGACATCTCGGCATCATGATTTAAGTCCCGAATGGTCGTCTACCAACTAATTGACCTCTACAACGACAATGCGTTCTTTAAAATTCTTCGGTTCACGTGTAAGTCGGTTATAATTATGTGAAATATGTAAAATATGGCAAATAACATACATTTTCGATCGATCATCTTTCAGTGTCGCAGTTTTATAAAAATGTCCGATGTTTTTGTTTTCTTTCCAGTCGTTTATGAATCTTCGCGTGTAAAGGCACGATAGGGAAAAGTGAGCAAAAACCTTTATTTTTCATAAACAACAAGTTCCTGTAAAACAAAACATTCATGAATCAGTCGACACGTATTGAATTACAGGGGTGTACCTTGTATGAGCAGTTCCCGAAATAGCAACCGCAATTCCATAAAAACAGCGACATTGTTCAAAACTGCTGTTTTAGAAATAGCGGCCGCTGTTTTTGGCCTGAGTTTTGAATAATTCCTAACACCACAGTTTACCTTGCCTATTAAGCACAACAAGATCATTATACGCTAACCTAACCTAATACTATTCGGGTTGGAATAACAATGCATAAACTGACCCTAAAATACCACTGGGACTCAAATAACCTAACATAACCTTACCTGACTTAATACTATTCAGGTTTGAATAACAATACCTAAACTGATTCTAATACTACTAGGGCTCAAATAACCTAACATAACCTTTAGAGATGTGAGTCGGTAATTTACCAAATACCGCGTAAATTACCGATTTATATCTTACCGTAATTTTAGAATGGTAATTTACCGGTAAATTTCAAAATTACCGCGGTAATAAGCCTGCTAAAACATAAAATACCATAAATTACGGTAATTTTTGTAATTTCAAAGTTTTAATCGGTAATTTGCCGGTAATTTTTCGGTAATTTACCCGGTAAATTACCATTTTTAAAAATTACGGTAATTTCACATCTCTAATAACCTTACATGACCTAATACTATTCGGGTTTGAATAACAATACCTAAACTGACCCTAAAATACTACTGGGCCTCAAATAACATAACCTAACCAAACCTTACCTAATACTATTCGGGTTTCAATAAAAATACCTCAACAGATCCTAATACTATGCTAGGGCTCAAATAATCTGATCTAACCTCACCTAAGACTATTTTGATACAAGTAACAAAGTTTAACTAGACTTAATAAAGTTCAAATAAACAAATCTACACCATCGTTTTGCACTTTTCGGTTGTACTGCTCTTTGTGGAACTACTGTAACGAAACGCCGCGTTTACGAGAACAGTTGAACCGCCGTAACGGGTAAACTGGGTTTTTGGGAACTGCTTATATGAGGCCTTCCCAGAAAATTATAGGTTGTTCAACTGAAAACGAAACAGTTGTGTAGGCCATAAGGAGAATTAGGCCTAAATATCGAGTAGATGTTTTACTCAATTCAATGTAACACAACATTGTCAATTGGCCTAAATATCGACTTGATGTTTCGAACAAAATATGATTTACTGAATTCCAAGTAACATAACGTTGTAAATTTCATAAATTCTATCTAAAAACAAAGTATTGGTCAAAATTTTAATCACTTACATATTATAGCCACCCACAAGATCAGTAGTTTCACATCCAATTTGTTTCTAAGTTCGAAAAATGCATTTGCCAATTTCAGTTTATGTCCGTCCATTTTTCACGGCTGCAGATTTGCTTTTCCTCGAAATAACAAAACTTTGATATGCAATTGTGGGCCGAGAAGAATAGGATGACCGCACCATTATTTCAATTTAAAACCTAATTATTTAATACAAATGTTAAAAACTTTTCTTTTGATTAAAAAAACTATGGAAAAAGTAGTTTCGCGTCGCGCACCACCACACAATTCCTATACAAAACAACTCCTGCACTCATCGAGTTTTCTAATAACGAACGTTCTTAAATATATTGATTTAAAAGTAAAACACGAAAGAAAGAGAATCGCATCGCCACTTTAGGTTGTTTTTATCATAATTTACTATAGCGCTGATATCTGATAAGGAAAATTTGACGTTTCTCGGGGTTCTTTGATTATATTAAGGAGAGTATAGGGCCAAGGCCTAATACAACAATAATCTAACGGGCTCAGGTAGCGTATTCAAACTATTCTTTCGAAAAAGAGAACGGAAAATCGTCCTATTTTATTTAACTCATATTTATTATTGTAATAAGTGTGGCATTAAGTATATCATCTAAAATTAATTAAAATCCATTATAACATCTTTGTAGAGAGCCGCCGCGTTAATTAGGCTTATAAATATCTGAATGAAATAATTTAAATTATTTTTCAATTAATTAGTAATTAGGTTAGATAAAATTCCTAAGGTAAACTATATAGTTTTTTTTTTAACTTGTGTAGAAATATGTCTACGTTATAATAAGTAGTACATACATTTATAGTAAACTTAAAATATTTCTAAAAAGGTTCGAATGTTTGTGGGTTTGTTTATACGATGGCTATATTATCATTTATGATACGCTCTTTTAAAAGTTGTCTCGCAAATAACGGTATCTTAATTCGATTATAATGTCGAATTATAAAAGTGAAATTCTTTATAGTTAATTTACGGTATTAATTACCTTGTATCTGGCAAAATTGATTAATTATATTGCAGTGTAATATGCCGCCGTCGCCGCCAGACCTAGCGTAATCCTAACGCCGAACAAAGCTTATTATTATTTATTTATTTTTTTTTTGGAGGGAAAAACCCCGAAAACGTTTTAAATATTGCCTCTTAAGGCGATGATCATATAGGCAAAACTTTGAAATTCGCAACCCTAATACAATCACAGAACCCCGCTATTTATATATTGAATTATGAGAATTATTACGTATTTGTATAGATATATATTATAGATATATATTTGTCCTCAGGTAACTCGTATTGATTTCGATATACTTTCACGGCCTACTTTGTCAGTCAGTGTAACAAAATAGGATGGAACGTACATACCGACACAGTTTTTAAGACATTTTTTTGTATTCTTTAAATATTTTTTTTAAAAATTCATCCAGACTGGTTCAAACTGGCGTGGTGCGTCTTAATGTTTCGAAAGAAAAATCACGTGAATATTCGCGATTGATGTCGGCGGATGTCGACACGGTATTGCACGTTGTGTCCCGAGAAAAAGGCGGGAAATTGTAAAAAGCTAAATCCCTCATGGATTCCGATAACGGTAAGGTGGCGCTGGTTCCACGGCGTCCGCCTCGACTGGTCGAAGGACAAGGCGACGACTCCCGCGAATTATTACCGTCACGAGAGCGACTGTTTCGCCGACCTCTTTGGTGGCGACGACACGGCACCTGATCCTCCGCGGAGGACGCCCCGACCCCGACGCCATTGCCGCCCGAAGGTATATAATCCGCGAATTTTTGCCTATCAGATTTTTTTTTCCAGTCTTCTTGGTACCTATGTATGCACAGAAATATGGCGAACGTCCCGGAGAGTTCACAGGTCATAAGGCTAGTTACCGCGAGTATAAAAGAAAATCCGTAGCGATATATGAAGAGTGGCCCTTGAAAAGACGATTTCGGTCTCAGTTTATGACCCACTTCCGATTTAAAGGTGGAGATGTACATCACCATTCCGACTAGAACCATTAAACCTTCAAAGTAAACCCACGTCAAAATTATGATGTAAAATATCCGTCATTTATGTCTTAACCTAACTTCCCCTCAATTGAAAAATAAATCTAACAAAATAGCTTTAGAAAGAGTTACCAGGGAGGAGAGACTTGAGAGGGAGTGTTAGTCTAATGTTAAAGACGCGGTAAAATAAATGGAAGGGGAAAAAGGGAGGGTAGAAATTGTTATCTCTCTCCTTCGATTCTAGGTAACGCGCACGCGCGAGTGGCGTCGGTTACTACACAACTGCCAGTTCCCACCTCCAGTTCAAAGCCGGTTTTTAAATTTGACGCATGCGCGCGGACACCGCGGCGAGTGACTGAGCCAGCGCCGGAGAGAGACGAGTTTAACCACCAAGCGAACCAATCCATCTATTCACATTATTACTCCCTCTCAAGTCTCTCATTCCTGGAGTTACTTCTCAGAAGTCAAAAATATTGTAATATATTTAATGTGATATGATTAAGCTTTCTAGTTCACCTAGAGCGTTGATTACCTGAGAGTATGAAGGCCACACCGGATGCAAACATGAAGACTTTTCTTCGCTTCATGCAGTGTCCAAAAAGACAGAGAATCACGCCAATTATCAGAACGATAGCGCTGATGAAAACGTACACTGAAGCCTTTTTGGCAGCATCTGTGGAAAAATAGCGCAATCAATTATTTCCAAACCTGCGTTATTCTGAGCACCAAATGTATCGTTTAAAGTATTATTTGCTCATCCAAGCCTATGTTTATGCTTTCTATTCTTATAAAGTGTAACATTTGCTCATCCAAGCCTCTGTTTGTCATTTGAATATGTAAAAAATATACAATAGATGCTTTCTGTTCATCTTTAGTGTAACATTATGACTATTTGTATTTCGCGGTCACTCCTAACTTTACAGAGATGGCGTGCGTAACCATCTCTTGGAAGAGGCACTGTATTTGCCCACAGCCCACTCCATCATTCTTTGGCTGTAAAAGCGTGTGTGATTTGTCTGGCATGATACAACACTCGTCTGCTATACACGGTCGAATCCTTGTCTGATTCTCATTCAGTAAACGACAATTGTTAAAGTCCGATATGACGGTAAGAAAAACTTAATTTTAAATGCCCCACTCTTAGCAGATATGTGCTTAGTAAAATACGAAATAATGCTTTAGTAAAATGAGACCAAAGCAATTAATTCCCAAAGTTGAGACGAATTCCAAGATTTAAAAATAATAGGCCTAGGCCTACTAGTAAGGTATTTGAGGTGTTGTAACTCAGACTTTTGGGTATGAACTTTCCCCAATAGTAAAATATGCAACCCCAATGGGAAGATTTTTCGAAATGTACTCCCCCCCTTTCTCCCCTTGGGGGCAGTAAAATTTCCGCCCCCACCATGAAAGTCTTTTGGCGCCATCTAGGGCCTGATTTTCGTCCCGTAGACACTAATGTTAAAAATCGAATTTAAAAATGTACTCTCAAAAAATCAAAATGTGCTTTTGGAACTAAAGATTTCAAAATGTACCGAAAAAGTACAATTGTACTGCTCAGAAATGGACTAGATACCTTGGACCTAAGACCATTAAATACAGATGAACTGGAATGATAAGCTAAAACTGCCGTTCTTCTAATGGCATCGCCTGTCTTCGCCACTAGCGGGAGAGTCACTAAGTTTTTCGACTCAAAGATCATGTTATGGCGCTGCCCTAAAAGAACCAAGCGCCACGCGTATCTCCATTCCAGTGCATCTGTGTTTCATGGTCTTAGCTTAGACCAACTGTTAGTGTATGAAGGGTATCTTATCCTTACATGGTATTGCCATCGTTGAGTCCATGGGGTCTGGGCTATATTCTTCTCTAGGAAAATAGTCGATGTTAAAACAACGAAGTTCTGTAGAGCCAACTGTAGGGATAGCAAACAAAAAAAAAACTACATTAGTGTGTAAATTTTTCACAAACTTTTTAGAGTTATTAAATATAGGGGAGTTATCAAGTTCGTCTTTCAGTCTTTGGTAATCCCATAAAGATGCTTAGAATTGAAATGATTCTTACCATAGATCGAACGGTTTCCGGTGCAGGTACGTCTCATGTGAATGGATAATAAGCTATCTGAAAAAAAAGGAACACTTAGTTAGTGCATGTGCATAAATTACATAATATCAAATTCTGACCACAACAATCCATTAATTGAGTGTTTCGATCATAGTGCATACAGAACTTTATATAGTTAAAGTATTTTAAGAATTTTTAAACTGTTAAAATATTATTGACGTGAAATAACTGTTACTGACTGCTGTGCGAGGCTTAATGGTCAAGTTATGTAACGTCGTTGGAAACATTTAGACAAGGTCAAAAGTTATACTTTGTTTTTATGGGGTGCTTAACGCTTTCGTGGAAAAATAGTGGAAAAATTCGTATAGATACAATTTATAGAAAAATGTCTGGATATTTAAAATTAACAGGTTAGAAAAATTTGCAATAACACGAAGCCTCGACGGGCCGTTTTAGAGCCACATCGTCATGTTTAAACATTTACGGAGAACGGTGTGAAAATGCGGTACAACACTGCCATACTGAAAATTCGTTTCCTTTATCATTTGCAACCGTACTTTTAACGAAAGCTTTTCATGTGAACTTAGACGTCAATTGTTATATTTGATTAATGTGGTCTTTACACGCTCAATGTTTTGTACAAAATTAATGGGGGACATCTATGAAAATCATCCACTTAAGGTTATCCTCAAGACTGTTCAATAATTGTGAAAATGAAAATTCACCATGATGTTGAATGCCCAATATTTAGAAAAAAAGCCTTATAACTAGTGCTTCCAACAGCATCTCAGATACCAGTTATATTACCTGATCCGAGTGAAAACTTTTATTATATCAGATATCAGATTATCTGATTATAGCATAAAATATATTCAGATGGAAGTATCTGAACCATAAAGAACACCAGATAACTGTTTATCCGATAGTGATCTGGATTTCTTAAACTGATCGAAGGATATTTCAGATAACTGACAGATATCTGATAATGCCTTAACTTCTGTATAAGACATTGAAAACACGTATATCCTCAGCCATGTGCTTGTTCAGAATGTACGACATAATTCCCCATGAGCCAAGATGGACAAAATCCCCCGGGCAATACCCCCATGAACCAAGATGGACAAAATCCCCCGGGCAATACCCCCATGAACCAAGATGGACAAAATCCCCAAAAAAGATCCCTATTTCATGTTGAGGACAAAATACCCCAAGCCATGATACATATCACCAAAGTGTATGTATCGAGTTTAAGCACTCCTCTACTTTACCAACAATAAGACAATCGTGGGGGGTTATTCCCTCAACATACGCATTAGACAAAATTACTACAATACGTTTATTAGTTATATAGTATTCTCCTATCGGATGTTTTAAAGCCAAATAATGGTCTATTTACTATTTTCACCTACGATATTTAGACCAACACGCGTAATTTCCGCGCTGAAAAACGTCGTCGGGATTATAATAAAAAATATAGGTCAAGCGCTATATAAGCAAATAGCGCCTCGTGATTAGAATTAATGGACGAAGAAATGGCGAACAGTACGGTAATGGAATGCCAAGATCTAAGGTCAAGAAGCGTAATATGGAAACATTACGTTATGGTGAGCGAAGATAAGACTGCACTAGATGGTATAATAACATCAATGAAATATGCGAAATGTTTGCACTGTGATAGGTAAGCATTAAATGTTTTAAAACTTCAAATAATATAATTAGTTCTAGCATCTATCTATTCTTTAAAAAATTAATTTAGCTCGGTTATGTGGTAATTGGAATAGGACTAGGATGTTAATATAGTTTTGATAAGAAATAAACGATCTATCGTTAATTTGCTTAGAGGGAAGTACGTGTACGGTGGAAAATCTAATCAAAGTACCGGAAATATGAAGGCACACCTAATTAATAAACACCTTGATAAACTTCCGGGAGATTTCTTCTTAAACACCACGCGCAAGTCGGTACCCTTACATACACCCGTTGAGGTAAGAGTATTGTTACAAAATTGTAGTAGGCTTTTATATTTTGGATATGTCTGCAGGAGTTTTCGGTGGTCGGTGCGAGACAGGAACTTCTTAAATGGATGGTTTTAACCAACCAACCATTTACTATGGTTGAAGAACCGAGTTTTAATGCCTTCACTCGTAAACTAACCCATAATAGCCATTTGCTAAAGGATATCATACCAGCTTCCTCAACATCAGTTAAAAACGACGTAATGCTGTCCTATGTATCAGAAGCGGAGAATGTTCGAACCGTAGTGAAGGTAGTGCGTTGATATCACAATTTGTGACAATGATTATGCTAAGGAAATCTTTCTTTTACACAGAGCGTTCAAGGTCAAATATCGTTCACACACGATTGTTGGACATCGAACAATGGATGGCCTTTTATTGGCGTAACAGCTCACTGGATTGACGAAAATTGGGAACCCAGAGAAATTCTTTTGGGATTAATGCACTTTCCCGGGAAACACGATGGAAGAAACCTATCGGATGCGTTTCTTAAACTTCTTGACGATCGTGGAGTGTCAAAGGTAATGGTTCTGTTAATATTACTAAAAGTAATGTGATTATGTGAGATTGCATTTATTGTGTTGTAAGGTATTAGCGATAAGTATGGATAATGCGTCTAACAATGATACCTTCACCTCTGAGTTCGAGATGAGATCTAAAGACAGGTCGTTTAGGTTTACTGGCAAGAACCGCGTGCGTTGTTTCGCTCATATTCTAAACATAGCCGTGCAAGATATGCTGAAAGATCTCAAGGTTAATTCCAAGTATGACGATGAATCAGAGCAGATCCATGAGTATGACAACATCGAAAGTGATTGCAGCATAGGACAATGTGTAGCCAAGGTACCTCAGAGAGGTGAAAAGCATAAACTTATCTTAGTTATTTATAGTTATGTTACGGCAGATAAGAACTGTGGTATCGAAAATTCGCATGTCAACAGGAAGAAGGGAAAAACTGGCGGAGTTCAACAAGATACACAGTTTACCAGATCTTAATCTTACTTTGGACGTTAAAACGCGGTGGAATTCCACATATCATATGCTCAACCGCGCTTATCAACTACGACAGGTAAATATTTTAGATTAGAAAAACTTTATAACTTGTCTATATGATACCGCTAGTATTGATTTCATTACATGTAGTTTACGCCAGGAATAGTTATGTGTCTCAACTAAACTATGGTTTTAAGTCTTTACAGGCCCTCATGAACTCGGAAAAGGAATTTCAGAACTTCGTACTTTTGGACTCTGACTGGAATCGTATAGAAGAACTGCTAAACATTTTGAAGGTACACGTATTATTAGGAATTTTTCCGTGAAGTGTCCCTATAAGTTATATTCAATTAGGATTTTCATACGGCCACCAATCACGTATCGGGTACGCGTTATCCCACACTTGCGCTAGTAATGCCCATCTATGGGTGCTTATTGAAAAAACTCAATGTCACCATTAGACAAAGTCAGGGTCTTATGAAGCAAATCTGCGCCGCGGCTCTAAATAAATTAGAAAAGTACCACACCCTCATGGAAACCGAGGTTTACTGGATTAGCATGGGTATGTAACATCCCTCTCTTTATGTTAATGAAAATCATAATAATGTCCATTTAGTACTGAATCCATCGCTTAAGCTAGATGTCTTTAAAGAACGATATAGCAAAGACATTTGTAAACAAATAAAAACCACCGTTATCAACGTGTTTTCTTCGTTTTACGAAGAATCGGGACCTGATGACGGTAACGAGAGCAACGCAGCTAGAACGTCAGAAGATATTGTCGCAGATGATGACCTCTTAGCCTTTTACCCGAAGCGCTCAAAGAAACAAGCTAAGGGATCCGAAATGAACAAGTATTTAAGCGCTGACCTGGCACCGCCTTTTACAAGCGTTTTGGAATGGTGGAAAGTAAAGACATTTTGCCCTACAGTATTTAGTACGTTTTTTGATTGTGTTTATTCTAGAAACACGAAGAGGACTACAAGAAGGTAGCCAAAATGGCTTGTGACTACTTGGCCATTCCCGGAACTTCAGTACCAGTTGAGCGTGCGTTTTCAACTGGTGCAGACATAGTTACACCTAAAAGAGGCTCGTTACATCCCGAGACTATAACAGCTCTAACATGTTTAAAAAACTGGTGGAAATAGAAATAATAAAATAAAATTTCATTATTCGTTTGTTCTATTTTTCTGGGCACATCTCAAGTCCGATAACTGAATCATATCGGTTTTTATCAGATTTTGTTTATTAGACTTGTTCAGATATTTAATTTATAAGCGTATATCTGATAAAAAGTCAGATCAGATAAACTGCTGTCGACTTGTTTCAGATTCACCCGATCTGTTACGAAAATGATCTTCAGATAACTGATTTATTTGATCTGAAATATCGGATCGGGTGGCCGTTGGGAGCACTACTTATAACTTTATTGCACAAGATTTACTCACTTATATTGAATATATTTTTTTCGCAATACAAAAAGTTGATGCTGAGTCCATAGACGGGGTATAATTTTATTGCCCAAACATTAAATGTAAAGCGTCAAGTCATTTAAGGTCATTTTATCACGTGACTCAATTGGCCAATGGTGGCTGATGTACATATTTCAAATAAAACATACACGCCCCCTGAAGGTCTCGCCAGCAATGATTATATATGACACTTCAACTTATCCGAGAAGCTTCAGCCTACTTAAAGTAAGTGGATTATTTTGAAGGAAAGTACCCTGTCACAGTGTCATACAAAACGTTCAACACATGGTTGGCCAATAGCTTTCTTCAAAGATCTACCAGTCGAAATATTGTTCAACTGCGTTATGAAAGCGTTTGCATAATTTTACTGCTTATTTGCTGAATGTCAAGGCACTTGCGCCAGTACAATAGCTTAAAGTTCATAGTGATAGCTCCACACCTTTAGTTCATAAAAGGTTTATATACTGCGTTTTGGTGATAAAGTTAATGTATCGCTAAAATTGTTTGAAATATTTCTTTTTTAAAGCTGAGATTTTTTAACTAGACTTATTATCTTTTTCTCTAATCATATAAGCTACTATCTGTTACCCGAAGCGTGGCTCGCGTGTAATAAGAACTTCCATCAAAATGATATAAAGAATGGGTAGATTTTACTGACGACTAATATTTTTGTAGCACCCTATAAGAGCGAAGGCACTCGGCGTTGCCCGTCAGCCCGTCGGGACATTTTTTATTACTTTCCACGCGGAAATTATTCCATAAAGAAGGGTTTTTAAATTTCTGGCCGCCATTTAAAAAGATGGTAACAAAGCGAACCCAAAAGACCATTCAGCCCCTCTATAGGTTAAAGGAAACCAGTGTACTAAATATTTGCGAAATCGGTTGAAACGCGCGGACTTTGTTGCACAGAGAAGATTTTTCTACATTTCTGGGCACCATTTATTAAGATGGCGGCGGATTTGGAAAACATTTTTCTTAGTACGCGCCTACTACTTATGAGTAACATTTCTGAAAATTTTCAGCCTTCTAGGGCAAGCGGTTTTGGCTGGGCGTTGATTATCAGTCAGTCTGTCTAAGTAGGTCTGTCTGGGTGGAAATTAGAAATTTTGTTTAAGTCGATCTATGCCTTTCTATGACCAGAGCAAGTTGACTGCTAAAGCTAAAGAGAAATAAGAATTGTGCTGAAGCCTGGAGGGGCTTATTTTGAAGCGCAGAACACAGATCTTCCCATTGCAAAGACTTATAATTCGACCCTCGGACATACAAGTCCCAAGTTAATCAATATCGAAGAGACTTTTTCAAAACGTTTTAGTGCATGGTCCAGATGACCTCTCACCTCTGATCCCCCATCAGATTTATTTTATGACCAACACTGCTTCATCTCTTGTGATATTTAATTTTACGTGTTATTACTTCAAACCCACGATCGCCGTGTTATAGATACTGACTAATCGTTGCTTAGGTTCAGGCACTAATAAGGCAAATGTACATATTTGTAGTTGAACACAGAATGTACCAACCAATGACAAAGATATTATATATTTAGAATGTACAAACTAAGATAGCCCGTCTCCTTCTCTTCTTCTATTGAAATGCTTTTTATAAAGCGAGTTAATTTCATAACTAGTCTCAAATTTTGCTAATTTTCGCTGACTTTGAGAGCGCCTCACTCTATGACCTACGTTACTTCATGACAATCTCTCAGTAACCAATGACAAACTTATGTAACATCTTTTGAAATTATGATATTTTTAATAACATTGCTCTGCTTGCCACATTTCGAAAATGCGTTTGGTTTTTCATGGCTAGAGATGTGAAATTACCGTAATTTTTAAAAATGGTAATTTACAGGGTAAATTACCGATTAAAATTTTGGAATAACAAAAATTACCGTAATTTATGGTATTTTATACTTTCACAGGCTTATTACCGCGGTAATTTACGTAATTTACCGGTAAATTACCATTTTAAAATTTATTATTTATTTATTATTTTTATTTATTATTTATTTGGTAAATTGGCAATTTACGCGGTATTTGGTAAATTATCGGCAATTTACGCGGTATTTGGTAAATTATCGGCAATTTACGCGGTATTTGGTAAATTATCGGCAATTTACGCGGTATTTGGTAAATTATCGGCAATTTACGCGGTATTTGGTAAATTATCGGCAATTTACGCGGTATTTGGTAAATTATCGGCAATTTACGCGGTATTTGGTAAATTATCGGCAATTTACGCGGTATTTGGTAAATTACCGACTCACATCTCTAGTTTTCGCCTAACTCACCAAGGTTAAATTTAAATGGGGTGATTTTAATTCAATTACCTACAATTCAAACAATTCGTTCAGCATACATCCGATAAAACTTATGGAATATATGAACTTATTGTATACGCTATGTAAATTGTACGTGTAATAATTGAACACAATTAAAATATCTATCAGTGTCCGCTTAAAGATACACAGGTCTTGAATGAACTAACTAGAAAATAACTAGTGATAGGATTAAGTAACCCGTGGATATAATAGGGAATGGTGAAATAGGGAGTATGTCCATCGAATGCCAATGACCCTGTTTACGGTCAAAGGCTGTAGTGATTCGTCAGAAGGTAGCAGCGCCATTGCGAAGCAGCGTGGGCGAAGCCCTAAACTAATCGATTGCCGGTTTGGTGTTCCTTGGAACAGTGACTGAAGCCGTTGCTCGGGGCAACGGTAAATGAGATAACAGTCTCTATCAATAAACGCGAGTTCCTCAGCGAAAGAACCGAAAACTCCCCTATGCTGGGCCGCCCTCCATCTTTTTTATACGGGATTCAGTGGCGTGATATTCTCTTACTTATCTTCTTGGACGAGCCAAAGAAACAAAACCTTCTTTCGTTATACTTCTTCCCCGAGATTTCTACTATAGTTTTTCTCATAGCGTTAAAATTAACCTACATTGCGGTAAACTACACAATGGACGACTTCCGTTTCGTTTCCTGTTTAATCCGAAATTTACCTAACTTACGAAGAGCTAAGCTAATGATAGTAACAATTAAGTTATCGAGGAGATATAACATGAATCTCACGAATATCAGAAAACCTGAAAAAGGTAACCTACAAAATCAAGGTGTATAACTTAAAAATATGTGTAATATAAATGGATTTTTGAAAGTGGCAAGCAGGATTTAAGTTTTCAGAAGGAGTACTGAAGTCTTTTGGCTTAAAAAAGGCGTTTAATAAACCAAACGTAATTTTACCTGGCCTAAATCAAATAATAGAAATTAACCTGACCAAACACGGTTTTGGGGTTGAAGTAATAAAACCTAACCTGACCTAATACTATTGGGATTCAAATAACCAAACCAAACCTTACCTCAGTGTTTCAAATAAGCAAAGCTTACTTGACCTAATACTGTTGGGGTTCAAGTAATAGTAACTAACCTGACCTAACACTGTTAGGGTTCAAGTAATTGTAACTAACCTGACCTAACACTGTTGGGGTTCAAGTAATTGTAACTAACCTGACCTAACACTGTTGGGGTTCAAGTAATTGTAACTAACCTGACCTAACACTGTTGGGGTTCAAGTAATTGTAACTAACCTGACCTAACACTGTTGGGGTTCAAGTAATTGTAACTAACCTGACCTAACACTGTTGGGGTTCAAGTAATTGTAACTAACCTGACCTAACACTGTTGTAGTTCAAGTAATAGTAACTAACCTGACCTAACACTGTTAGGGTTCAAGTAATTGTAACTAACCTGACCTAACACTGTTGGGGTTCAAGTAATTGTAACTAACCTGACCTAACACTGTTGGGGTTCAAGTAATTGTAACTAACCTGACCTAACACTGTTGGGGTTCAAGTAATAGTAACTAACCTGACCTAACACTGTTGGGGTTCAAGTAATTGTAACTAACCTGACCTAACACTGTTGGGGTTCAAGTAATTGTAACTAACCTGACCTAACACTGTTGGGGTTCAAGTAATTGTAACTAACCTGACCTAACACTGTTGGGGTTCAAGTAATTTTAACTAACCTGACCTAACACTGTTGGGGTTCGGGGTTCAAGTAATTGTAACTAACCTGACCTAACACTGTTGGGGTTCAAGTTATTGTAACTACTAACTAGCCTGACCTAACACCATTGGGGTTGAAGTAATAAAACCTAACCTGACCTAATACTATTGGGATTCAAATAACCAAACCAAACCTTACCTCAGTGTTTCAAATAAGCAAAGCTTACTTGACCTAATACTGTTGGGGTTCAAGTAATAGTAACTAACCTGACCTAACACTGTTGGGGTTCAAGTAATTGTAACTAACCTGACCTAACACTGTTGGGGTTCAAGTAATAGTAACTAACCTGACCTAACACTGTTGGGGTTCAAGTAATTGTAACTAACCTGACCTAACACTGTTGGGGTTCAAGTAATTGTAACTAACCTGACCTAACACTGTTGGGGTTCAAGTAATTGTAACTAACCTGACCTAACACTGTTGTAGTTCAAGTAATAGTAACTAACCTGACCTAACACTGTTGGGGTTCAAGTAATTGTAACTAACCTGACCTAACACTGTTGGGGTTCAAGTAATTGTAACTAACCTGACCTAACACTGTTGGGGTTCAAGTAATTGTAACTAACCTGACCTAACACTGTTGGGGTTCAAGTAATAGTAACTAACCTGACCTAACACTGTTGGGGTTCAAGTAATTGTAACTAACCTGACCTAACACTGTTGGGGTTCAAGTAATTGTAACTAACCTGACCTAACACTGTTGGGGTTCAAGTAATTGTAACTAACCTGACCTAACACTGTTGGGGTTCAAGTAATTGTAACTAACCTGACCTAACACTGTTGGGGTTCAAGTAATAGTAACTAACCTGACCTAACACTGTTGGGGTTCAAGTTATTGTAACTACTAACTAGCCTGACCTAACACCATTGGGGTTCAAGTTATAAGACCTAACCTGACCTAATAATATTGGAGATTCAAATAACCAAACTAAACTTTACCTCACCTAATACTATTGAGGTACAAATAACCAAACCTACACCATCATAAAGGGAAGCCATCATATAAAAAGCTCCCGTATGAGCATTTCCCGTATGAGCGGTCCTCAGAACCGCGGTTCCCCAAATAGCGGTTTTCCCTAAAACGCAGTTTACCTGTTACGACCGCGGTTCTCGTAAACACGACGTACCGTTATACAGCAGTTCACAAAATAGCAGCTAGTACAACCGAGAAGTGAAAACGATAGTCGTTTATGGTGGTGTAGGTTGGGTCAGTTTAGGTATTGTTATTCCAACTCCAATTGTATAGGTAAGGTTAGATTAGCGTATGATGATCCTGTTCTACTTAATAGGTAAGGTAGGGTTATGATAAGAAATCGGCTATCTTTGTATTTTAAGGTGATTATAAAATTAAAGCTAGGTGCCGGTGGGAAACGTGAATACTCCGTTCCATTTATTCAAAAGATTGTCATCCTCCACTTTACAGCGAAAAAAGAAAAAAATAATAAATAAAAATCTATATCTATATCTATATAAATCAAAGTCCTGGCTGACTGACAGACTGACTGATAATCAACGCCCAGCCCAAACCGCTTGCCCTAGAAGGCTGAAAATTTGCAGGAACGTTACTCATAAGTAGCAGGCGCGTACTAAGAAAAATGTTTTCCAAATCCGCCGCCATCTTAATAAATGGCGCCCAGAAATGTAAAAAATCTTCTCTATGCAACAAAGTCCGCGCGTTTCAACCGATTTCGCAAATATTTAGTACTCTAGTTTCCTTTGACCTATAGACGGGTTGAATGGTCTTTTGGGTTCGTTTTGTTGCCATCTTTTTAAATTGCGGCCGAAAACTTAAAACCCTTCTTTGTGGAATAATGTCCGCAAAGTAGTAAAAAATGTCCCTAGGGGCTGACGGGCAACGCCGAGTGCCTTCGCTCCTAGGATGCTACAAAATATTAGTCATCAGTAAAATCTACCCATTCTTTGTATCATTTTGATGGAAGTTCTTATTACACGCGAGCAAGGCCGCGGGTAACAGCTAGTAGTAAAATTAAAAATTTGGACTTTCATACAGACGGGCTGCCAGATAGCTTATGCCAGTACCTGTGCTAAAGCGGTCTATGTGGTTTCATGCACTGAACGCATTGCCACTCTTAAGTGTAAGAGTAAGGACTACTCACTCACTATTTCCTAAAGCCAGTAGTTAGCCAATCAGTGACAGATATGAATAATAATAAAAAAAATTCCCGTTTTTGGTGTCGTTTCATATTTCGGAATACAAAAAATAGTTCCTATTTAAGTAGGCTTACATCCCAAAAATATTAGGGATTGCTATAATTCTAATAAATATTTTCTTCTGAAGTGAAACATTAAAGCTAGTTAAATGTTCGTATACATTATGGTATTGTATATGGCTTAAGTGGCGCAACTGAATGTTAAATGAATCCACTAAAGTTGGTTGGGTAAAGTTTCTTGCAAAAGTTACCTAAGGTGAATTACCCTTATTAATGACTGATTTTCATCTATTTCGTCAAAATCTTACGTACTCAAAAACGTTTTGATGTTTTATAAACATTTTTCTTTCTTATTTACGATATAGCATAAGTTTATAAGTGATATGTTCCATAAGTATGACACTACCTATACTTCTTAAAGCTAGAGACTTACAGCTCGAGCTAGTTCGAGAACGACAAGCGAGAATTGAAGTCCTACACTCGGTTAGTTTTGCAGTCCATCTTTCTATTTAGTCTGTACTAAGCCTTTAACAGGCCCTCACCAGGCGTCGCTTTACCTCGAATCTTCGACCTACGTCACTTCATGACAAGCTCCAGTGACAAACTTATGGTTAACATATCTTATTAATTTATGGGTATACTTATAAAATTGTTTCATGATGTTCAGAGTTAGAAATTCCAGTATATGATTCAATCACTTTCATAAATGACCGCGAGGTGAGTCACTTTGCTTAATAGGGATACATGCTGTATACCCTTGACTGTATTAATGGGATTTATTACATAAATGTCTGCAGTGCTGAACATTTAAACATTATTTGATTTATAGCGCATTCGAAAGCTAATGGCACTTTTCGTTTTTACTTCAAACAAAAATGATATAAATATTCCATAAGTTCATAAGATGTTCCATAAGTTTGTCACTGGTTATTGAAAGCTTGTCATGAAGTGACGTAGGTCGTAGATTCAAGGTAAAGCGACGCCTGGTGAGGCGCTGTCAAAGGCTTAGTAATGCAGACTAAATAGGACTAGATGAACTGCAAAATCAACCACCGAGTGTAGTTTGTAATTCTCACTTGTCGTTCTCGGACTAGCTCGAGCTGTAAGTCTCAAGCATTACGAAGTTTAGGAAGTGTCATACTTATGGAACATATCACTTATAAACTTATGATATTCGTAAGTGTATTTCTTCAGATTCTTAATGTTTTCGGTTTTATGACAACGAGGTGATTTACAGCACAGGTCTTATCGATGTCTCAACAAACCATTGAAATAAAAATATTACTTTCATTTGATTATTTTTAAAGAATGTATATTTTATCAAAAGGTTTTGGTTTCCCACCATTTTACATGGTTGCCACCATAGACTAGTGGTGGTAGGCTGTGTATCCCTCCATCTGGGCGCGCTCTTGTAAAGCAAGTAGTCCACTTAGCCTTGCGAAACCGTATCGTTACCGTTTTAAGTTCGTAAATCATCCCAAAGAGGGTGCCCAAGTCCGAAAGCATGGTTTAAGAAACGTTATCAGATGGCGTTCTGTTCGTATTTGGATACGGTTTCACAAGGCTTAGTGGACTACTTGCTTTAGAGGGGATACTGTACGCGCCCAGTAGAAGGATGACACTGAGCTAAGAGATAAAAGAGTATGACGTTTGCATACGTGGTACTGCCATTACTCTATTGTATGTAGTTGTAGGGATTTTTTGCTACTTCATTTAAAACTATCTATTTTTTCGGCCTTAGTTTGAATACGCTGTACTGTTCTTGTTCATTTCATCGTGTACCACTGCTAGGTTTTCAAAGTGTAGATTAGAGTAAGGGAGTGTCTGAGCAGTTCATGTGAAATAAGATTTTCAAGAGTTTTTAGGGAATTTCATGTTCATTTTCCAAAAAATCGTTCTTCTAATACGAAGCAGCGTAACTTTTCTTGTTAAATTGTGATTGTATCCAATTCCCGCAACTTGAAGTAGAACCACTTAAAAAGGGGGTAGGAAATTTGGGGGACCTTGAAATATATGGCGCCCTTTTGATTGCTTGATAGTAACTTTTACTTCTAATATGTATAATCTTTCTTAAGATAACGGATATTTTGAAACAAATCGCCATTAAATCTTAAGTAATAATGTGAGTAATGTATGTTGTTCACAATCCTAAAGCTATGATATTATAGCCGGACTCTAACGAGCAACGAAGTAGACAATCTTCTCTTGGGTCGAGTGAGGGGTCAGACAATTTGCATCTTTGGCTACATCTAAATTAGTTGATAATTATTTTGAATCCTTCGAAACTCACAGTTCAGCATTAGTATATAGTTTACGCACAAGTTTATAAGTTATGTTCCATAAGTATAAGACTTCCTATACTTAGTAATGCTAGAGACTTACTGAGAGCTAGTTCGAGAACGACAAGGTAGAATTGAAGTGCTACACTCGGTGGTTAATTTCGCAGTCCATCTTCCTATTTAGTCGCTTTACGAGAATGTATGACGTTTCACCGACGTCACTTCATGACAAGCTCTCAGTAACCAGTGACAAACTTATGGAACATATCTTATGAACTTATGTTGTTCATGTGTTTTGCAAATTTGATTTCTCGAGTACCTGTGCCCTCGGGCAAGGATTGAACGTAACTAAAATGAACTGTTACTGGCCATGAAAATTGAAGTTTATAAAACTTTTCCAATCAAAAGCCTTTCCCATAATCATTAAGTAAAGCTGAAATGACTTGGATTTTACCTGCACCAAAATTTTGGTTTGCAAACTACTTAAGTATCTTCTATTATAAGTCAATTATGAGTGTTCTCCATAAATGAAGTCTAAGGTCCTATCGCATTAGCTTAAGGAATTTTCAGTACCGGAAATTTATTTCTGTTAAGACCTCAGTATGGTCGCTGTAGGCTTTAACTATGTTGGCACAGGGCAGGAAATGAGCAGAGGACACTGGACATTGTAAAGTAAAATTTTGAAAGGTCCCATAACTTATTTGAAAACAGAGGTGGGGTCACTGGACATTTAGACCAATAAATGTTTCCGAAGTTTTGATAGCTTGACTATGAAAATGCGACACTCTTTTTTGCACACTCCAGTGGACAATGTCCTATAAATTTTCCAGTCAGAGGGGGGTCACTGGACATTTTGACCAATAAATGCTTCCGAAGTTTTGATAGCTTGACTATGAAGATGCGACACTATTTTTGCACACTAATGTGGACAATGTCCTATAAATTTTCCAGTCAATGGAGGGGTCACTGGATACATCATGACAATGCCGGAAATAACCACAGGACACTGGACATTGTCCAATAAAATTTTAAAATGTCCCATAATATTTGTAAAAACTAAGCGGGTCACTGGGCATTTTGACCAATAAATTTTCCTCCCTTTTTGATAGCTTGACTATTTTTGTAAACTCCAGTGGACAATGTCCTGTAATCTTTCCAGTCAAAGGGAAAGTCACTGGACACATGTCCTATAAGAAATTTTTCTTATTTCCGGTCCTATGTTAATATGCAAATTTACACCGGAAACGGATATACATTGAAATTCTGTCACCTGTGCTGTTTGGCATTTACAGTTTAAAGTTCTCTTCACCATCCCATCTTTAGGGACCCATCGAGTCAAGGAAGTAATTTTAAACTTTAAAAGACACATCTAAAGGGGTTCTAAACTTTGTAATTTGAGTTCCTCGTTTTAGTTATCAAGTCATCTTTCACGGACTTAAAGCATAGCGCGGGTCACGTGGATCCCCTACAAGGTGACTTTCCTCCTGAACACCGGGTTTACCTTGGTGAAGGCTAGTGGGTGGGATTTATAAGTGCACATATAAATCCCGCCCACATCAAACCAAAACTGGAGTTCAGGAGGAAAGTCACCTTGTAAGGGGTCCAGTGGTCCCGCTTTTTGCTTTGAGAGTTACGACGATGGTAGACACAGAATATCACTGGGCCTGGAGTCGTGAATATGATAGCCATAGGAGAGATTGATTTCTTAGTGTATTAATTATTGCACTACGATTGGAACAAAGAGTTTGCTTTTTTTTTGAAAACTTGATTGGTCTAGAGATCTCGCAATTGGTTGAAGAATATGAAACTTTGATATAAGTACTTACGGTCATTACAGCACATTTCCCAAAGTCCAGATATGGTGTATTTGGTGAAATATTCGACTCCACCAGATCCATTGTATTTGGTGTTGGCGATCATCTCTTCGCTGTGTAACCAACGGTTTGTACAAATAGCGATGGCTTGCGTTACTACGGATACGAGCGCGGTGAGTGGGGTCAAGACTCGAAGCACTCGAATCGTCGCTTTGGGCATGATGCGGCACGTAAGCCGGCAAAGTCCCTGGTTATCCGACGAACCAGTCGTACTCTCGTACCGGCGAAGGTCTCTGCTAAGAGTATGCGGTTCTTGATGATGCAAGTGGCAGTGATTGCGGCGTTGCGGCCCCGATTCCGCTTCAGCATGGGCCTCGGATTGGTGAGGGGTCTGGCCACCGGCCACGCTCTCCGCTGGGGCCAGGCCCTTAATTTCGTTCGTGCCCCGCTTCCCGGACCCTTTCTCTCGACTTTCTTTCGCTTTGGCTTGGTTTTTACTCGCTTTTCGAAGTAAAGCCTTGATGCTCTTCGTCTTGAATAATCTAAGTCGCCACGTTGCGCGTCGTGGCGATAACTATAACGCGATGTCGAAACGATTCTCGTTAAAAGCGCGAAGACGATAATTGTAACTGAATTTTTCGAAATGAAATACGCTGGTTGTTGTTCGCGAATGTTCGTTTTGCGTGAGAATCCGCTTTTAGTGTAGTTGATTCTTCGAGAGGCGATGGCTGGAGATAAAGAATTTGAAAGTCGCTGTGGCTTTTTCTTGTCTAGCTTCACCAACAACGATCGCGACTTGGCTAAAATTTGATCTTCTTTCTTAGCTAAACTCGCCCGTGTCCTTATAGCCAAATCATCCCAACCGAATCGGGCCACATCCATTCGCTTTCTGGAAACCGGCCAAATGATGATTTATCGACAACCTTAAACTTCTATTTTCAAGGCACCTTTTTCGTAAGACTCTCAAGGTCGCCGAATACAGGTACTTCAGTAATGGACAGTCCCTTTAATATCTCCCTTTTTTCAACGTAACGCTTTCTTTAGGTAAAATACTCAAATTGTCAATTATTCTCGTTACAAATCCTATGGAAGCTAGGGATGCGCGATCAAATTTGAAATTCAGTCGTTTTCTTTCAGCAGTAAATACTACTGGCGTGCTTTGACGTTGAGAGTGTTCCACATCAACAACGTCTTTGTAGTTAATCATCTTGCACGTAATCTTCGTGTTCTGCAAAGAAAAACCAATATTGAGGATTAGCTCATTAAATTTATGAATTTGATTATGAACAAAAGATATCAAAAATTGAAAATGTATATCTAATCGAAACAACTGTTGACCACTAAAATTTTGGCTATTCTACTCAGTAACAAGTTGGGAAACGAAATAAACCTCTCCGAGTCGAGACACAATTAAGAGGTTTTTCTTAAATAATTAGATAGGTATAGTTGATATTAATTATTTTAATCGTCATTAATTTACATTAATATTAGTTAACTCTTTTAAGAAACTCTATTCCTAAAATAATTTTAAACATAGCTATTGTTGACGTTTGAATTCAAGCGTATGAATCTAAGAGTTTTTGGAAATATTGGGTATATAAGGCGATTTATTCCCAAGAAATGATCTGAAAAGTCGCAATTGCATGAACCTTTGGTGGAAGTTCTACCAACCTAGACGTTTCTCGTAACCCTAGCCGATCGCCGCGTACTTCTTAATCCTAACGATGGGAGTAGAAGCCAAAAATTGCTCTCTGCGAACACGTTTACTACGACATTCCAACTGCAAACGCGGTGACAGACACACAGACACATCCAGTGTAATACCTCTCCGTGACGTCATCGTCACTCGGAGGGGTAAAAAATTCCATAACCAAAGGCACAAAACATGAAGCATGTTAAATAGCTCCTGCTAAGGCGCAACAATTTTGCCATCGCTAACAAGTTACACATCGATACACATGTTATGCATTTGTAAAGCCTGACGCAAACCACGATTGTTAATCAATATATTTGTCCAATAAAGTTTTAAGGTGTTTTTCAAAATATTGGGCATTCAACATCATGATGGATTTTGATTTGCACAATTAGTGACAAGTCTTTGGCATAATCTATAAGATGATGAATTTCATAAATGTCCCCCATTTAATTTGTGCGAAACACTGAGCGTGTAAGAGTATAATGCGGCCTCTATGTTTGGGAACACCTAAAGTGTGAAATAACATTATTTCATGAAAGTGTTATTCCGTGATTTGTTATCATTGATAGACATTTTTATATCGTATATAAATATGGGACTACTGTAAATAAAATAGGAAAGAACGACATAAACCTTATGGTTGAAAATGTGATCTATTTCATTTTAAAATATGAGGATTCACTCGGTCAACTGTTTAATTCATCTTTTGGAAATCTAATCAATGAGATGACCGTGTCCAATTTTTACCTAGCCATGCAAAATACAGTTTTTATTATACATAAGTACTGTATGAAGCTGCATTGTGTTAAATCATTTTGCAGCCTAAAATTTAATTCGACGTAATCCTGAACTTATCGCTCGAGATTATGTCTATCGAGCGTTGACTGACAAAAGCATTAGCTACATTAAAGTAAAACTCGGTACGCATTCGTGTTTGCAGAAGTGAGATGAGACCAGAAGTACTGAGTTAACCAAATTCCTCACTTGGCGAAAGTGAATATTCTTGATAACACAAGAACGGTTGGCCCTCTAGTAGCGGTTTCTGAATTTTCCCTCCAAAACGTGAGACGCTCGCGGTGGTAGACGACCGAACTAGATTCAAGGAGCCGCGTCCGTGTTCGGCCGCTTTAGGTTGAGGGGAAGGTTGTAGGAAAAATGTTTTTGGAACTCGACCAATTTTTTTCTCTCTAGTGTAGGCGCGATGGAAGCGGGATAAAATCCTCAAATTTGTTCACTAGTGCCAGGATCTACTATCAATGCTAGAGCCCTTCACTTCTAGTCTCATCTCACTTCTGGTGTTTGCAAACACGGCGTGTCTTGTTGCGAACCAAAAAGGCACGCCGTTATAGGCTTCACGTTGTTCAATTGTCACATTGTTTTTGTGTGTCGAAATGTTTTTAAATATTAAATAATTGATAATTTTTTCATAACACGATATTTTCTTACGAGTGGAGTGAAAAGTGAACCACTTCATTTTCGATTTAACACTAAATTTAAAGGACCAGTAAAACTTGACTTCAACGTTGAACATCTACACATCCCATCATCATGTTTAACAGATGTATTCTTCAAAATTAAATGGAACTAAGTGCTATAGATAATAAATTTCAACAATCCATAATAATGCAGAAATTTATACTGATAAACCGCACTGAGAGAAATTTCTGTAGTTTGAACAGAATTATTTTACAATATTGAAATGTAAAAAATATTAACGGAGTTTTTCTGCAGAAATAGAAACACAGTAAAATCGTTTTTACTATTTTACGGAAAACATCTGTATATTTCACTTATTGAACTGGTATTTCTAATTCTAACTGTTAAAATTACACATTCATTTCTGTAATTTTGGATCCTCAGTTTTGATCGGTGAATTCCACAGAAATGTTTTACAGGATGACTGCTCGATAGGCATTGCAGGCATTTACTGTATATTTTACAAAAAATATTTTATAGAAGTATCTGTTAATTTTAGCACGAAACTGTGAAAAATACAGCTTTACTTATTTGATTGGTAAAACAGATGCATTCTGTAAATTTTGCAAAAACATTACACAGAATGACTGTTTTGTAGGTATTGCAGAGATTTTCTGTACCTTCATGGTATTATCTGTTAGTTTTAGTCCGAAATTGTGAATATGACAGATTTGCGTATTTGATTGGTAAAACAGATGCCGTTTGTAAATTTTACAGATATTGTGCTACCATGACTTTGTTAACGTTACTAGCAAACTGTGAAAACTACAGTTTATTGGCGATTAAACAAGCAAAGCATGTTCTATGTATAATTTTCAGATACGTGTGTTACCGGAAACCTTTAATAATGCTTCAAAACTGCAAAAACTAAAAGATTTGATTCTTTAATGTTTCATTCACTTTTCCCCGCAAATTTTACGGTATCTATTTTGGGAAAATTACAGGTAAACCCATATAATTTCTACATTAATTTTGACAGACTATTTTCTGTATTTTTTAATTGCCCCACTACTTTACCAATGGTGAACTCAAAAATAATCGACCTCTGTTTGACGGTAAAAATACTAGACCTAATTTTAAAATAGCTCCTATCATTTATGGTTTAACTAATATATAATTTTCGAGTTGCAGCAAATCTTCAAATTCCACCTTGTCGGTTTATGTGTAATAAATATAGCTTTGTGAACGGGTATAGCTTTTTAAATATATAGTCTAAACCCAAAGTTTCGACGAGATGCAAATCAATGCATATAATTGAAGTAACAGGTGAAAAATGCATCATTTTTTAGTCAATTTAATTTTTTAACTCATCGTGTAGGGGACTAGACTATACATTTTTGGTTCATGAGATGTTTATATTTAGAGTGCATTTTCTATAAGATTTAGTAAATATTCTACAAATTAGTAAATATTTATATTAGCCCATTTGGTGCCGCGAGATAAAATGTAAGAACTTAATAATGCTAAAAAACGAGTGCACGTGGATTCGAGAGAGAGTTCACCGGCCCCCACCTTTAGAATGGAAAATAACCGCAACCCCAGGAGGGGGAAATTCTTTGGAAAAAACTAGGAGGCTCCGCTGGGTCAAGAGAGAGACTTTAACCCTTTTTTGTCACTTCCCTCTGGGCTAGAAAGTTTCCATTGTGCGCGGTCGAGTTCGGGTTTTTTTGGACAGGTTCGATATCTACGGTCTCCACGCGGGTAATGCAGGTGTGGTTCTTAGAGCCAGAAATGAAACGCGACGTACTGAGTATTATATTACCTCGTTTACCAGCGCCCATTAAGTGAGATTCCACAATTTGAACAAGTAAGTTAAATACATTTCAGCATTCTGTATGATAAATGATCTAGTTATAAAAGGTGAATTTTGCTGTTTATTTTTAATAGAAGACAATTGAAATCCATAAATCGGTTACTTATCTTTGGAGTTAATTAAACAGTTTTCTTTAAAAATAAGGAGATAAAGCCTAGATCATTTATATATTGAATTTATTATAGAACCAAAACGCAAATTTATGTTTATGTTTGTTTACAGACTATGATTAATATAGAAATACCACCTTGATTATTGCGTCATAACGAGTGCCAACTAAACAAGTAAGTTATACATATTTGCATTGTTTATATTAAAATAGACCCTAATATTGCAACCCCTTGGCCAGATAGGTTTTTCTTTACTTTTTACGGAAATTCAAATGCCGCTTAAAAAATATCAGCCATTATTGCTTTACATTGGCCCTTAAAGGGAGAATGAAATAGTCAGAACAGGTCAAGTGAAAGTCTAGGAAGCTGAAACCAAAATTTTTTGTCCGTCTTCAAAATGTCGTGAATGATTACACCTAACAACGAGAATTTTACCGTTCTTTGGATTGTATTTCGTTTTAAATATCGAGTATCCAGAAAAAGCGAGCACAGATAAGGAATTAATCCAAAGGTATAAAATCGTCTTTCTCATATTTTCCCCTTATTGTGTATTGAAATCCATGTTAATATAGTTTTTAAAAAGGTAGAAAACCAAAAATCTCACATTGAAAACCTGTTTTTCTGCAAGATTTCTCTTTTTTGGCACTCAGAGTTTGTAGTTAACAGCTGTTGTTATTTTAATATTAATCATTTAATTATTTTTCCTTTAGATGCACCGCGAAGATTAACCCAGAAAATCGCAAAGGGTGTAAGTCCAAAAATTATGTTTTTGATTAAAAAATATTTTCGAGTTTGGCTGGCTTTGAAGGCTTTTAAAGTCATTGTAATTTTTAAAGGTTTGGCCTTTACGTTTATTAAAATTTTGCATATATTAAAAAAAAATTTTAATTTATAAAATAATGAATCGTTATCAGAGGGAACTCGTTTTCAAAAATGACTTTTACCGAAATTCACGGAATCAATGAATAAGTTCCCACATCATAGGATATAATCAGGCTACAATCGGTATGTCTTTAATTCTTTGGGTGTAATGTTCTTAGATAAAATTTTTGAATTTTATAGCCCTACAAGTAATAAAAACAATGTTTCTGCAAATATTGGAGACATTAATCTTGCATCGAATGATGCAAATTGAGTTAACGTGCATAACAGTGATTTTGATCAGACATTTCTGTGAAATTTACAGGTTCAACACTGAATAATTCTGTTAAATATATCATATCATCTGTTTAAAGTACTGATATTGAACGCACCCCAAAAAAGTAATATACAAATGTTTCTGTAAAATCATCAGATTTTTAACACCAATAAAACGATGGACTTTACACGGGTTTCTGTAATTATTACACATTTTAAAAGCTGACATATACTGTTATTTCTGAAAAAACCACAGACATTAGTTTTAGATCAGAACAGTTATTTCTGAGAATTTTACAGATTTTGAAAGCAGATCTATACAGTTATTTCTGTAAAAACCACAGTACTTAATTCCACATAAAAACAGTTATATCTGTAAATAATGCAGATTTTCAAAACCGATCTACACAGTTATTTCTGTAAAAACCACATACCATTATTTCAGATCAAAACAGTTTTTCTGTAAGAATTACAGATTTTCAATACAGATCAAAACTGTTGCATTCACAGTTATTTCTGTAAAAACTACAGAATATGGTTACAGTTTTAACTTGTAAAATTGACATAAAAACTTCTGTTTTGGAGAAAAACGAATAACCTTTAATTTTTACAGAACCGTTCTGAAAATCGAGAAAAACCGTAGTTGCTGTTATTTTTACTGATATTTTCTGGCATCACGTGCTGCCAGAAGTTTTCTGTTTTTTTCACTGAACATATTTTTCTCAGTGCGAAAGTAAACAAAATATATTTAAAAAAACGATTTGATTGAATTATTACTGTATTTCTTTTGGCTGCAGTGTGAAATGATCCAATAATATTTTGTCGGGTCTGCTGAACGAATGGTTTCATTTTGTTTGAACTATTGTTGATAGAACTTAAAAACAGCCCTTCTAGACTCGCTCAATAATTTGCGCAAAAAACCTGGGGTCCGTTGTTTTAGTTATAAAGCGTAAAAACAACGTTATCCTTACTAACATTTATGCAAAGTTCAAATGTAATGCCACAATATTTTTTTTTTGGAAATGGAACATAATTTGTGGTAAATTTGGGACAATATTTGTGTAAAAAAACTGAACATATTGAGTGGGTTTTTATTGCTCATAATGTTATTCAAACAATTGAACAATATTTCGCATTCGAATAACATTAAAGTCTGTGTATTTGACGCTTTATATAAGTAATGTTTGGACAATAGAATTGTACCTGGTCTATGGACTTGACCTCAACCTTTTTATTGTAACAAAAATGATTTCAATATAATTGAATAAATCATGTGGAATTGAATCAATATATTTGTCCATTAAAGCTTTAAAGTTTTTTTCTATTGGACATTCAACATCATGAAGGATTTTGATTTGCTTCAAAATTAGTGAAAAGTCTTTGAGATAATCTATAAGATGATGAATTTCATAGATGTCCCCAATTTCATTTGTGCAAAACATTGAGCTTGTAAACACCGCATAAGTCCGAAACCACGAAAAACCAAAATTTTCTCGAGAAATTAAAAAACTCAATCTCAAAATATGGAAAGCAAAACTATGTTATTAATAACATATATAGAATGTGGAACTATTCACTACGTGATGGTGTTGAGAAGGGTACAAGTGTACGGTATTTACAGGCGCTTATAGAGTAGTTAAATGTGGAGTCGCCATAAATTTATTTCAAGGAACCAAGTAAACCAAAGTCATACAGAATTAAATTTATCTCAAATATAAACCTACTAGAGATATTATGACTACTCTCATAATTACTGTAAATTTCTCGCACAATTATTTCAGATTTTTAATATCAATTTATTGTGGAGTAAAACAACTTTCCAGTATATAACAAACAAGTTGGGAAACCAAAATAAACCTCTCCTAACCCAATTAAGAGGTTTTCTAAATAAATAATTCTGATTAAATAAATATAATCAGAAGTAGATAAGGGACTAGAAGTATCGAGGTAACCAAATTCTTCACTTGGCGAAAGTGAATATTCTTGATAACACACCAACGGTTGGCCCTCTGGTAGCTGTTTCTGAATTTTCCCTCCAAAACGTGAGACGCTCGCGGCGGTAGACGGCCGAACTAGATTCAAGCACCCGCGTCCGTGTTCCGCGGCTTTAGCTTGAGGGGAAGGGGGTAGGAACTTTTTTGGAACTCGACCAATTTTTTCTCTCTACTGTAGGCGCGATGGAAGCGGCATAAAATTCTCAAATTTGTTCACTAGTGCCAGGATCTATTACCAATGCTAGAGCACTTTACTTCTAGTCCCTTATCTTACTTCTGGTCATACTTATAAAACATATCTTGTAAACCTATGGTATTATGATAATAACGTTTTCCATTGTGCCTATTATCTTTACCTGTAATTTTTGGTGGATCGTATACCCTATTGTTTCTGACTGACCATCAAAAATCTATCACCAATGCTAGAGCACTTTACTTCTAGTCCCTTATCTTACTTCTGATATAATTGATATTATTTTTATCGTCAGTAATTTACCTTAATTCTAATTAAATCGTTTTAAGAAACGTTATTCCTAAAATCACTTTAAATATAGCTATTGTTAACGTTTAAATTCTAGCGTATGCCTCTTTAACAATTTCTTCCTATAATAAGGGTACAATTACTTTTGTTATACATTTGATATTAGATCAAGTTTTCACTCTCATCGAGCGCAAGGCCTTAGATTCGTAGTAGCTAAAAACGTATCACCATAAAATGAGTTTTCAGTGCAATTTAATCCTTTCCCAAGTAGCGTTAAATATAGTTATTGACAACTGCTAATAGCATTGGTTCGAAAGATAGTTCCATAAGATTGTCTCTGGTTACTGAGAGCTTGTCATGAAGTGACTTAGGTCATAGATTCGAGGTGAAGCGACGCCAGGTGAGGCGCTGTCAAAGGCTTAGTAATGCAGACTAAATAAGAAGATGGAAGTCCTGCAAAATTAACCGAGTGTAGTACTTCAATTCTCGCTTGTCGTTCTAGCATTACGAAGTATAGGTAGTGCCATACTTATGAAACATATCTTATAAACTTATGGTTGGTACTATGCATGGAAAATGTGTAAGGGATTCAGAAACGCTTTTAGATTAGCAAATTGCTCTTAATTGATACGGGATTAATGCAGTCCTGTTCCTGCAAGTATGGCAACATAATGGTTCCTTAACCAATCCAAAAGGTGAGTTGCGTCTGATACTTTTATCTTACTCATTATCATCTAGTAAAAGGTGAATGTAATTAAGCCGTAAAACTAATTAGTATGAACGAAAAGCTTTTCGATTATTTAAGATAGAAACACAGAATATAAGGGATTACGAATACATGCTTTGTAAGTCAAGTCCGTTGACCAATGGCATTGGTTCATTCGATTAAAGGTAATTGGGACACCTCTTTTAATTACTCAACAAATGCCTTTAAACATTGACACGTTTTCCATGAATAAAACCAACGTGTTAGTGAAGTATCGAGACTGGGCAATGGCTAATGTTAAAAAACTAAGTTCAGCTAGCTAATTGGACCAAGTCATCTTGCGACTTATTGCCCCTTATCTAACGCCTTTACAATGCATAGAGGGGTGGTGGCTAGCCCCTATGCCACAGCTAACCGACAGCGCCCTATACCAACTATTACCGTTAACCTCTGCAAGTTTTGATGGAAAGGAGAAACCGGGTTAGACCGCGGAGGAAAACTCCTTTAACAAGCGGGGAGAGAACTTGCAAACTCTACTCATCAAGTACATGAAATGATTTCACCAAGTGTATATTTATGTTCAAATGTAATTCGCCGTAAACGCACGGTGCAAAATATAATTACCGAACATGAAGCAGTGCTAGTCAGTAATCGCACAAGATAGCGAGAATTTGTATTGCGAAGAAAGAACTTCATGGTGTGGACACCAGCGTGGGGAATAAGGCGATGTCATAGGGAAAATGAGCAGTTTTAACATTAAATCGGAGGGGGGGTCAGTGGTCCACGAGACCACTAAGAAAATTCAAGGGTAAACAGAGTTCAGACATTAACTGAAATATTTTAATTATCCACTTCTTTAGTTTAGCAGTCGACTCGTCCTGGTCAATGGTCATGGACACCAGGCCAGGGGGGTCGCTGGCCTAATGTCCAGTTTAAAAAAAACCTTATTTCCCACCCTACTGGACACTCGGTAACCAAAATTTATGACGGTTTCATGTTTTATTTGCTACTTCACTCAAGTATCAGAAAGTTCATTCTCATTGTTTGAACCACATGATATATTCCATAAGTTACTTCATACTGAGAACTAGTTCGAAAATGACAAGCGAAAATTGAAGTCCTACACTCGGTGGTTAATTTTGCAGTTAATCTTTATATTTAGTCTGCATTACTAAGCCTTGGACAGTGCCTCACCAGGCGTCGCTTTACCTCGAATCTATGACCTACCTCACTCACTTCATGACACGCTCTCAATAATAACCATTGACTAACTTATAGAACATATCTTATTATGTGTTTTGAAAGTACACACTTTAGTTTTTAACTATAAGGATCACAATGCCTGAAGGCAAGGCTGACGAAGCTAGCAAAAGGTTTAGTGGGACAACGGTACATCAACTCGAACGGGAGAAAAGATCAATCCGCGAATTTCACATTAGTTATATTTGGGTAACACCCTTGAAGATTTCTTTTCAAATATTTAATTTGTTAAGATACTATCTCTCGATCGCAAATTGTAAGTTTGCCTAGCGTCGTTACGCGTTATGGATTTTTTAACATTCTCTCGTACGATGGAGGTAATAAAAATTTACTCGTACACAATCGACCGATTTATGGCGTAGAAACCATTCTTTGAAAAAAAGCAATTTCGCTAAGTGGGTGTTATAGGCCTACATAGTACCGCGATTAAAACAAAATTAAAGAAAAATCATATCAGGCAATGATAATTTGAACGTTAAAATAATAGTTAAGGCAAAGAAATTAATTTCTGGAAAGCCTTACACGAGATACATCGCCAAGGATGCAAAATCGATAATTAATGTTTTCTAGGGTACATATATACATACATACATACTCGGGATAGATGTTAATTTTAAAACAATTAAAATTAAATATCATAAACCTTATAATTAAGTCTGGAAATTCACGAATTTAAATTTAAATTCTAATTATTTTAATTAAGCCGCTATCGAAATAAGAATGCAATTGGAATAATTTCGAATTCCGAAAGAATCTATTTTGGATCTGGAGGTAGGTTAAATTTAAAATTATTAAATTACTTTTTCCGGGCAATATTACTTCTTATATTATAAGATAATTACGAGCGTAATTTTTCTTCGGATTAAGGGCCTATATTGAAAAAGAGGCTTAGTATCCTTTCGTTTTACACGACTAATTTAACGGTGTTCTTGAATTGGATGAATTTCTAAGGCGGAAAGAACAATTGTAAAATATTGAGCGTTTTCTCTTACCTCGCAGTATCCCTGGAAGATTGTCATTTTTATAGTAGTATTCCATAAAAAAAGGAAAATAACAAATTTCGGATTTTTGTTATCCGCGAACCATCTTGAGATCTTCTTTGTATAAAAAACGTTCCACATTCATTTTTCTTTATCAGTTGCTTCAATTTTCTTCGATATTTTATTTCATAATCAACAGGATGAGTTGATGAAGATTTTTGAGAAAATTCCAACGAGAAGACGATCGAGGCGGTGGCGGCAAAATCCTGGATTCCGAGAAACCGAGATGAAGCGGGATGGAGATGAAGGCTCCAGAAACGGAAAGGAAGGCTCACTGCGGCAGATTGACCAGACGTAGCGCCATATAGCGGCGTATCACTCAACCAGGTGTTCGTTCTGCCAATACACACCTGTCAGGTCATAGGCTAATTACGCGAACAGACGTTTACGCTTTGATCGCCACTCCAGTAACCTTCTAGTCTTGATCCTGATTTACCATCAATAAAACAATTGCGAATTTAAACCATACGCCAGATTCGAATTTTACGTGTAACTGTGTTGCGTTGCGAGTGTGTGTTAATACGATGATCGATCCATGTGACTTCTTTTATCGTTACTCAATTGTAATAGCAGGCCTAAACTATTAAAATGTTATTGTAATGCAACCTCTACACGTTCAATGTTTTGCGCAATCAAATGGGGGACATCTATGAAATTCATCATGTTGTAGATAATCTCCAAGACTTTTCACTAATTGTGTAGCAAATCAAAATCCATCATGATGTTCAATTCCCAATATTTAATATTTAGAAGAGAAAAATACCTTATGCGGTGTTTACACGCTCAATGTTTTGCACAAATTAAACGGGGGACATCTACGAAATTCATCATCTTAAAGATAATCTCCAAGACTTTTCACTAATTGTGCAAATCAAAATACATCATAATGTTCAATGCCCAATATTTGGAAGAAAAAACCTTACAGCTTTATTTTACAAATGTATTGATTAAATTCCACAAGATTAATTCAATTAAAATTACACATATTTTTTGTCACATGAAAAATTTGGTGTTGAGTCCATAGACGGGAACAATTTTATTGTCCAAACATTACTTATATAAAGCGTCAAATACACGGACTTTAATGTTATTCGAATGCGAAATATTGTTCAATTGTTTGAATAACATTTTGAGCAATAAGTAAGTCTTCACGCGTTCTTTATAGTCACTTTTCGTTTCTAGAGTTATAGGGATTGAAAAGTCAATTTCGAAGAATTTTTCAGCTAACGTTTCGCGGATGTAGGGCATGATCCCCCTGGTCATAATAACCCCAGAGCCAAAAGGACATAATCCCCTTAGATAAGGGACAAATTCCCCCGGTCAATATGTAGCAAGGGACGTTGAGAACAAAATACCCCAAGCCACAGAATAAATTCCCCCAAAATGTGTTTTCGACAAAATACCCCAAACTACTATTTAAATCAATATCAAAAGACAACGTCAACAGGCGATAAGAATTTAACGTAATCCAACCTAACCTAAATTAACACGAATGAAATAAAAATATTGTCAAACTGATATGCAGTAATGGCATTAAAAATTCCAAATCGGAACTTCCTTAATGTTTGCGAATTATTTATGCTAATAGCTCATCGTTATTATTACATCAACCTACTATTTCCCTTGAAGTGAATGAAAGTAAACTAATTACTTAGAATTAAGTCGAGTTAAATTTTAATATCATTTACACGTCATTAGGGATTCCAACCCACCATTCTTCGTTCCGCTGTCCAACACCTTACCCTTACCTAAAGCAATGGCGGCACAGTAGTCCTCGTTTTTAAGACTCATTAAATGTTAAGTATTTTGTAATAAGAGATAATTTATTTTTTTTATAAAGGCCGTTCTTTTAAGGTATAATATTATGTTACCTGAACTTTTCCATTAAAATCTTTCTTATCTTACTTTATTTAATATCTTACTTTTTGATTTATTTAAAATCTTACTTATCTTACTTCATTTAAAATCTTACTTTTTGATTTAATCTTACTTATCTTACTTTTTGATTTAATCTTACTTATCTTACTTTTTGATTTAATCTTACTTATCTTACTTTTTGATTTAATCTTACTTATCTTACTTTTTGATTTAATCTTACTTATCTTACTTTTTGATTTAATCTTACTTATCTTACTTTTTGATTTAATCTTACTTATCTTACTTTTTGATTTAATCTTACTTATCTTACTTTTTGATTTAATCTCACTTACCTTAATTTTTATTTAAAATCATACTTATCTTACTTTTCTAACTTTTTGATTTATTTAATATCTTACTTACCTTACTTTTCCAACTTTTTGATTTATTTAAAATCTTACTTATTTTACTTTTCATTCTTTTTGATTTTTCTAAAATCTTACTTACCTTACTTTTCCAACTTTTTGATTTATTTAAAATCTTACTTATCTTACTTTTCCAACTTTTTGATTTATTTAAAATCTTACTTATCTTACTTTTCTAACTTTTTGATTTATTTAAAATCTTACTTACCTTACTTTTCCAACTTTTTGATTTATTTAAAATCTTACTTTGTCTTACTTTTCTAACTTTTTGATTTATTTAAAATCTTACTTATCATTGAGAATAAACGATAGTAATGGCAGTAATGGCAGACTTCTTTTTAATAAAATAGTAGGCGCGAGTTTGTTATTGATTTTCATATCGTCACGCCCAAGTTTCTTATTGATTTTTTTATACTGTTACACTCGAGCCACGAAATAACATTTTTATTGAGGTTATGATTTTTTGACGAAAAGAGTTCCCCCTCAAAGAAAATGTTGTATATTTTACTTATTGGATGCGTTATTTAATATTGATTACTTAATATAGAACTTTCTTCGCATCTACTCCGTCTGTATACATAACAAAACTCGTAAAATGAAATGAAGATACAGTGGTTCACCTCTAAACGTATGCGTATTTCTCCGAGACAAGTGGCATCACTAGAAACAGCACGAAAGCACTAGACACTGTTCTTATTGGATCGCAGATCGTCTATTTTTATTAGTAAAACACCAACTTTACAAAACATAAGAATTTACGTTTCCGATCTTGTGTTCTTATAAGGCAATTATTTCTCACGAAATTAGGTGAAACAAGTTCACAAGATATGTTTCATAAGTTTGTCACTGGTTAGAAACTGGAGCTTGTCATGAAGTGACGTAGGTCATAGATTCAGGGTAAAGCGATGCCTGGTGAGGCACTGCTGTCAAAGGCTTAGTAATGCAGACTAAATAGGACCTAGATGGAAGTCCTGCAAAATTAACCACCGAGTGTAGTCAATTCTCACTTCCGTCGTTCTCGAACTAGCTCGAGCTGTATCTAGCATTACGTCATTCTTAAGGAACATATCACTGATAAACTTATGGTGAAGTATTTTTTATGGTCACACTATCGTCTCTCTTGGTCAATAGCTGCTAAAATGTTATTATCATGAAATTTTCTTGGAAGTCTAAAAAGATTTGTCTAATATTCTCAATTTCAAATATCATCGATATATTGCTAAAATTTAAACCGTTCAACCCAAGAAAAATAGACTTAACTTAATCTAAACAGTCAGATAACCGACCCAAACTATTGCACAATTATGAACATTTTGTTGCTAAAATCAATTTGCATCTCATCTTTGTCTGACCGCAGTTACGTGTGGTTTTTCGAGAGCTCAACTTGCGCGAGAAAATCTACCGCTGCAAATCACCGTTTTATCGTGAAAATCAGCTTCAACTTTCCGTAAAGCTGCTAAATTTCACCTTCCGCGCCTTTGTGAACTATCGCGCTTGATAAAAAATACGTTTCAGCTTTTTCTCTCCATTTTTCGATTAACTGATTGGTGTCTAGGTGTGATAGACAGATGACGAGTCGATGGTGCGGTGTCTATTTGGTATAAACGGAAGAGTAGGACATTTTGGTGTTCTTGAGGTAATAACTAACTAGATCTTGTTCCTTCATTCGCTAGTATCCACCAATTCTTCCACATAATCTGTAGTGGTTATCCTTCTGTAATACCTATGACCACTACATGGTGGTGCTGTTAGAAGCCAATAAGTACAGTTTGGTGTATACGTGGAACTTCTAGTGGTTGGAAGAAGTGGTGGATACTAATTAACCAACGAAGGAAGAAGAGGTAGTTAATGATTATTATACTATTGAAGTACAATTGTCCAAGTTTCCGTGAACTCTGTATGCGGTCCGGAAATTGGGAACACATTTGCTTCGATCTCCGATTTGCAAACTGCAAACGCGATCTCCTGGGATGTAAAACAAACAGACACGCACGCGTGTCAAAAACAGAACCCCTCTCGGAAAAGTATAAATTCCACAGAAATAATTAATTTGACTAAGGTTAAAAGTAGAACTTGAAGAAAATGTATCTAAATAAAACCATAAATTTATGTTCCATAAGTATGACAATACCTATACTTCGTAGTGCTACAGACTCGATCACTGAGAGCTAGTTCTAGAAAGACGCGAGAATTGACTACAATTTTGCAGAACTTCCATCTTCCAATTAAGTCTGTACGAAGCCTTTGACAACGCCTCACCAGGCGTCGCTTTACGAGAATCTATGACCTACGTCACTTCACGACAAGCTAGTTTGTAACCAGTGACAAACTTATCTTATGAACTTATGCTAAAACTGATTGAAAATATTTTGAGTTATTCGGATTGCCAATCTGTTCAGTAAAAAACACTAATTTCGTGCAACATAAGGCATTGCTACTTTCAGGGCATTTTTATGCTAAATTGCATAACTTAAAAATGAACTCATTCATGAACTCATTCTTTTTTAAAGAATTACATTTACGCCGTGTAAAGGAGAGGAATGAGGGGCAATTTTTACGTGTATTAACCGAGCCACACACGTTGCTTGAAGAGTTTACTTAGAGCGACAGTATCAGCGCTGCGGAAGAGTACCCAAACCATCCAGGGAAATGGTGACTGTGAAATAAGAGTGTTGGAGGATGAGCAGCGTGCAGCGAGTGGATACTGTCATAGTAAAGGAGCTTGAAAATCGATATTGCATTTCTAGCAGTAAACCGGCTCTGATGTTTTCCTAATCCCAAGACCGCGTATATATCGTTATGAAAAGAGGAAAAAAAAAACTGGTGAACACCTTTACAGGGATCGTCCCAAACGTTCGCTGGAAGGCAGGTGAAAAATGAAGGTATCGGAGATGATATGTCTCTTTCATTTACTAACCTGCACAAGTACTTATGGATTTAATTGTGTTCATTTCTTAGAAGATGAAGTTAAGAGAAAACATCCTTTCGAGGTTTTTTACATTCGAGGTTTTGACTGCAACTCTCCAGTAACACTAGATTGTTTTCGGTAATATGGCATTGACCCAAAATCCCTGGGTTCTCGATTGCTCAGGACTGACTACTCTGTAAAATCACATTTCGGTACCCCAACAGGGTTCATACAAACCAGGAAAAATCAGGGAAATAAATAGTTGACAAAAACCTCAGGGAAATAAATAGTTGACAAAAACCCCAGGGAAATAAATAGTTGACAAAAACCTCAGGGAAATAAATAGTTGACAAAAACCTCAGGGAAATAAATAGTTGACAAAAACCTCAGGGAAATAAATGGTTGACAAAAACCTCAGGGAAATAAATGGTTGACAAAAACCTCAGGGAAATAAATAGTTGACAAAAACCTCAGGGAAATAAATAGTTGACAAAACCCTCAGGGAAACTTAGGGAAATAAATAGTTGACAAAAACCTCAGGGAAACTTAGGGAAATAAATAGTTGACAAAAACCTCAGGGAAACTTAGGGAAATAAATAGTTGACAAAAACCTCAGGGAAGTAAATAGTTGCCAAAAACCTCTGGGAAATAAATAGTTGACAAAAACCTCAGGGAAATAAATAGTTGACAAAACCCTCAGGGAAATAAATAGTTGACAAAAACCTCTGGGAAATAAATAGTTGAAAAAAAACCTCTGGGAAATAAATAGTTGACAATAACCCTCAGGGAAATAATTCGTTGTCAAAAACCTCAGGGAAATAAATAGTTGACAAAAACCTCAGGGAAATAAATAGTTGACAAAAACCTCAGGGAAATAAATGGTTGACAAAAACCTCAGGGAAATAAATAGTTGACAAAAACCTCAGGGAAATAAATAGTTGACAAAACCCTCAGGGAAACTTAGGGAAATAAATAGTTGACAAAAACCTCAGGGAAACTTAGGGAAATAAATAGTTGACAAAAACCTCAGGGAAACTTAGGGAAATAAATAGTTGACAAAAACCTCAGGGAAGTAAATAGTTGCCAAAAACCTCTGGGAAATAAATGGTTGACAAAAACCTCAGGGAAATAAATAGTTGACAAAAACCTCAGGGAAATAAATAGTTGACAAAAACCTCAGGGAAATAAATAGTTGACAAAAAACCTCGGGGAAATAAATAGTTGACAAAAACCCTCAGGGAAATAATTCGTTGTCAAAAACCTCAGGGAAATAAATAGTTGACAAAAACCTCAGGGAAATAAATAGTTGACAAAAACCTCAGGGAAATAAATAGTTGACAAAAACCTCAGGGAAATAAATAGTTGACAAAACCCTCAGGGAAACTTAGGGAAATAAATAGTTGACAAAAACCTCAGGGAAACTTAGGGAAATAAATAGTTGACAAAAACCTCAGGGAAACTTAGGGAAATAAATAGTTGACAAAAACCTCAGGGAAGTAAATAGTTGCCAAAAACCTCTGGGAAATAAATGGTTGACAAAAACCTCAGGGAAATAAATAGTTGACAAAAACCTCAGGGAAATAAATAGTTGACAAAAACCTCAGGGAAATAAATAGTTGACAAAAACCTCAGGGAAATAAATAGTTGACAAAAACCTCAGGGAGATAGATAGTTGACAAAAACCTCAGGGAGATAAATAGTTGACAAAAACCTCAGGGAGATAAATAGTTGACAAAACCCTCAGGGAAATAAATAGTGGTCAAAAACCTTTTTAAGGTTTGCAAACGTTGATTTTTGGTACTTTATGGGCTCATTCACGGCTTGTTCCCTGTGCCACCGTCAGTAAGGTAATCATACGCAGAGGGAGTCGACACTATTCTGGGATAAAAGAGTTAGGGCTTGTCATATTACACGGCGCGAGAAAGTTTCAACGAAGTGTACTTTCAGTTTTCATATCTTTACACTTTTACTTTAAAGTCATCTTTATTTATGGTCTGTGGTGGAGGGCACCATCTACAACGCTTTACGGATACTAGAAAATCAATAGTAGGCCTACATGCAGTAATTAAGAATCAACGAAAAATCCGAAAGGTAAAGAATTCGTTCTGAGGAATGCTCATTTAATCTCAAGATTTTATACCATATCTTAAAAATAATAATTTAGATAACTTATCTAAGAATGAATGCAAGTATGGCGCTGTGTAACGCAATAATCAATACATAGGTAAGCCATACCTGTACGTAGAAATTTTATTAATATGATAGTAACGCTGTCTTTCTGTTACAATTTCACGGCTCTACGTCTGAATCCTCCATTTAAAATTTTTAAATGAAATTTGGTTTGCAAGTAGCAACAATCCTGGGTTACTGGGTAACGGCATAATCTTATTTGTTTAAATCACCTTACTAATATTCTATAGATACTAGTTCCCAACCTAGAGACACCACCAATTAACAATTCCAAATCAAAACCTTTTTAATATTTGCAAATCAAAAATTGTTTAATATTTGCAAATCAAAAATTGTTTAATATTTGCAAATCAAAAATAGTTTAATATTTGCAAATCAAAAATTGTTTAATATTTGCAAATCAAAAATTGTTTAATATTTGCAAATCAAAAATTGTTTAATATTTTCAAATCAAAAATTGTTTAATATTTTCAGATCAAAAATTGTTTAATATTTTCAGATCAAAAATTGTTTAATATTTTCAGATCAAAAATTGTTTAATATTTTCAGATCAAAAATTGTTTAATATTTGCAAATCAAAAATTGTTTAATATTTGCAAATCAAAAATTGTTCAGTATTTTCAAATCTAAAATTGTTTAATATTTGCAAATCGAAAATTGTTTAATATTTGAAAATCAAGAATTGTTTAATATTTGCAAATCAAGAATTGCTTAATATTTGCAAAACCAAAATTGTTAATATTTGTGAAACAAAAATTGTTAAATATTTGCAAATGAAAAACTGTTGTATATTTTCAAATCAAAAATTGTTTAATATTTGCAAATCAAGAATTGTTTAATATTTGCAAATCAAGAATTGTTTAATATTTGCAAATGAAAAATTGTTTAATATTTGCAAATCAAGAATTGTTTAATATTTGCAAATCAAGAATTGTTTAACATTTGTATATCAAGAATTGTTTAATATTTGCAAATTTTCTCAATTAGGGGATGGAATTACGTGAAAGAATAATGCCAAATACTTTTTTTTGAAGGTTACCACAGGTAAGGGAAAAAACCCGTAAATTGTGCAAGAAAAACGTGAAAATAAATGTCAGAAACGATTCAAATTGATATAAATTTATTAATGAAACATTTTGTGTAATTAATTTTCGTTTGTTAAGAAAAAAAAATACAAAAGTAAATATGAACAAGATATAGACGCGTACTGTAGAGTTTCGATTGTGTATTAATTGTTTAAAGAAAACCGTAAAAGAAAATTTTCACACAACAGTTTCACGTAAACCATATTTGTAAGCGAGAATTTAATCAAAGTATAATTTAATTTCGATTAACCTTGACTATATTAAGATTAATTATTTTTTCAAAAAAAGAATTTATATCAAGAAATTTAAATTGATATTTGTGATTGTACCATTAGTTAACAAGTTTAATTTAAAAGGATAGTTTAGCATTATAAAAGTCGCACACAAAAAATCGAAAACAGTAAAAACTCTAAAGGAAAAGTTCAAGTAACGTAACATTATACCTTAAAAGAACGGCCTTTTGCCAAAAATAAAAGGAAAAATATTAAAAAAAACAAAAAAAAATGATCTGTTATTACAATATGATAACTATCATTTAATTGCAGTCTTGAAAACGGGGATTACTGAGCCAACCGCCATTGCTGTAATGGCGTCTGCTATATCGAACCTCTTACCCCTTACTTCTCTCAGTTCTACGAGAATTCAACCAATCCCATAGGGGTAAGGGGTTTTGGCTAGCAGACGCCATTAAACCAATGTCTGGAGAATGGCGCAGTAGTCCTTGATAGTTTTTAAGACTATTTAAATGTACTAATTTTCATATTATAATAAGAGATAATTTATTTTAATTTTAATATTTAATTCCTTTTATATTTAGAAAATGCAGCCGTTATTTTAAGGTATTATCTGTTATGTTTCCTGAACATTTATTTTAACGACTCACTAAGAGCTTGAAGGCACAGCTTAAGAAAGTTTATATTTGAAATTTTGAAAACAGCTAAAGTTATTTTGAAGCATTCATTACATTTATATTGCTGCTCCTGGCTAAGGCCGGTTAGGGTCTACGAACAGCTAGTGCCTAGGGGTCCCCGAGGGTGTTTGTGGACCCGGGAAAATTGACCTAATTACCGGCCCTCCTTAAGACAGCCTACTTGCGTCCTGAGACCGGGAAGATTTACCGAATTTCCTCCCCCCAGGATTAATATACCTTTTAAGCAATTCCACTACATGATCATGTTTAAGTCGACAAGCTATATCTAATGGCGTTTTTCTCTTTTTATTTTTTATCTGGGGATCAGCGCCGCTTTCAAGTAGCAATTTCACGACATCAACGTGGCCCCTATAAGCGGCCAAGTGTATTGGCGTTTCCCCACTGTCACTCTTTATATCGTGATTAGCGCCGTGCTGTAGTAACAATTTCATGACATCAACGGAGCCTCCTAAAGCGGCACGGTGCATCGGCGTTTCACCGATGTCATTCTTTAAATCGTAATCAGCGCCGTGCTCTAGTAACAATTTCACGACATCAAAGCGGCCCCTATAAGCGGCGTGATGCATTGGTGTTTTACCCTTCTCATTCTGTAAATCGTAATTTGCGCCGCGTTCTATTAACAATTTCACGACATTAACGTGGCCCTCATCAGCGGCCATGTGCATTGGCGTTTCATCGCTGTTAGTTGCTAAATCGTAATAAGCGTGGCGTTCTATTAACAATTCCACGACATCAACGAAGCCCCTATAAGCGGCAATGTGCATTGGCGTTTCACCTCTGTCATTCTTTAAACTGTGATTAGCGCCGCTTTTTATTAAAAATTTCACGACATGAAAGCGGCCCTCATTAGCGGCAATGTGCATTGGCGTTTCACCATATTTATTCTTTAAATTGTGTTTTGCGTCGCGTTCTATTAAAAATTTCACGACAGCAACGAAGCCCCCATAAGCGGCCATGTGCATTGGCGTTTGACCCGTGTGACTCATTAAATCGCAATTTGCGCCGCGATTTAGTAACAATTTCACGGCATGAATGTGGCCCCCTAAAGCGGCACGGTGCATTGGCGTTAAACCAATGTCATTCTTTAAATCGTAATTAGCGCCGTGCTCTAGTAAGAGTTTCATGACGTCAATTTGACCGTGGTATGAAACAATGTGTAACGGACTCTCTTGATCCTCAGAGTCCAAATAGTTCACGTCAGCACCGGCATCAATTAAAAGTTTTATAATTTTAACGTGGTTGTTTGAAGAGGCAGGCTGTTTTGGAGTCGTTTCTAGTTTAAAAAGCGTGTATAAATAATCACGCTCCGAAGTATAGCCCAAGTTTATAGTTAGTTGGGAAATCATTGCATTTTAAACGGTTAATTATAATATCGGAGCCTCCGAAATGAACTAGGCCCATGCGTGTCGCGAAGCGAGAATATTTTTTTAACAAATTTAGTTCGCCGTGGTTTTACGCTTGGGGGCGCTTATATTACCGTAAAATATACAAAGTTCAACCCCGTGACCCTGTCGACTGCTTAAGTATTTGGGCCAAGGTCGCGGATTGTAAGTATACGTTTTTATTACTCTTGCTGAATTATTTTAATTGAAATAATTTGTTTTGTTGTCATCAATACAATGTAGACGAAAGATTCAATAAAAAGTGAATAGCCTCAAAAACATTTACGTTAATTTTAGGATGAAACTTTTCTCTATCATAAAAATTTTATGACTGACCCCTAAAATATCAACGATAATTTAAGGAAAATTCCTGTCACAACGGTAAAATAAGCGCCATCTCGTACACATATATGGTGAAAACACATATATGGTGAAAATATTTTCCTTAAAAAACTGGATATTTCCCCACATAAAATTTGACATGCATGGGCCTAGTTCATTTCGGAGGCTTCGATGATATCAATTATACTTCATGAGAAAGAAGAAAACGCCTAGCGCTCAACACACGCGAGATCTTTCAAATAGGGAGAAAAAATTGCTCACGCTTTTCCATTTTTATTTCAAATAAGGCACAGGCTTAATTCCTAAGTTCCCTTGAAATTTAGCCTTATTGAAATTAAAAAACGATATGACTTGAGCCATACACGTTTTCGTACACGTTTTTCGGTTATATTCTTACCTCAGACCACCTACCCATGGACAGGCATAAGGATAGGGAGCTAGGTTAGCAAAGGGTAACGCCTGACGAAAGCGCCGCGGTGGAGGCTACTGGAAATTCATCTCCACAAACAGACTCACGTGAAAAATATTAATAATTGCTCCCTTGAGAACAGTGGCCTAATAGGCGTCAATAGATGCCAAAAATCTTATAAATGTGACGAAGTGAGTAAACCTTTATCATTCGTTTACTTTTAGTTCATCTCATTAAAGATTTATAAACGTTAAATTAATAATACTTTAGTAAATATAACTCTCGGTTACTTTATAAGACGAATATAATATTAAGCCTTGGCCAAAAAACGAATTTTGTCTCTTTAAATGATCACGTGGCACTTGTGGAGATATATTGCGGTCCGCCGACACATGAGGGCGCGTGCTACGCGTTTCAATTTGAAAACCGCGGTTTAACACGGGGATGCCTGTCCATGGGTATTTGGTCTGAGTTCTTACGCTCTCTAATATCGGTTCTCAATGCCGATAAAAAATGAAGGAATCGTTTCAACAAATGCAGAAACAAAAAAAAAAGAAAAAAAAAATCGAAACTTACCTATATCAGACCTTGCTTCAACTTCGGCACCATTCTGCATAAGACTATTTTTGCATGCAACATACAATGGACTCCAACTGTCACACTTTAGTGGATTAATTCCGGCTTCTAATAGCTTTTTGACGATTTCATTATAACCTAACTGGCAAGACAAGAACAAAGGGGAAAGTAATGCCCTGGAGTCAACTAAAGACTTTAACAAACATGGGTTATCTATGGATAAAATGTCGATCAAGTTGCTGAGTGTATCAAGTTGTCCTTCACGGACTAGTACGTATAGAGCGGTTTTTCCCGAGGCATTGTAGCACAATTTTAAGAATTTGACGTAACTTCGTATAATCTTCTCGGTTTCCTCGGAATATCTGCTATTCCGAATGAGACCATCGAGGAAGGTTCGAATAACTTTAAATTCCTCTTTTATCATTATTTCTCCTGTCAAAATTGACAGCCTTATCCAGTTGCCATCGTTTTCGTTCGTATTTTTAGCTAGATACAAAAGGTAATCCACTACGAAATATTCAGCAAAGGTTCGACGTGTAAACGTCAGATTTCCAATATAAACTCCCGCCTTTAAAAGAGAATCCTGAACTAGCCCTTTTCCGTCCTTGAGTTCGGGGTACTTCAATTCTTTATATACTTTTTTGGACAGTAAAAGTTGAAGAGCGTATTGTCTAAGCATTTGTGTTTTCATACTTTTTAGCGCATTGTTTGCAGCTACGTTACCGTCCGTCGAGGAAACCTCTTCGGTATCGTAAATTTCCAATTTAGCTTCAATGAAATTATTGTACAACTCCACTGACGATACTTTGCCAATCGTTTCGCGTTGTTCAATTGAAATCTTACGGAGCATATATGACGCTAATAATATGCATTGTAATGGGATTCCCATGAACTGTCTTTCGTTATCTTTTATAGACTTGGATAAATTGTCATTTGATGTTGAGACGTACTTCTCCAAATCTTCAAGCGTTCCCGGGAATTTTATATTCGCAATATTAAATTGTTTTTGCAAATATTTAACAATGAAGTGCACTTGATCGTGTTCCGAAAATGGTACCATAGTATGGGCCCAAGTGCTCAAACTATTTTCCAACTGTTCCTTGGTAGATGGCCCAGTTGATATTATAATTTTCTCGACACGAGTTTTCATCAACTCTTTTAGCATTTTTATGACCAGGCTATCATAAGTCGGACTAATTTCGTCAAATCCGTCGAAAAGAAGCACCAATCTCCCGTTATTGGTTAACGAATTTTCGAACAACTTTGTTTCAGATGTATTTTTCAATTTCGTGTTTTCACTGCTAGGTAAGATATAGTTAAGCATAAAATCCAATAACTCTTTCGGATTTGAGATGGAAATATTCCTTCTTTTTGCAGCTTTTAAAGCCTCGGTGCACTCGTTTAAGTTGACTTTAATTGCCCAATAATCCGGATATTGCGATATAATTTTTTGGGCCAATGATGAAAGCACGGTGGACTTTCCCATCCCGGGAGTGTCGGAAATTATCAGTAATTTGTTGGGGTTTTCTATCAATGTTTCTTCAGAATAGGAAGAGCTTCGATCTTCCAATGTTTCTTCAGAATAGGAAGAGCTCCGATCTTCGACCAAGTACTTTCGTAAATAATCCAGTTTGCCATGCGACTTGTACAAAATTAGATTTGAATTTGAATCAAATTTTAACCAATGAATGTTCTTCTCTGGATATCGTTCGCATAAATGTTGAAAATCTTTATCATTCGATATTTCAACCGGGTTTTCTTTATTTGTGTAACGCGGATCGTTAAGAGCTATTTTTACGGAAGAGTCTATGTTAAGTAAACATTTTACATCTAGAACGTCCTTTAGTTGGAATTTTCGTGGAACGTAACAACCCTCGATGTCAGTTTCGTTTTGCGCGTTTAAAAATGTCCCTTTTATAGAAACCAGATTCAATATTCAATATATTCAAAATAAAACCATGGTCATTTAATCTAGACGGTCATAGCAATAAGAATCAACAGGCAAAAATTCGATGAAAATGCAATTCCCTCTTTCGGAGTGATGAATACACTCTAATTTGGTTCCAGGATCTGAGTGATTTTTATTAACATGAAAATGAAATTTCCCCTATCAGGGATAGATTAACCTTTAGAAGTAGGAATGGAGAATAGATAATAATCTGGGCGCGCATCAAAGTGCCGGACCCCCTTCCACGGGACGGAGGCGTATGAAAGGAGAGGTGGGTCATAGCGACAGAGGTAGAAAGGAATTACGTATTTTTCACCGTCCCCGTCAGCAACGTCATCAAAACGTAGTTTAAGTGAGCCAATAAGATAATTTAAACTTTTCGTTACGTGGGTGGTCTATGAGTCGGACTAAATAAATACTAGCCGTTCTCCATTCCTACTTCTAAAATTAAATCTATCCCTGCCCCTATTTTATGCCTAGAAGGAAAGCCAACCGTGCAGGGCCGGAAATAAAAATTTCTTATAGGAAATGTGTCACGTTACATATCCCCTTTAACTGGAACATTTATAGGACATTGTCCACTTGAGTGTGCAAAAATATTCTCGCAACTTCATAGTCGCGCTACCAAATCTTCGCAAAATTCTATTGGTCAAAATGTCCAGTGACCCCCTTAGTTTCTAAAAACAATTATGGGAATTTTAAAATTCAGACCATGTCCAGTATCCTGCGCTTATTTCCGGCCCTGAGACAACACGGTCGCTTCATTGTTAGTATCGATGCTTGGTTTTCAGAACGCTAGAACCCTTTGATTGGAAGTCGGCCTTTAAAGGGAGGGTGAAAAGGAAAATCAACAGATTTTTTTACTGATTATTCCACTAATTACGAGACCAGTATGCAAAGTGAAACATTAACAAAGTAGGACCGAATTATTTTAGAATTACAATTAGTTTGAAATTTCATCGATAATTTTAAATAAGTTCCTTCGACCTGCAATCGCGTAACGCCCTGCCATTTTGTTAACAAAAAGGCAGGGAGGTACGCGATTGGTCGGAGGTACTTATTTCAAATTATTCATGAAATTTCAAACTAATTGTATTTTAATTATCATTCGGTGTTAGTTTTTGGGTATTTGACTACGCAGATTTGTCTTACAATTCGTAGAGTAATCGATAAAAAGTTATTTGACTTTCCATTTCACCCTCTCTTTAAGTAAGTTACACTAAAATGTATGCGCAATAAGGGACAAGGCTGTTTGTTAAAGTTATAGAAGCTGACAATGTCATATTTTGCAAATCGCATTCTGTCCTGAGATTCGAAAAAAATACTGATTATGACAATTTAACTCGCAACAAACGGTTTTTACTAAGAAGTCCAACCAATGTATTTTTTTAATAAAAATTTGAGTAAAATTGAGAATTTTTCCAGTAAAGGTTCAATCAATATTTTTGAGCTATTGGAATATTACTTTTTGGCGGGAAAATGTCTTTTTTATGTTAAGCAAAAGCAATAGACCCAACCAACTAATAAACAAGTTGGCTTGCTTTAGTCTCCATCTAAGGGATAGGAACACGTGACTAACACAGTTTACTGTAGTACCATCTGTCATTGAGCGACGAAAATAAATCTCTTCGGGTAAAACGGGTTGTGCGCATGACAAAAATCAGGCCAATCAGGTTTTTCCTTTCTCACCTCAAAACCCGAGCTCGAGATCTAAGGTATAGGAACACATGACTAACAAAGTTGACTGTAGTACCATCTGTCATTGAGCGACGAAAATAAATCTCTTATTTTTCTGATTGGTTTAGAGTCTGACTCTTGGGGTAAAACGGGTTCTGCGCATGCCAAAATCAAGCCAATCAGGTTATCCCTTTCTCGCCTCAAAATCCGAGCTCGAGATCTAAGGGATAGGAACACGTGATTGAACGACGAAAATAAATCTCTTATTTTTCTGATTGGTTTAGAGTCTGACTCTTGGGGTAAAACGGGTTCTGCGCATGCCAAAATCAAGCCAATCAGGTTATCCCTTTCTCGCCTCAAAATCCGAGCTCGAGATCTAAGGGATAGGAACACGTGATTGAGCGACGAAAATAAATCTCTTATTTTTCTGATAGGTTTAGAGCCTGACTCTTGGGGGTAAAACGGGTTCTGCGCCTGGCAAAATCAAGCCAATCAGGTTATCCCTTTCTCGCCTCAAAACCCTGAGCCGTTATAAAAATTCATAAGATAGCACTGCCCTCTCTATTTCTGATTATGACCGTCTAGCTTAAAGGATTATGACACTACATTTGGAGCATATTATAATACACGTTACCTGGCCCTGCCATTGTAGAATTACTACTTAGTTTTTCTTAGAAACTCGAAAATCAATCAGATCGTGATTATGTAACAATTTTACACTACAAAAAATACATATAATTTTCATTGAAAAACTTAACTTGAAATAAAATTAAAAGTTCATAGAATTTCGTAGCTAGTAAAGAAATGAAATCGCTCACGTGACGCGGCACTTTCAATCCAAATTCTTCAAACGCAATTAATCCAGTTAATTTCTATTAATTGCGAACGAGGTATCAACATGACGTCACTAATTATACATAACGTTAAAGGAAAAGTGCAGTTGACGTAACATTATGCCTTAGAAGAACGGATTTTCTCAAAATATTACTACAAATTAGTATTTAATTATAGGACTACTGCACCATCCGCCATTGGTCCAGGTCCTCTTACCCCTTACCTCTCTCAGCCTGTGAGAATTCGACCAATCCCGTAGGGGGAGGAGGTTCGGTTTAGCAGACGCCACTAAACCAATGGCGGATGGCGCAGTAGTCCTTGATAGTTTTTAAGACTTATTAATTGCTAATTATCATATTGTAATAAGAGATCATTTATGCTAATTTTAATATTTAATTCCTTTTGTATTTAGGAAAACGCCGTACTTTTAAAGTATAATCTTATGTTACACTCGGTTTTCACTGGACGAATTTCTTTCCGGAAAAAGAATTGGCAGAAAAAGCGAAAAAGGTAAAAACCGCCACGAAAATTTTTATCCTGCGTGGTCCGTTTCCACTGGACGAAACCGTGGCGGAAATAAATATGTGATAATTCGCATGTCCGAACTGAGCGATTGACCTCATACGATTTCCTTCGTATTAACATCTAATTTCTTTTATCCCAAAGATAAAGGATACTTCCTTTCTCTTCCACCAAAATTTTCGAATCTATTCATTTTAATATTTAGATAACATCACAGTTCTCTAATCAAGTGATGGTAAACGGGTTAAGTCTCGGTTAAACACCGCAAATTTCAAACTCCCAGTGAAAACCGAGGTGTGACTTGAACTTTTAATTTAAAAATATTGAAAGAAAAAACTTACTTTTCCTGAAAACCCAGCTAAGCCTTTTCACGAAGTTTCTCGATCCAGAATGTTGAATGTTAGACGTTCGGATAAGCGAAAGAGACTCCCTTACAGCGGAATAATTTTCAACTACCGTACAACGGTTCTTACTAACCGATCTACGACTTAAATTATCTTCAATGTATTTTAACTAATTTTAACGAGCTAAACTAATTACGCTAAATTTAACGCGAAACCGTTGAAAAGACTACCGAAGGCGATAACCAACCAGATGGATAATTTTAACAAGACTGAACTTCAAAAGGCTCTACTCTGATTGTAAAATTACCTCGAAATCTTTGAAACTATTTCACGTGAACTTATCATTGTTTGATAGTTAGCAATGATACTGAAACGAAATTAAACTCAAAATGCATTGTTACTAGACATAATGGAAAAAAAATCTATTAACAGAAGGGATTATGACACTCTGCATCCTCTTAAAACTTTAGTTAAATTGTTACCAGATGGATAATCTTAACAATAACATCGACTCTGATTGAACACTTGAGACTACAACGCCCGAGTGGGATAGTTAGCAACTCGTCTCATACTTTTTCAAATCACCTCGACGCGTAAGACAATCTTTATATTTCGTTCTAACAGAAGTAGGATAAGGGAGTAGAAGTATTGAGATAACCAAATTCTTCACTTGGCAAAGGTGAATATTCTTGATAACACACCAACGGTTGGCCCTCTGGTAGCAATTTCTGAATTTTCCCTCCAAAACGTGAGACGCTCGCGGCGGTAGACGGCCGAACTAGATTCAAGGAGCCGCGTCCGTGTTCGGCCGCTTTAGGTTGAGGGGAAGGGGGTAGGAAATGTTTTTGGAACCCGACCAATTTTTTTCTCTCTAGTGTAGGCGCGATGGAAGCGGCATAAAATCCTCAAATTTGTTCACTAGTGCCAGGATCTATTGCCAATGCCAGAGCTCTTTACTTCTAGTCTCTTTTCCTACTTCTGGTTCTAATAATAAATTTTTAAGAACTTTCTTGCTGAAACTATTTCTATTGGATGACGCAAATTTTATCTCACCGGCATTGTTGCAGTTTTATCTCATTTTTAGGTGCTGATGTTATTTCACAATGATGTGAAATTTTACAAGTAGATAAGAACTTTGAATGATTAAATTAGATCAGAAATTGAAACTAAATTCGGAATATTTAGTTTATTGTTTAAAATTAGTTGAAATAGTTAGAGATTGTTCAGTAAGAACATTGTAATGAAAGTTAAGAGTTAAAGGAATAGACAGGCCTACTTTTTCTTCTCCTTGATATATTTATAAGTAGCGTAAGTGCAAAGATACGGGTTTTATTTTTTAATTACGATTCCAGCTTTTCAATTAAATACCATTAACTTATATGGGTGCCGTCATTGACCCCTGTAATGAAGCTTCTCTGTATGATGCGTGACGTGTTAGTCCAAACGATGATTGGCTCATACACTCCGCCAGTAAGATAGCTCATTTTACAAGTAGTCTGCTGCTAGAAACGTTTCGTTTTCTGGGTCGTCTCACTCTTTTTAAAGTTATATTATTGGCCAACAGAGGGTGAGCAAAAGCCAATAAATTTTAGACTAGGAAATTGGCGAAATTTTTGAAAATACAGAAAGGCACCTCACAGTATATGGCGTAAAGCGAAGGGGCCAGTGTTTTACGTTACATGCTCATATCTTCCTCAATATTGTGGATAAATACATGGTTCCAATTTTAAATATCCATATTTTTATATGATCTTTCCAATAAAAAATAAAAAATTCTAGGGTGAACAATTTCTTTAATACGCACGGAATTTTCCAATTCCGGAGATTGTACATGAAAAGGCTTAGCAATATTTTTTTAATCAAAAGTAGGTTTTGATTTCCATGCTTGGAACATTGTTTATAATTAACGACGTCATGTTTTCATCCTATAGAAATTGAACTTGACCCAAAATTCGACGGTTCTCGATTTAACAGGACTACTCAGTAAAATCACATTTCGCTACCCCAAAACTCATGGAAACATTAATTGTGTAACCCTATTATCCCCATCATGTACAGTCAAAGATAAAACGCTGCTATGAAACGGAAAACAAATCCTAGATCCCAAGATAAAAGCTTTTCAGGCGACACATTATTTTAACTGGAACTAGCTTGGTTGGATTAACGAAATCAATCACCAAAAGCGTCCTTCATCTGACACAAAAGTTTGGATAATTTTGGAAAACGGAAAAGCTAATTCGCATTCCTCATAGCCCGAGATTTGAATGTCTAATCCGAACCTATAAGACATCAAATAAAACAAGCTGGGAAACAAAAGAAATACATTTCATTGTCGTGAGAAGGGCTACTTACAAATTAATTTACCTAAATATGCAATTATGGTTCTTAATTTTGCACGTTATTCGGTAAGGGAAATCAAAAGTGTATAAGAATAAATACAAAAGTACACTTCATTAAATATTCCCTGCCTTTGACTGTAGACGACACGTAAACTGAGAAGGAAACTATAGCCAATCAGGGAAGAGTTTCTTGACGTCATAGGCTTATTGAAAGTAGTACATGATTCTGGCGATCCGATATTGGTACTAGAGCTAGCATCTGCTACTTTTTGGGCCTATTTACAACTTGTTCCCTGTGCCATGGTCGGTAAGGTAATCAATCATACGCAGAGGGGGTCGACACTCTTCTGGGATCAAAGAGTTAGGGCTTCTCATAATACACGGTGGGAGCAAGCTTCAACGAAGTGTACTTTATTTATATCTATATACTTTTGTTGAAATGTCCTCTGTGGTGGAGGTTACCATCTACAACGCTTTACGGATACTAGAAAATCAATAGTACAGTAATGAAGATTCAACGAAAAATTCCAGATTTTCAGAACATTTTTAAAACAATAATATAGAGAACTTATCTGAGAATGAATACAAGTATGGCGCTGTCTAACACAATAATCAATATATGTATAGATAAGCCATACTTGTACGTAGTAATTTTATTAATATGATAGTAACGCTGTCTTTCTGTTACAATTTCACGGCTCTACTGCTGAATCCATTTCAATGAAATTTGGTTTGCAAGTAGCAACAATCCTGGGTTTCTGGGTAACGGCAATCTTTGTTTTTTTTTAAATCGCCTTACTAATGTGACTATGCTACTATAGTACTATATATAATCTATAGATACTAGTTCCATAATCTTTTAATTTTTCTAGTCTTTGTCCACAAAGACAGTGTTTATTACTATCTGTTTCTTCAGTCTTAATTTTAATTAAGTTTGTTGAGAAGGTTTTGAGTTTCCGAATTCTGCACTAGCAGAAGCAGAGAAAAAGACAGACATTTATTTTCAAAGTAATGATAATTTTATCTTCAAAAGTTTGTAGGACACATATAAGCAAAAGCATAAGAAAATAATCTATAGTTCCCTATAAGTATGAAACTCTCCATTTAAGCCATATAAATATAATTATCTTCCATTGAAATTTGTATGGTTTACAATGCCACCTTTCAAAAATTTTAGGCGTTTAAAAAGATAAAATATTTGTTTGGAAAATTTCAGAATTTTATTTTATAATTAAATCGTTAAATGTTTTGAAGTTATCATTATGATTAAATGCATGTCAAAACTATCATCTTAAATTAATAGATGGCGCGAAAAATTAGTAACCGAAAAGCCAAAAACCCAATCTATACGACCGAGGCTAGCCGCTTAAAGCTTAGTTCCCACTTGACCGAAATTATGCGGTAAAACATATTCCGCAGAACGCGAGGACTACTGCGCCACCCGCCATTGGTTTAGTGGCATATGTTAAATCTGGCAGCTTTGGTCGAATTTTCACAGGCTGGTAGGTAAGGGTAGAAGGTTCGATTTAGCAGACGCCACTAAAACCATGGCGGATGGCACAGTAGTCCTCGTTTTTAGGACTAATTAAATGTACTAATTATTTTGTAATAAGAGGTCATTTATCTTTTTATATTTTCCTTTTATATTTAGAAAAAGGAAGTTCTTTTAAGCTATAATCAGTTATGTTATTAGAACTTTAAATTTAATAACATTCCTTTTCGGGTCTTGCAAGTACATCTTTCATTAAACTAATTTCTGGGGTATTAGTTAGTCGAGGTTTATGGCGTAAAGCTGCGTAATCCATAGTAAAAAATGGAAAAGTAAAGCAACCTCTTAAATGATGGGACTTTGCCTTATCAGGATCAACGTACAATCGAATATCTTGATTGGTAGTGAATGCCGCTACCCAATGAACGCTGGCTTCGATAACGGCATTTGGTTTCGTTATATATTTCGACCTTAAGAATGGAGGGTACACTATTGGAATCCTTTGCAATCTATGAGTTAAACCCAATTCATTACAGGCGTATTTTTTCAAATTTTCGCAAAAAAAGGTGTTCTTAAAATTAAATTCTCCGATTTGAGGAGTATCGTTTTCGTTTAGAAATTCGATTAAATCGTTATCGTGAATGGGTACAATGTATTCGTCGAGATCGACAACCACTACGTATTTGAATCGATTAGATAATCGAAACACGCAATCGTTGATAGCAGTTAGTTGTCCAACTTCAAACACGCCGACGGTTTTTGGCAAACTCCACGGTAACAACTCCATCGTGGCAAATCCCCTTTCCTTCATAACTGACAAATACGCTTTCATATAATTCCTGACGTCACTTCCGGGTTCGTAATCGTAGAAAACGAAATGAGTGGCTCCCATAACCCGATAATACGCTATAAATTCAGCCAATTTTCTTACGTTGTTGAAAGGCCCGAAATATGGTCTAACGCAAACCGCCAGTGTACCTTTTCTAGGGTTGTATTGCGGGAGTGTTATGGGAACAGTAATAATCTTCGCCTCTTTCGCTGGTCTTATCACCAGCTTATTTGGTGTGATCGTATGCACATTGCCAACGATTCCTTGCAAATCGCAGAAGAAAAATGCCGCGGCGTTTGGCAAAAATTCATGGACTATAAGATACTGAACTCGCATTCGAACGGGATTTGATTCCAATATTGTAACGCTGCCATTTATGGTTTGATTGTAGACGAGAAAGCATTCCGGCAAATTCGACGATTCAATTATAAACTCAAAATTTTTCAATCCCATAATTTTGATGAATGGTGACTTTGTTCGGGTTTCAAAGTAGGCGGAGTAGATCAGAAAATTCGGTTTAATTTCGACGAAGTCGGTAATTTTCTCTAAGGAAAATTCATAAAAACTTTCAGATTTAGAAACATGTATTTGTCGTTAACTGCAAGATTTTTGATGGTCAGTGAGAACTTCAATAGGGTATATTTTTCAAAAGTTCAAAACACCAAAATACTTAGATTAGATTCAGAAACACGAACCACCAAATATTACAGTTAAAGATAATGGCCACAATGGACAACGTTATTATCATAATACCGCAGGTTTATAAGATATGTTCCGTAAGTATGACACTTCCTATACTTCTTAATGCTAGAGACTTACAACTCGAGCTAGTTCGAGAACGACGGAAGCGAGAATTGACTACACTCGGTTAATTTTGCAGTTCATCTACCTATTTAGTCTGCACTAAGCCGTCGACGGCACCTCACCAGGCGTCGCTTTACGAGAATCTATGACGTTTCACCTACGGCACTTCACTAAAAGCCCTCAAGGACAAACTTGTGGAACATATCTTATGAACTTATGACGCATGAAAAAAGATTTTCGAACGATATTGTCACTTTTGTCTTTTGACCCTTTAAATCCAACAAAAATACAACATTTATACCAGTTAAGACTTACCTTTATTCGGGTTATCCATCTCTCTTGGCAACTTCATATTCGGTAAATTTATATTTGGCAGCTTAATATTAGACATCTTAATGTTAGAATCTTGCTTAGATTTATTTTTAATATTAACTGATACATTTTTCTTTGTCAAAAGGAAATAAGTGATCAAGAGAATACTTATTCCGCACAATGCTAGAAGTTTTGAGAATCTCCAACGCATTAACACTCTCATTTCTTTAATATATTTTTCAGTAAAAAACTTAAAGCATCAGAGTAGTGGAGAATTAGCGTGTTGCCTCGGGAATTCGCGTATGCTTTGTGTAAAAGCACAGCAATTTTAAACTCTTGCGCAAGTTTTTAATATAGACGCGTCTGCTGTACGTTTACAGTACCCTTACACAAAAGTGTACAACATTTTTCTCTTTACTATTTACTGTGGTTCAAATAAAACCTGTAGGGAAAATTACTTCAACTGCAAACCTTAGGGGTTCGACACCCCAGCAGGGTCAAAAATAAATTTAATGCCAAATTTACAATGAAAATCTTTAATTTGAAGTTAGAAAGATTGGGAACCCGTGACAAATCTAAGACCATTAAACACAGAAAGGGGGCGTGGTTCTTTCAGGGCAGCGCCTCTCTAGCACCACGCCGCGACCAATATTGAAACATTTTCAACTCAAACAGGGATAAATTTAACTTTAGAAGTAGGAATGGTGAACGGAGAAATCTGGGTGCGCGTCAAAGTCCCGGACCTCCTTCCACGGGACGTTGGGTGTATGAAAGAAGAGGCGGGTCATAGCGACAGAGGTAAAAAAGGAATTACTTATTTTTCGCCGTCCACGTCAGCAACGTCATCAAGTAAGCCAATGAGATAATTTAATCTTTTCGTTACGTGTTGGAGGGAGGAGCTCCATACTGGGCCATGAGTCGGACAGAAGTAAATACTAACCGTTCTCCATTCCTACTTCTAAAATTAAATCTATCCCTGACTCAAACCATAGCCTTAACATAAGGCTTATGCGTGGAAAAGTTTCGGGACTCTCCCGCTAGGGGCAACGACAGGCGATGCCTTAAGAAGAACGGGGATACATTTGTAACAAGTAACGCAACAGTTTTGTCAACAATTGATCTTTCCTTGTTTTCTAGATTAAGCTAAAAAGAAAATACTACTATCATAAGAAACATTTAATTGCCACTATTGATGTTTAATTTCTTATCGAAAGTTTTTTACCATGATTTGCTGATATACTATAGAGCAATAATAGGCCAAGCAAGATACAAACATAATAGTTCAAGAATAGGCCTGATAAGATAAGACTTGATATTTAAACACCGACAATGATGCTTCGCGGCTCAGTTTATAACTAGTGCTGCTTGGGAATAAATTGATTTTGGAAAACAACCTGGTCCGTCCTTATAATATCAGGCACGTTCCCGGAACTCTAAACAAATATTACTTCCTTCCTGGCTGGTGTTTATACACCAGGTGTCTCTTCTACGAACATACATAAAGGTGTGTTGAAATAGATCATGTTTCACTCAAAAACATTAATTCATTAATTTACAACATTAAGTGCCATACTTGTTTATGTTACGCTATTATAAAGCATACTTTGAAGTAGATTAAGAAAAAATGGCTAATTATTGTTGTAAATGATGTGCTCCATGTTTCGAATGTTAAAAACACGTGATTTTTTCTTCGACGTGGCAAAACCCGAAGTAAACAATGAAGAAAACAGAATCAAATCCAAAAATGAGATCCCCAGCCAAAATCCCACGTAGCCACCGATTTGTCCGAAAACTTGAATTATCTAAATATAATCATAATGTAAATATGTGAAATCTTTCCATGGCCTTAGAGTTAGAGTGATTCTTACGGTTGTGGCCGGTATGTGGGTATATGTTAATCGACTCGATATCCTCAGAGATACCATGAAACTAACAATAGCGCTAAAATATTTCATATGATTCATAAGAATTAATATATACCGTCAGCTTTTAATGAGGAAACATTACTACGTTGATAGAGGGCTGTACTAAGAAGTGATATCTAGTTTATTAGGGAGAAGGTACAAGATGCCTAAGTATTCGCGCGCCGTAGTCCCAGTCCCCCTTTCAAAATACAAGGGGGAACGTAAAAGGAGCCCAAGCATTTCGCCTCTCCTCGGTCGAAAAATATGACTGTAATTTTCTTCATTCGCGTCGCGCTGACGTGAGTTTTCAAGAACCAATGAGATGCTGGCTGGTTTTAATTTAGAGGCGGGGATTAACTCCGGGCCTACCTTTGGACTGGAGATAAAGCTGGAAATGTGGCGAATTTATACCTTCTCACTAATAAACTAGATATCACTTCTTGGCTGTACTAAGGATAAGGTCGTGAATTCATTCAGCAAAACTGCGTTAAATTATTTATATTTGAGTGTCTTAATTTTACCGCGGCAGATATATATTTTGTGCAGGAACGATAAAATGCATCTTACCAGAAGTATATAATACTTCTCTTCGAGAGAAGTGTACCATAAAGCGGGGTAAGTGTAACGTCATTCTTCCTATCATCATTTTACATTTGGAGTGTACAAGGTTACTAAACCGAATCACATACGCCATGTAAATAGTCCCCTCATCCATACTCTTATAAGCACTGAACTATTTGCCAAGGCGCATGCGCTTGTGCAGATTTTTGTCCCACGTCAAGACAATCAAGGTTTGTGTGTTGATTTCTGTGGATTTAGTGCCAAACAATTATAGAATTCACCCTAGCACGGTGCGATGCTCTTCTAAAGTTTATTGAGCTAAAGGGTGAGCCTGGGAAGAATGACGTTACATAACTGAAGTACTAAGAGGATGCAGAGTGTCATCCTTCTTCTATTATCCCCTTCTGTTCTTACTCAATATTTGATTCCTATATTCAATTAAACATAAAATTAACATTAAGAAATGTTTAGTAATGGCAATTAAACGGGTTTTTAGTTCTTACCACGGATTCTTCGCAAATTGGAACTGTTTCGTAGTAATCAAACCTAAAAATAAATAAGATTATTAGTTTCACAATAAGTTCATAAGATATGTTCCATAAGTTTGTCACTGATTACTGAGAGCTTGTCAGTAATCTTAACGTAGCCTAGGTCATAGATTCAGGGTTAAGCGACGCCTGGTCTGGCGTTGTTAAACGCTTGGTACAGACCAAATACGAAGATGAACTGTAAAACCGAGTGTATTCAATTCTCGCTTGTCGTTCTCGAACTAGCTCGAGCTGTAAGTACATAGCATTACAAAGTATAAGTAATTTCTTTCTTAAGGAACATATCTTATAAACTTATGCCGCCAAAAATAGTGATATAAGATTGGGACTTTAAAATAGGTTACTCGTTTTGTTCGTTTTCCTTTACACATAGCCTCTGTTGGTGCCCCTAAAAGATGACCTTTCTACTACACAGTGGTTAAGCTTGCTAAAGGGTAGTTAAGCCAAAGGCAGGAACCAATGGGACGTAGTGCATTAGGTCTGATTGGTTCCTGCCTTTGGCAAGATAAAATTCGTGTCCAGAAGATTAGCCATCAGAATGCTAGGGGTGATCATGGAACTGGCTGTTGCTTTAAGAAATTGAAATCCTAGTCTTTTTAAGTCTTACAAACAATCGGGTGGACAGGCGTTGAAACATCCACTGTCATCGAGTGGTGAAAATTCTTCAGATTTTTTTTTACAATCCTCTAAAATATGAAACGAGGCATTTTCTTGTTATGACGCCAGAGAGTATAGACGACCGTATACGCCAGTTTCACTGGCGTATAAAATCGTCTGGTGGGGAGGGGGGGGGGTTCATTACTTCCCACTTTTCGTTCTACTCTCTAGGCGGTACCGTGCCTGAAGGGCGAAAGTATGGTTGGGGGGGGGGTTTGATGCCGTCACGTATCACGTGATGTTGTTGGCGGGAAATTTGAATTTATAGGGGTATTATTTCGGTGTATTTTTAGGTTATTGTGTCTATTTAAGGTATAATTTACGGGTAATTCTATAGGTTCATTAGGCCCTTTCTGCCTGTAATGCTATTCTCTGTATGATTTTGAGGTCTCTCCGTGTAGGCTTATGTTATACTAAAGAACTAGATTAGGTTTACATTGCAAAAGGTACCAATTAAGCTACGATGCGGTTCTAGGTGTACTCATGTTTTGTATTGTTATTTTTAGGTGTATCTTTAGGATATTGTGTACATTTAGGATATGATTTTTATAGGTTCAGTAGGCCCTTTCTACACCATCCTGTAATGCTATTCTCTGTATGATTTTGAGGTCTCTCCATGTATGATTATGTTATATTACATGAACTAGTTTTAATTGAGATATGGTTTACATTGAAAAAGGGTACAAATTACACGCGGTTCTAGGTGTACTCATGTTTTGTATTGTTATTATTAGGTGTATCTTTAGGATATTACGTTCATTTAGGGTATGATTTATATAAGTTCAAGTAAACCCTTTCTGCACCATCCTGTAATGCTATTCTCTGTATGATTTTGAGGTCTCTCCGTGTAGGCTTATGTTATACTAAAGAACTAGATTTAAGTGAGATAAGGTTTACATTACAAAAGGTACCAATTAAGCTACGATGCGGTTCTAGGTGTACTCATGTTTTGTATTGTTATTTTTAGGTGTATCTTTAGGATATTGTGTACATTTAGGATATGATTTTTATAGGTTCAGTAGGCCCTTTCTACACCATCCTGTAATGCTATTCTCTGTATGATTTTGAGGTCTCTCCATGTATGCTTATGTCATACTAAAGAACTAGTTTTAATTGAGGTACGGTTTACATTGCAAAAGGTACCAATTAAGTTACGACGCGGTACTAGGTGTTCTCGTTTTTTGTGTAATGGTTATTAAGTTACTATGTTAAAAAATAGTACATTGTAATATCATAAAAGGGGAATTAAGGCAGTTTTTACACAACTTGGTAGCTGGTAATCAGTTAAAATGAACAAATATTACTATAAAACATCATAAAATGTTGATCCTAACTAAAGTATACACGAATATAGCTAGACTGCTTCATATATTTTCTAATTAGCACACATTTTAAGCGACATTTTAATCAAAAAAGAATTACATATACCGTAACACATGATTTCTTACTAACCTTGTCACCAACCTTTCTCTCCAGAGTTCGGAAGTGAAATGACTCTCTATGGTTTACAAAATCCCCTTTTGGCAACCCAGCAGGTGTAGGTTACATGACATTAAGGGGGAGGAGGAGGTCGAACATGGTTCATAACAAAAGAATTTATCCTAATCTGTTTTTATTAATACGCAAGCACGTTCAGACGTGTCTAAAGGTCTTTTTGAGGGGGGGGGGCATGGCAATGTCACTTGACTCCTTGCATTGCTATCAATGTAATTTATATTTAGAGTGATTTATGACTCACTACCAACATGTTAAGACATTCCATCTGTTTTTTAGTTATACGTAAACATGTCCAGGCGTGTCTTAATGGCTTTGGGGGGAGGGGGTCGAACCATTTGTATTGAATCAATGGAATTTATATTTAGAGTGATCTATTGCTTTATTAATAGGGGCTGGTGATTCATCCTACGAGGGGTTTCAAGCATTTAATTGATTACAGGTGTTTGCCCCGAGGGCCTTATTAGGACAAGTCTCAACTAGTTTAAGATGTTTCCGTTGCGTCAACAGAAAGGCAATATATCATTAGACCGAAGCATTGACTATACTATATTTATCAAAATTATCGGCAGCGTAAAACAAAAATTTGTGGAAAACGTAAAAACGGTATTGAAAGAAGCATCATTCACAACGCATTTCGTGTTAAAAGTAAAAAACAATCGAAACGTTTTTGATCAACCACGTTACATTTTTTCGCAACGAAATTGAGCATTTAAAATTCTTAAAAACCCATAGGAATACATGGTAAATTGAATAGACCACCGACACGAAATCAGTCATGCACGTGACAATTGACTGACACGGAACGAGTCATTTGAAAAACATTTCAAATTAATTAAAACGTTTCGATAAATTTTAGCTAAATTTATCAAAATTACTCTATGTTTCACCAAAAACACTTTTGATTTAGCAAAATTTCACCAATTTTTTCTATTTAAATAAAAATTTAATACCTCTTAACCCCCCCCCCTCTTCGCAGTAAATAGTATAGCAATGTTTTACTATACAGAGACTAAGCTAATTAAACAAAGTATTTCTTAGGAAACGTCCATCCATTCGAGCACGAGTATTAAAATACCCAAAATATATGTTTACAATGTCGAATCATCTACATAGTTTCACACTAGAATATCACTGATATTTACACTGTTCTAGGGAAAAACACAGATTTTAACTAACACCTTTAGAAAAAACATAAATACCCTATTTACTAAAACAGAATATAACACCAGCGAAAAGTTCAAAGTACAACACAGAGGGTCATTTAGCTAATGTCAGTGCATGAATCGTGGATCTCTAGCAATAGAAGGAAAAATTGTACGCAACATTTTTCTATAAAAATGCTTATTTGGGTTTCCTAAATTCCCCAAAGAATTGCATACAAAGTTTGAAAAAGTACTGACTTCAGTTAATCCAACTCACTTTGTTTCTTTAGTTGCCTTAAAATGACGAAACGAGTCATTTGAAAAAGAGTTCCCATGACTAAAAACGTTGCGATGATTTTCGCAATATATTTATCAAAATGATTCGATGAAAAGCATATTTTCATTAATTTCAGAATCATTAATTTCAATACATAACGCGATGGTGTTGCAGACTTAAGGAATTTAATTTTCTATACCTCAAAACTAACTTTACTCTTATCGTTGCAATTTATTTATTTATTTATTAAATAAGGCTCGAGGGATAGGGTCGTGAAGCCTACAGGGCTTGGGTACGACCCCCCGCCATGGCAAAAGAGTCTAGATACAATACGAGAGTATATACAAACGGGGGAATATTACAAACAGAAACGTACAAACGGACTAACAAAAGAGAGAAATCTTACGAAATGGTTAAGTTTAAACATTCAGTTACGTCATTAAAATTATTCCTTACTAGTAAATTTGAATATCATGAAAAATACGGGTTTTTACACCAATAGTTACAAAATTTGACGACTGCTTTGATTAAATTTAATGTGATAACACTAGTATTAGTGGTTAGGGTCGCTCATTCTTGAGATGTTCAGACTTTAGGGTGGTGCTTCCCTCGATTGTTGTCTGATGCTCATAGCGTTTTTTAGATACATTGGAATTTATTGTCCTTTCTTTAATTGGACCACCCACCTGGTTTTATGACATTAAAGGGGGGAGGGGGAAGAGGTCGAACTTGATCCATAACAAAAGGATTTATCCCCATCCGTTTTTATTTATACGTAACCTCGTTCAGACGTGATGGCTTTTAGGGGCCTGGTCGAACCATTTGTATTGCTATGAATGGAATTTATTTTCGGATTTATTGCTTTGTTAGTTGGTGACTCTTCCTACCACGAAACATTTGATTCGAGGAGTTTGCCCCGAAGCCATTATCCTGACAAGTCTCTACACGTTATGTCTTTGTTGCGCTAACCGAAACCATGAAAATATATGAGTATTTTTCCAGAACTATAGGAGACTAATTTCGTTCTTTTTTTAAAGGAAATAACGCTCTTTTATCATCTTTAACGTAGCAAATAATGTAACAAAGCTATCCTAAATACCCCATTTTAATTTCAATCTGACAGCTACATCAAAAACTTTCAGTGCTTACATCTCAAGTAAACGCTGTATCAATCTAGGATTAATCAAAACATTTGTTAAAAAACAGTACATTTTTAACCTTTTTTATCGCAAACCATACAATATATTGTGATTTTCCCGCTCGATGAAGTCTCTTAAGCCTATCTTAAATACTGGTTGGGGGTTCAACATTGTTAACAAGTTGGGTAGAGTAAAACAGTCCTTGCCAGATATTTACGCCTATACAGAACTTTGACGAGATTAAGAATACTTTGGTAGAAAAATCACGCTCAAATCCTTGTTTTTGTCAGTCATTCTCACAAAGTCTCTGATTTTTTAGTGAGGTTAACAGGTTTATTTAATTAGGGTTTACAAATAAACGTTAGAAGACGAAACGTTGTTGTGTGCCGTTTGTATTAATGAATGATAAGAGAAATCCTTTGTGACTCTATCGTCCCCATGATACGAATGCGTTAACATTTTTAAAATTAAGTGCTTCAAAGTCTTAATCCCTCGTTAGACGGACAGTGACGTTTTTCAGACAAAACCATAATTTTATTTTGGAATACTGGAATTATTTGTCCATTTAGGACCAAATTGCTCTAGGTTTAGCTTTCTTTATTTACAAACCTTTCACAATCAACTGTGTCCTTTTTAAAGGTATTACAGTTCCATCACTATACTAGCCCGTAGCGAAAATTATCATTGTACTATGAAATTAACCCAATCAATAGCATTTCGGAGTTATACGCCTTTTGTTATGCCAGTTTTGTATACACATCGGTGGAGAAAGGTCTTTTGTTCTATTCTTGCGAAAGACGTCTAATGTTTGGACTTGTTTTGAGAATTTTGATCCGCAGATAAACCTTTTCATAACGAATACTAGCTCAATTGGCGCTGTCTCTACTATAAAACTTTCGAAATTTAGCCTCTTAAGGAATTAAATATGTTATATTTAAATGCCGAGTTGCTACCTGGTTGATTAAAAATATTTTATAGCCTATTCCGTAAACACGTCGGGACGTGTCTTAATGACTTTGTGGGGGGGGGGGGTCGAACCATTTGTATTGTTACCAATGGAATTTATTTTGTGATTCATTGCTTTACGTAGGCCTACTTCTCGCCTACATAATCATAGTGTTATTCAAGACCGTGAGAAACTATTTGGTAATAGGTTAGCTTAGGGTAGAATTTTTTTAAATCTACTATGGTTTTTACGACCTGTTCGGAACAAAAGATATTTTTAGCAGACATGAAGATATCAAAGGATATTTTCACAATTGAGAATCTCTAGAAACGCTTTACACACCATGTTTTTTATTTATTACCCCCATAAAGTATTGTCCCTTATTTGCGGTGTTTATACCAAAATTCTATTTATAAGCCACTCTTTTCTTGACAATTTATTTTACATAAAGCAAATCCATCGTTATTTTGTTATAAAATGGGTAAACTATTAACAGGCATGGGTCCGAAAATGCATAGTGAGAAAAACATCTGGTGACTGATTAGCAATAAATCAGGCTATTGTTAAATGATTGAGGAATATGGGCGTGTCTATTAAGAAATTTAGTTTGCTTAAGGTGGCATTTTTTTTGAAAAATGTACAATGGTTTTTATAACCTATCAGAGAAATTCGGAACGTTATTATTTAACAGACTTGAAGATAACAAAGGATATTTTCTCATTTGAGAATCTCTATAAACGCTTTACACACCCTGTTTTTTATTTATTACCCCAATAAAATTGTCCCTTATTTGCAGTGTTTATAACAAAATTCTATTTATAGGCCGCTCTTTTTTGACAATTTATTTGACATAAAGCAAATCCAACGTTCTTTAGTTATAAAATCGGTAAACTATAAACAGGCATGGGTCCGAAATGCATTGTGAGAAAACATCTGGTGACTGATAAGCAATAAATCAGGCTATTGTTAAATTATTGAGGAATGTGGGCGTGTCTATTAAGAAATTTAGTATAAAAGCGGCTGAGGAAATGATCAAAATACACAGTCGATCTTCAAACACCGAAAGTTAAACATGGACCCTGAAACTCTTAGTACAACTTTGAACGAACTGGCTATAAATAGACCTTGGCCGTTACGTTTAATATACGAGTTTTATTTCTACCTATGCGCCTATCTGCGAATAGATCCGATGTACGGACCTCAGACTCTACCACAACTCGTAGTACAGGCTGACTTAAATGTCATTCAAGCCTGCCTCGACTTACTCGAATATATGAAAACAGTTGTTCGAACGCCAGAGGACTGTACCACCATAGAAGAATTGGAAAACCTAAGAAATCTAATTCCTAGTCCCTTAAGAAATGAATACTCAGATCGCCTAGCGAAACGACAAGAAGAAATTGAGCGTGGTATACGGGAAGAGGAAGCCCAGATCGCCGACTTCAACAACTCGCAATATGACAAAGAGATAGCCACGTTTTTAGCCCGAACGGACCAAGGACCCCCCATAAAGGAGATACTTTTGAACGATACCTTAGAGAGGGAGAGCGGATCTGAAGAGGCGCTTTCTGACGATGATATCGATGTACAATGGGGAGGAGGAGAAACGGACCAGCCCATACCTATTGACAGCGTACCTTCTTGCGAGATACTAGGTCAAAGTGAGAGATTTTACGAACATTTTAACATGTATGGTAGAGAGGTAGTTCTTAGAATTACTGAAGATCCCGTAGCCCGTGTATGTACCGTAACCAAAAGCGTTCTTAGCAAGTATAGGCCTACAGATTACGTCCAAATTACTTTAAAGAGTGCGGCAAATATTTGTAGGTCCGAACTAGAATTATCTTTTAGACGATTAGATCAAGTCGACCCTAATATTCTTTTTGACCAGCTTAGTGTTATGCTTTATGATGACGAAATGGAAGCATTTTTCCTGGGTCCTGTTAAAATTATTTTTAGCATTGTACGATTGCCTGAGGGCAAGACCCTCTCTACGGCCCGAGGTATTAAAGGGATACTTTCTTTTAATTTCATTGCAATAAATCCCTATAAGGTTAATTTATTTCGATAGATAGACAAATAAGGATTCTGAAAATATATATGTTTTATATTTTAGTTTAATTAATGATTTTTAAATTACGATTAAAGATCCAAATGCTCTTGTTTTGCGATCATGAGGGCACCTGGTGACACAGAGCCGAACCACCGAAAAACGTTACTAGTTCGTCTTACCAATTTCTCCGTAGTGTTTTTTCCTACTGGTAGGGGGATTCATTCTGTGAGCGCAGTATGATACAGATTGACGGGAATTGGTATGGCTGAACACCAATTCTTCTACTTCAGAAGAACTACCCTCAGATTCGTTTATTATAAATTGTTCCGAATTTCTGAATCCAAAGATCAGAGTTCGAACTTTCATAATCAGATTCAGGACCGGAATGATCAGAAAATACTTTCTCGTCTGACATTCTTATGCATATAAGCAGACGACGATTCACCAGGCAAGCTGACCTAGATTCTCGTTCCTACTACTTTTTACTCCTTAAACGACAGTTTTCATTCCAACTACTACCAACCAATCAGAGGCCGAACTTTACCTACGTAGGTAATGGGTTGAAAATGGTGGCCGATTTTAAATCTGGCGTTCAAATTTTAATTTTTATTCACGTTTATTTTATTAATAAATTTTTCTCGCGATTTCTACTGACCCCCATGTTTTTATTGTTGGTTAATTTATAGAAAACCAATGTTAGTGTGACCAACTCAGATATATCCGATTCTATCCCTTTAAACCTTTTAATCTATTCTGTCAAGATAGACGTGGTATTGTACGCATAGTTAATTCTGACAACCTGTGTTTAGCCCGATCGCTTGTGTGGATAAAATCATAGAAATTATGCTAATGATACAACCGAAGACAAGACTCTAAAAAACTCAATACGAGCTATATCTAGGGCAAGACCAGGAAATAAAGCGCAAAAAGAAGCTGCTTTAGAACTATGTTATAAGGCAGGAGTAAGGGCTAGTGAGTGTGGAACTGCCGAATCTTTTGATAAGTTCAAAACTCATTTAAGTCAGTATTCGATTTTCGTCTACAAATTCGAAAATAGCGTCCCTGTTTTTGATTTTAGGTGAAAACGATCCATATGATACTAGGCCCCGCCTCTTTTTATTGAATGAAAATAACCATTATAACGTTATTACAAAATTAAGGCCACTTTTTAACCACGACCGATTCTGCGAAAAGTGCCTTATCCCTTATTGGCGAATACAGTCCCATAAATGTAATGACTTTTGTTTTAGTTGCATGAGACCACTATCTGCCAAGGCCCCCAGAAAGCTTGTAGATTTTGTTTACGAAAATTCTTAGGCGATGACTGCTATCAAAGCCACTTAGCATCTTCCAGCAGTAAAAAGCCGCTATGTGAGCGCCTTTTTCACTGTAGAGACTGTTTAAAAATTATTGATTTTCCCGAAGAACTGAGATGCATACGTGTGATGAGATATATTGCCAGGTCTGCAAGAAATATTGGTTGCAGCAACCACTTATGTTTTATTCAAATTATCACAGACAAACCTCTGAAAGTGCCATCCGTAAAAAGCCTAGACCTAATCAGCCTAAACCTTATGTATATATTTCTTTGACGTAGAATGTATACAAACGAAAGTATGTCAGGAAGAGTTAGGAGCCTATGAACACCAGGCTATCCTGTTAGTCAGTATAACCGTTTGCGAAAATTGTATAGACAAGACATCCTAGACTTTAGTTGCACAATGTGCGGGCAATTCGGACCTCGTAAACAAATTTCTCGGGTGGGAATCCTAATCTCTATTTCTAGATTATTTAATGCAATTGCATGCCGTTAAGAACGTCATTATACTGTCACTATGGCAGTAAATATGATAATCAACTACTAATTCGAGGAAATCATTAATAGGGAAAAAATTCGTTCCGTCTTTGAAAAGTAAGGAACTCGAATTTTAGAAATGAAAGTTTAACTGTTATTTCTGGATTCTTATAATTTCATTCCTTTAGCCTTGGCAAAGTTTCCCGCTAC
>JAEQBA010000033.1:0-71709 GCA_019434445.1 Phalangium opilio | reverse complement strand
ATTTTGAGGGATAACTAAGATCCAGAACGTAAAACATCTTGAAGCACGCATCAACCGCCCGAAGTAGGGACGTTCGAAGGAAAGCAGTTTTTTCTACAACCACGTAGCACATTGTGGGGTGTAGGGCGTCTCCAAATGTAACTATGTGCGGTTCAGCCATCTTACATTTATCCAAGTAATCAGTTATGGTTCCATCCTGAAATATCAAAGTTTGTATTAACGTGGTAGATGAAGTCACATGCTACTGATTTATGACCGAGAACGATTGATAACTCTCTAAATGAGGCATAACAGAATACCAAAAGAACGATTGGGTAGAAATTATGAACTTTTCATGCAGATGATGAATGTAATGAAGTAAATTCAGGGCCTGAAGATAACTTTTAGTTGCGCGCGGCTAGTGTTTGGGTGCTAAACTTTGGTATAGTTAGAGAGAAATTTTTACCTGGACATTCATAATGAAGGAATTTTTTACATCTTCTTTTGAAGGTTTAACAGTGCGCTTGCCAATTTTGAAGGATGTACTTGGAATTAAGTAAGGTAAAGCCAGGAAAGCGGCATTCTCTAATTGATCTGTAAATGGGTTTAATTTAATAACAAGGTTGTTACTCAATTTATATTAAGGGAGGGTAAGCCCGTTATGTAGGGGCGGAGCCTCTAGTAAGCTTCTCTCTTGCATTTTGTCTTTGCCAAAGGCAGGAACCAATCAGAACTAATTTATTAGGTCTGATTGGTTCCTGCCTTTGGCAAGGACAAAACGCAAGAGAGAAACTTTCTAGAGGCTCCGCCCCTACATAACGGGCTTACGCTCCCTTTAAATAGACCCTTCACCAGCAGTTGCTTCTTCTCTTCCTTGAGCATCCAAATGCAATGTGATAAGAACGTTATCTTTTAGTTCCACAAGGGCATGTTCACGTATTTTAGCAGAATAGTCAGTCCAATTCATGACTAAATTTCACATTGTTTAGGATAGAGTAGAGAAAAATCCTGTTCGAACTAAGGGGAACGCAATGGGTAGGAGAAGTTATCTACTATTGCAAACAACAAAACATTATGAACATATTTACCATGCCCGGAATGTCCTTTAGTCTTGGATACATTCGAAAATATCTTCGACTGGTATTGCAGGGTTATTTTTAATCCATGTTGTCTAATGGTAGCAGTTAACTTCATGTACTCTTTAACTTGCGCATATGGAACAGTGTTTTCTTTAAGCCAGTCTGTCATGGCTTCCATTTCGTCTTCATTGAAATTTTCTGAAAAAAATATGTGTATGTTTAAAGTAGGTTCTTAGAAAGCATTTCTCTCTAATTATCCTACCAGGGACCTCCACGGGTGGGTCTACGCTAGTCTCTTGTTGTTCTGTGGTTTTTGAAGATACGCTTGGGCTTTCGGTTTCAGATGCATGTTGCTTCTCTTCAAACGAAATACTTTTTTTAAACGTTTCCTTACATTGCGAAGTCGTTCTTCTAAATCCAGTGGCAGGACGCTTTTGTCCATGAGAAAACCACACGAGCTAATAAAGAGCAGTTTTTTTTGGAAAATAGAAAGGACATCAAAATCTAAAATTACATGGCCTTGTTTATCTCTGTCATCGAGCTTCGGAAACTCTTTCACAATGCTTTTCGATAGTTGAATCTTCAACTGTGCTGAAGGGCTATCAATAATTTGTTACTTAGGTGTGCAAGATCATATAAAAGCAAAAGTGAACCAAAAATATTAAACTTACTATTCCCCACATTTCTCAATTAAGTATGAGACCATAATTCTACATAATAGCCTTCTGGCTTTTAAAGTTACTGGACCTGAAGAAGACAATAGCGAGCAAAGCTCTTTCCCTTTTGGATGTTTGAGAACAACATTTTTCACATCCTTAAAAAATATTGTTTCAGGATTAAAATACATTTTAGATCAATTTAATAATTTGTAGTACACGGATAAATATTGGTATGGCGAATAAATAAGGAAAAAAATAGAAGCGACACTGAATTTTCTCCCCATCTCTACGGCATAAGGGTGACACTTTGCGATGTGGGCGGGCATTATATTAAGCTTACGACGCTTGACCCATCGACATGTTAGGGTCGTCGCACATCTGTTAAGTATATCATAGCGGCACCACTGGGATTTCATTTGTCGCTTCTAGGCTTTTTCTAGTAAATTAGGTATCACTTACAAAGTTATAATTCGAACATATTGTTTTTGGAGTTATATCCACCGTACTTGGGCTTCTGTTTTGCGATGATTTTGGCGATATTGCTGATGAAATATCTCCATCCTTATTTTTCCTTGGTGATTTTCTTGATGGAGTGTTCAGATCGCAGCACTTTTTTGGTGATTTCTTTGACTGCGCGCCCATATCAAAGAGTTTTTTTGGAGATTTTTGTGGTTTTCTTGGTGATTTCATTGGAGTATTGCGATTTTTTCTTGGTGATTTTCTTGGCGGTGTTCCCCAATCAAATGGACTAGGCCTTTTGGGTGTGCCCCAATTCTTAGACACATGTTCACTACTTAAATTATTTCCAACAAAATGTTCACATCGTCAGTGGGTAATTGATAAAGATTCTTAAGTCCATCTGTTGTTTCCATAGACTCATTTTCCTCAATCATATCGGACGTTGTTCTTGGAAATAAGAAGGCTTTTTGGTTAGAAATAGGCATACTTTGGCACAATTAAAAAACCGTCTTCATTAGTGCAAGGAGTACAATGTAATGGACTATAATCTTCTATCTCTTCAACAGATTTAAGGGATAGTTTAATTGGATTAGTTTCAGAAACATGATACGCATTGAAATGTCTTTTGTAGCACAAGGTTGCAAAATTTGAAATTACAAATGTGAAAGATTGCTGCCCATTTACAATGATATGTTCAATCCTTCCAAATACTGGTAAATCATTATCATCGGATACCGCTAACAGAACCACATATGTTGGTTTATAGACCACGCCGTTCTGTTTAACCCAGTTCGCACAGCCCACATCTTCATACAGTGTTACTCGTAATAGCTTGGCTACCTCTTCACCGTGATTCAAATTTGCCAAAAGGCTATTTAGGCAAGCACCAATTTCAGTTGCCCGTTCATCCAAAACTTTGCAATTTCTTTATTGTAAGCAAATCTGACTTGATGTCTGAATGCCAATGACTTGGTAATGTTTTTGAAATTGCATATCACGCGAGCATATTGCTTAAAAAAATTATGCTTTGCTTCGAAACGTATAACCCCTACCCTTGAAAGGGGGCCAATCATTTTAATGCAATCTACATAGTGAAGCATGAAATGGTGTTTTGGTTTTAAGGTGCGATCTGGAAACAAGCCCAGAAAATATTCGTGGTGATCGGATATTATTTGCGCAAGGTACGGAATATTGTGTTGATAAATTACTGGCGAAAAAATACTGTTAACGCATTCCACGAGCATAAGTAAAAGTTCATAAATTTCATGTTCTTTTGGGACCAGATCACCAATTAAGACCGGCAAGTATCGTAGCAGGCACCAAGACTGAGCCGCAGTTTGCCCTGTCGCGCCATCTGGGTTTCCCAACATATTTTTAGTGGTAGCTGAGGGTTTATCCTTAATGTCAGGGCCGTATTTAAATAAGGATATTCTGGAATTCAAGTCCTCGAGCCTAAAGAGTTTTTCCCTAATTAGGCTGTTTAAAACTAATTTTATCTCTAGAGGCCCTACTCCTTCCAAGATATCATGCATAATATCAGGGACAAAATTTGAAACTACATGGAAATATTTTAGTTCATTTAACAAGCATCGTCTTTTAATACCAGTTTCGGAAGAGTTTTTTTGCATTACGTCATCTTCATAATTGACTTTATTCCGTAGTAAGTTTCGGTCGAGAGTAACTTGCTGGCCCATTTCATTTCTGTGTATCTTGCAAAAGCGGCACATGTAATTAGCCGTAAAACCCTCGACTAAACCTAGCATAGAATTCAGGCCAAGATTATCACCACACACTTGAGCTAAATATGCGTAAACTGTGCCCTGATATGAAGGTGTATCAATGTAGAAGCCATTTGTTTCGATCTCATTAAATTCAGCAACAATAACAGATACAATTGAATCCATTTTCTCATTTTTTAAATAAGCCGATTTGCAAAGTGCCAGTAAGTAGCAGTTGTTTAAACATGAGTTAAGTTTGGTGGAAACCCTTTGATCGTGTAATAGAATCCAGTGACCTTGTGCAACCCCGTTTTTGAACCAAGTGGGTTTGTTACTTCAAATTCGTCAGAATACATCATTATAGGTATAAGAACCTTATTTTCATCGCACTGTACACCATTTTCTGCAGCCTGCATACCATCTTTAAAATCTCTTAATCCATCAGACTCAGAATTCATGTACTCCTTTACTCTGTCAAAAACCCCTGGACTTTCTAAAATAACTTTGAGCATGCTTTTAAGAGGTATGAGTTGAAACTCTTGAGTGATCCTTTCATTTTGTTCGCTATTTTCATTTGCCTCAATGCCTCCAATTTTTATATCCTTCGGTGGAATTAAATGGCCGCTTTCTCTAAGACATTTATTTTGCAAGTACTCCGTATCAAAATATTGAAACAAATTTGAAATTTCGTCGAATTTTGATAGTATATTTTCCATGTCCTCATTGGTACCTTGATTAAGATTTTTGTGAACGATATCCTTCAAATAGGTTACTATCTCGCTAATTAAAACTTTTGTACTACCAACAACTGTTTGCACAGTTGTTGTTGTTATTCCAGGCGACGATTTAAGTCGGCAAATAAATTGAACAGTTATATTTTTAAGAATATCATAGCTCAAAGGATTATCTTCATTATCAGAATTATTATTTTCGTTCTCATTGGCCACTTCGTTTTCAGGACGAAATTGTTCTTCCGCTATTATAGGCGTTTGGTTAGAAATGTGATTTGAGCCTAAGGAATCCTGATGATTTTTATCCAGGTGCTTTTTTAGGGTACAGAAGTATGAATAAGACTGATTGCAGTTCTCTTCGGCACAATAAATAGGCCCAGCCCCATCATTTAACCCATGAAGATTACGATAATGATGAATTAATTGTCTGGAAGTTTGACCGACTTCCTTATTACATTTAAAACAAGTATAACCCATGGTTGGTTTTTCAAATATTTACAAATGTTTATATAGCTCTATTGAAGAGATAGTCAATATATTGCCTTCCTTTTCGCACAACTTACTCGGAGGCGGGTTTTATGACAACCAATTCTTTAGCAAACTTTTCTTTGAGTGTAGCATGAAATGAGAGAAACTTCGCTCTTGGACCAATGGGTGGAACAAGTTCCCTAACTAGATCAGGAGTAAGCAGCAGGAATGCGTCCTTGTCGATTTCATTATCTTTACAAAAAAATTAGCAATTAATGTGAACAAATAAATATTGAGCAGGAAATTACAATATAATAATAATAATATTAATTATTTATAATATATAATAATAATATAAAATAATAATATAAAATAATAATATAAAATAATAATAATAATATTTCAAGCCAAATCTTTTAGTTTGGAGTAACTTTGGACCCTATATCCTCTAATAATTGAAAATCAATTGTTCGGGTCGGCCTCGTTTGAAGCGCACCTATTCTCTAACCACAATCCAAATCGTCATTCAGATAGTTTTAAATTTTTCTCTCAATCTAAATGTACTGTACGTTAAGGCAAGAGTCGTTTATGGGCCAATTGTATTAGGCGCGCTTTCAAATTGAATGGATGGAAAATTTGAGACTTCACACGTTCTTTCCTTAAGGTAGAAAGACGTACTTCTTTTGTTTTAAAAATTAGAGTAAAACGTTTTTAGTTTGCATTCAAAATTGGCGTTAATTTAAATTAGTGTTAATATGGAATTTTTAAGGGTTAAATGATTTAATTGTAGAAAATTTAAAAAAAAATAGCTTTCAAGTTAATTTTAAAATTTTCAATTTCTATTTAATTTCAAATTTTCTACAATTAAATCATTTAACCCTTAAAAATTCAATATCAGTTAATTGCTGCTTGGCATGTACATTAACACTGATTTAAATTAACGCCAATTTAAAATGCAAACTAAAAACGTTTTACTCTAATTTTTAAAACAAAAGAAGTACGTCTTTCTACCTTAAGGAAAGAACGTGTGAAGTCTCAAATTTTCCATCCATTCAATTTGAAAGCGCGCCTAATACAATTGGCCCATAAACGACTCTTGCCTTAACGTACAGTACATTTAGATTGAGAGAAAAATTTAAAACTATCTGAATGACGATTTGGATTGTGGTTAGAGAATAGGTGCGCTTCAAACGAGGCCGATCCAAACCATATGGATTGCGAGTGATCAGAATCATTTTCAATTTTTAGAGAATAGGGTCCGCTGTTGGATGTTTAACTATGCAGATAGGATTAATTGAATTAAAAATGCATAGATGACAGACAAGGAGGATTCATACCATTTACACAAGGAGGCCTGGCTTTTGAATCATTTACGGAGTCTGGTTTCCTGGTGTAACACCTGAAGCCTGGCCTCCTTGTGTAAATGGGTAGTATTTTCTGTCTTATGAGATTTTACATTATGTATTTATAGACCTTAACTCTTCCATTTCCCGCAATTCCGACTCAAACCTAGTAGTTTGATTGTTTGTACTGGGCTTATCGTGGTACAAGCCAGTATAATTAACTATAACGAAACCACAGACTTACTGATAAAGTTTTCGCGGTATGAAAGTAGGGACCATTCGGTCAGTCTTTCTTCAACAAAGCTATCCATAACTTAGGTAAATCTATTAATTATAATTACAATTTAAATTGAAATTAATCCGTAATCTAAAACTCTTAAAGGGGCTAAAAGGAGGCTTGCGGGCATCGTAGCTTTGCATGAATAAAAAGCAAGTCCGCCGTTTCTACGTGTCAGCCTAGAGGTCCCGCAAAGCTCTGGTTAGCCCCTTTAACAAGTAAAAGGCTTTACCTTACGACTATAGAATCCACTTTTGAAACATTTATCGCAAAGCAAACCGATTTTGTAGTGAGAAGGCAGTAAAATTTTCAATGGTACCTGTTCGATCTTCAAAATCAGGAAACAACAACGACCACACCCAAGCCGAGTCCCAAGCCGAGTCCCAAGTCGGAATATATGGGATGGATAAGTTTTCAACTGAATATTTTAAAATGCATTAACATAAACCGTTTTTATAAAGAAAAACAATATTTTAATTTTATTTTCAAAATATCGCTTACCTCACACACGTTAAAAATTTTCACTTTATAATAAAAGCCTAAACGGTACAGCGCGAAATCGCGACTTTCGCGAGTGGAAGTTTGGCGGGAACAGTCAGTTTTATCATGGAAAATTCTAGAAAGAGTTGCCGTGTACCCCGCCGTTTTGGGTCTCTGACGTTGCACCCCCGCATTCCACCATTGGTTCTATATAAGAGCCAATTGGAGGCGCAATCGGTAAATGTCGACTGCTTTAGTTTTTGACTGTCGTAGTAGTGTCGTTTGAAGACTGAAATCATGCCTCGGTGTATAATTGAGGGTTGCGAAAATAACTCTCATAACGCTAATCTTAGCTTTTTTCAAGTCCCAAATTATATCCGATTTCCGTCATTAACAAGAAAATGGATCAGCAACGCCAAGATATCGGTTAAAAATGGTTTTGAGAACATTATGTCATCTAAAGAGCCAAGGCTTAACAAAGACAAGTCTAAGGAAATTACCAAATACAGAGTATGTGAAGTACATTTCACTCAAGAATGTTTTGAAGTTGAGCCGCCTATAAAAGTCATGATTTGTGGAAAGAGAAAGAAGAAGATGCTTAAACATGGATCAATACCAACACTCTTTGGGAGCGATACCAATATATCAGCTTCAATTATTAGCAGCCCTACTGAAGAAACAGTAAACCTAGCTACTGATTTTACTGCTGAACCTGAAATAGCACGAAGCCAATTCAAAATTGTAAAGAGTTTTGACAGGAACACTCAAACCGAACCTGGGATCACGAGGACGTGCGATGTGGGTACAGAAACTTGTACAGAACAAGACATAGATCTTGAAATGGAAAAATTACAGCGGTCACACGTTTCTGGTATCATTCAAGAACATTCATACGCAACAGACACGGGTAATACTTTTAATAATTTAGGAACATTGACTTCTGTAACTCCAAATAAAGCTTCACTCTCTCGTCCACTAATCCACTCAACCAGAAATAAAAAAGAACACATAGTTCGGGATAAGAAGTTCATTGTTTTTGAAAGCAACCTAAATCAAATTTTATCTCGATTAGTTTGCGATCACGAAGGTTGTACAAGCCGGCTTGATATTTCAGATGCAAATAAATCTGAAATGGAAGGTAGTCTTGTCACTGTAAAAGCGTCATGCATAAACGGGCATCAATTTATTTGGAAATCACAGCCTCTTCTAGGAAGAATGGCAGCAGGAAATATATTGATAGCAGCAGCTGTGCTTCTTACAGGTGGAACATTTGATCGCTTTCACTCATTCTTTGAATTTGTGGGCCTGAAAGCAATCGGCAAAACTACCTTCTACTCATTGCAACAAAAACTATTGGTTCCTGAGATAAAGCGAACATGGAAAATTGAACAAGAGAAAATTTTGGATCATTTAAAAAGTAGTGCAACTGTAAATCTTGCGGGGGGTGGAAGATGTGACTCACCTGGCCACAGTGCAAAATATTGTACTTACACCTTAATGGATCAATTTTCGGACAAATGCCTCCATTTTGAATTATTATTAAAAAACTGAAGTTGATTTTAAATCCACTAATATGGAAGTGTTGGGTTTGAAAAAATGCTTGAAAAAAATGGACGAAGAAGGCATGACTGTAACACGCTTGACAACAGATCGTCACATACAATGTAGGGCTTTTATAAGGCAAGAATATTCAAACATAGATCATCAGTTTGATGTGTGGCATTTGAGTAAAGAATTTGGAAAGAAAATTCTTGCTCTTTCAAAAAAAGAAGAATGTGAAGAACTAAAACCCTGGATAAAGTCATTAAAAAAACATCTGTGGTATTGCTCTGAAAAATGTGACCAAGATCCAGATAAGCTGGAAGATATGTGGAAGTCTATTGGCTACCATGTTTTAAATGTGCACAACTTTCAAGATTTGCCAAATTATAAAAGGTGCGGACACCCAAGGCTAACACAAGATGCTGAAATAAGAAAACAATGGCTAAAAATTGGTTCTCCAGCTCATGATGGGCTTTTAAAGATCATCAACAACAAGTTACTAGTGAAGGATTTAAGGCAAACGAATGGTTTCTCTCACACATCGTGTTTAGAAAATTATCACAGTTTAATGAATAAATACTGCCCAAAACAAGTAGACTTTAATTTTGAAGTCATGGAAGCTAGAATAATACTCACTATTTTAGATCACAATTCCAATATCAAACGGGGTTGTCGTTATAAAAAGAATGATCCTGAAGTTCAAAATAAAGAAGAATTTGAATATTACTGTTCAAAAGTTACTAATGAATGGCAAGAACGTCCAGTAAAAGAACCAAAGTCAAAGGACTTCATAATAAGACTTCTTGAAAATATACTAATAAGTTATGAGGATGTCAACATTACCCTACCAGAAAAAGAACAATGCAAAATCATTACTCCAATTCCAAAACCAGAAAAGGCCAAACTTCAGCGTGAAGCCAAAAAAAGAAGACCAAAATTTTGATATTTTGTTTAAACTAGTTTTTTAATCACAAAATTTTTCTTAACACTAAAAATTAACTAAATTTTTGGCCATTAACATATCACAAGAAAATTTGATTGATCTTATCGCACAAATTTGCATTTATCTTATCGCATAAATATATTTAAAAAAATTACATTTTAGATATTACATGAAGTCGACTTGTATTTAAAATTTATTTCATTTTAAAAAGGATTTATTTAATTTTAAAATTTATTTCATTTTAAAAAGGATTTATTTAATTTTAAAATTTATTAAAATTTATTTCATTTTAAAAAGGATTTATTTCATTTTGAAAAGGATTTATTTAATTTTAAAGTATTTGCTTAAAAAGTATTGTTATCATATTAGAAGTTTCATTTTATTACAAAAATGTAACGTTTTAACAATATAGACTAGTTAATAAGGGTGGCCTTAATTAAGCATTCCATGCGGCTACTACTTCAGGTACAGCTTTATAGCTAAAATATAAAGGCCTGGTTTTATGAAAGGGATTTGTGAAAAAAGAAAACCAGAAAAATCGCGCGAGGACTTTTTTGGCATGTTTTTATGTTAGCAATAGAGTTATTTTTTTCCTATACACTGCAACGTCATAACCCTCTATCTCTTACCTTAGTGATATCCCCCTGCTAGGGGCAAATATTATTCTCTAACACAAACTTGCCCCCGAAGCAGGGGATGAATGGTTCACTCCCCCTCCAAAATCACTCTATCATTTTGAAACAATAATAAGAAAGAGCCAGCGACAAAATGTTTTAAGTCAATAAAGCTTAATAAAAAGTGTCACGCGCCTTTTTAAAATTATTTATACACAGTAAGCCAACTTTGAATGTTGAATATTCTCCAAATAATGGCTGTAAAATTATGAAATGAGGCTCAAAATATAAATTTGAACTTACTTGACTTCTAATTTGAAATTCAGCCACGAAAAAATTCACTAAATGTTTTAAAAATGCTCCAACACCAAGTCGGCTTTCAAAATTTTCTCCCCATAGAAAAAGCGTTAGGAGGTTTCCCCGGCTGATAGCGCACTGAACGGCGAAAGTGGGAAATAAGGGCACTTTTGCTAATTTTTCTTTAACATGGGGTTTTAGAAAAACTGTCAGGCCTTCTACCGCCGAAAGAAGTCAGGTGATTCCATTGGGAATTCTTTTCTTATACTAACACACATAGGAAGTACTCTTCGATTATTCTTACCCAAAACATTGTAATCTATAAGTTCTGGAAGGAATAAAGCTCAAGATGTGGCCTATAATCCTGAAATCGTGTGATGCAAACACGGGTATTGATTGGAACTTCTTCCCTGAGGAAGGTTTATACTTTTCAAATTTGCTTGCAACACATAATTCCATTTTAAACATCCTTATTTATAAATTTAACTTCTGATTCTGAAAGACTGAAATAAAGCTCTTTATTTGAGCGTTATTGATCAAATTATTCGAAGTTTAAGACGAAAATTAAAGTGAATAAAGATGGACAAAGGGCCCGTGTGACAAATCTCGCTTATTCTGACCAAGGCCTAACCATTCTGGCACAGTGAAAACTGGAACAATTTTATTTTACCATGTCTACGGTTAATACCAATTCTTGAGCCTGATTATAGGCGGCAATTTCTTCAATTAATCTCAATTCTTAATCGGTATACTCTTCATATAGGGAATATCGCTTTGTATAATTAATTTTTCAGCTACCCTAACTATAAGCAGTCGACATTTTAACCGATTGCGCCTCCAATTGGCTCATATTTAGAACCAATGGTGGAAAGCAGGGGTGCGACGTCACTAATTTGTAAAATTACAAATGACCCAATTTGGGTTAGTAAAATAACCATATTTTCAGGGTTAAAAACAACACCATCCCAAACTACCATAAATAACTTATTCAACTAGCACTGGGCTATTTTTTAACCCAAATGAAGTTGAAATTCAAATAACCCAATTCATTCAACCCATGATTTTTAAGAGTGCAGTATGCACCCACCCTCATTTATACTAACTGATGACATTCTAGAGAACTGAGAACAGCGCAACTAAATCACAAAAGGAACGAAACATATCTATTCTTCTGATCTATAAATCCAAAATCCTACTGCAAAACTCTTTCTTAATTGGAGTGGAAAAATTTCGAGAAGAATGCAGTCTGCACGTACAAATGGTTCCCAAAATCTGGCACTACCCTACAGTACCAAGTGTATAATTTTGGGGGCTTCTGCGGGTTAAGCCTGAGATTAACAGATTTTGATATTACGAACTCCAGTTTTGGCTTGGCTAAGGCAAGAGGCATGAGGGGAAAAATGCTACCCACTTGATTTGACCAAAACTGGCCACGTTGTAGGGGATCCACTGGACCCACGCTTTACTTTAAAGAAAAAATATATTATCACAATATTTAGGGTCAGGCTTAACCCACAAAAGCGCTTAATTTACTTTCGGTACTGTAGAATACTGTCAGATTTGAGAACCACTTTCTTATCAAACTTTTCGTCGCAGGCTGGCTAACCACTGGAGTTTGTGAGAAGAGTCAACTTGTAGGGGATCCACTGCACCCTCACTTTGCCTTATGGTCCCTCATGGTTAATAAGATAAGGGTGGCATTAATCTAAGACATGCCAATCCTTAAATTAAAGTATTTATGTTACAGATGTAAATTGTTGGATTTTAGAGATGATACCAAATGGTTACGCGCAATTTTTTGTAAGTGGAATAAAATGTCAATATTCTAGTTCAGTATCTTCAAAATAGGCAGCAATATTGGTTGGCTTCTTCGGAGCCTCTAACACCTTCTACACACCAAGACCATTTGCGCGCCCACAGGTTCTCAAAATATGAGAGCGAAAGGAAAGATCATGGGCAATGATTAGACCTAAATCGAGACATTCATTGACCTTTGTAATGTTGTTAACGTTAAGATAATAAGGTGAGGGAGAATTAGTGTCAATGGGGTGACGCTGCAGAACTAGGACCTGAGATTTGTCGCTATTGAAATTAAGTTCGGGAGGAGGGGGTTTAGGCTAAGCACAAGTAACAGAAAAAATAAATAGGTAACAGGCGGCTCCATTATCATCCAATGGAATAAAGGAGATTTTTACGTTTCGTATAGGGAGGCATTGGGGGGGGGGGCAAAGAATTTTACTTAAGCAACCCGACATCCCTCTCTCTCTCTCTCTCTCTCGTGAGATAGAGACGGTTTCAGTCCTAAAACATTGTAAAAGGGATAAAAGAAACGCCTGGCTAGGCAGTACAATATTGTATTGAAGTTGAGGTGATAAATGATACGGAGAGAGTATAGGGTTTCATTAAAGGAAGCCAGACAAACACTATTGCCATAGGAGTAGCAGCCATTTCTCTACTTAGAGGCATGATAAACTTACGGTGTGAACACAGAAGCGGGGCAAAAGTCGAACAAGTACTTCCACCATGGTTTTTTTAGGCAAACGTGTATAAAATATTGAGATAGACAGGTTTCATTTAACGAGTCTTTCTTGTCATACTTAAGCCGCGTTTACACGAAACATTTTGAAACCGTTTTAAACCGGTTTGGAATGTACAAAAAATAATATTACGCTGTTAAAACCAGAGATCTTTCACGAGGAAATGCAAATATTATTTTTCAAAAAGTGTTAGGCCTTTCCAAAACGGTTGAAAACGGTTCCAAAGTGTCTCGTGTAAACGCGGCTTTAGACTACTCCAAAGGGAAGGCTTTCACTGGGGTATTGGTTCGTATAATTTAGTACCAGGGTGCGATTATACGCTGACATAAATTTCGTACAATTTTAGATGATCAATTTATGGTATTACGGAAAAAACTGAGATTGACAAAGCTAAATGAGAACTAAACGGGATGGAAAGGTTTAGGCTAAGAAGAAGAGTAAAAATTGCGTCACATCAAGAAGTTATATCAGTATCTCAGAGAGAAGATATAAGATGCCTTTGCTTTCGCACGCCATAGTCCCAGTCCCCCTTTCAAAATACAAGGGGGGACGTAAAAGGAGGCGCCGGGCTATTTCGCTCTCGTCAGTCGGAAATTTTCCTCACTCGCGTCGTCGCGCTGACGTGAGTTTTCAAGAACCAATGAGATGCTGGTTGTAATTTAGAGACGGGGATCGACTGCGGACCTACGTTAGGACTGGAGATAAAGCTGGAAATCTGGCGAATTTATATCTTCTCTCTGAGATACTGATATAACTTCTTGGTCACATCTAACGCCCAACATTTTACCCCGATACGCGCCAAAGTTAATATAAAGATCTGAGGACACAATGCCAGTTAGGGTAACTATTGGATTAACACGGACATATCACTAACACGACTCAACTAATAGACAAGAATAAACTCAACCGGTAACCATTAAAACCATGATAACCTAATAAATGAAGCAGTAAAATATAGGACCATGGCAATTCTAGTGGCTTTACATTTGGATAGGACTCGCGTATTTGGGGATGAAATTAACGCTTAGATAGTAAACCGTACTCACGCAATACCAGTTTCAGAAGGATTCAGATGACTGTATCCCCAGAGAATCCAGCGTTGACCTATCCTGACGCGTACTCGAAAATCTAATAACCAAAAACGGGCCAAGTTCAAGTCAAACACGGATTAAACAGCGCCCAAATCCGACGAGAGCGCAAAAGTGCCTAAAAAAAGGAAGACGTCTACAATGAGGCGTAAAAAAATCTATATAAAAAATTAAGTTTTATAACTCAAGCGGTTGGAGATTTGAAAAAAAAATATATTAGCCTACTTACGTCAACTTATCTTAGTAAATTGGTAATATTGGCCCGCAGTCAGCCGAAATAGGTTAGAAATAGGTCTACTAACTTCCGTTATTACGCGTTTCCTGAATAAACAGCTTCAGCCGATAAAAGCGGTAAGAATGTTTTAGGGAGTATGAACTTTCACATCGTACGAATGAAAAGCTACTAAATATAATACAAAGAGGATTTTGGCGCCTAAATATAATTTGAAAAGCTGAAAGATAAACAAGTTGGGAAAACCAAAATATTACCTCTCCGAGTCAAGATGTCTACTTCTGCAAACTTATTTACCTAGATATGGAATTATTTCTCTTTTTTGAAGTAAAAATTTACAAAAAATTGAAGCAGTATTCCAAGCATTGCGAATATATAGTAAAGCAGACGACATTTTACATCAAATAAGGATAAATCTTGGACACATGGAAATCAGTCAATGGGGAAAAGAACAGGAAATGAAGTGTATAAATTTTGGAGAGATATAACCTTTGTGTCTACGCTTTAGCTGTTTACCCGTGTTATGCGTGTTAAGGTTAAATAACACCAAAGCTGATTCGTGGCTAAACGCACTGAAAGTCTTGTGCACCATAAAAAGAATGAAAACTCCGTAGCTATTACCCGTTTACCATTAGCCCTTTCACTGGTCTAATTGCCACCATGATCTTTTCTTCGAGTATAATATCTACACCTGATTATTTAAGCGTGTATTTAACTTTTGGCTCACTCTGAACCGTTAATGTCTCTTCAAAACAGACACGAAAATCAACACCCGTAGTTTACTACACCTTGGGCCTCAATTACTTACTCTTTAGTTCACTAGGCCTGTTACGGATAATACTTGATTTAACCGACAGAGTGTAAGCCTTGCGTTCTCTTTATATAACTAAAGCAAGGATTATTCTATACACAGATGTAGTATAGCTTAAGTAATATATAACTAGAGTTTACTCTTAAATCAAACGAAAGTGAGAAACAATTTAAATTTAAATTCTACATAGTTCCTTCCCTCAATAGTGACTTTATATTGGGACAAGATTTCCTTGAAGAACATAGGGTCAAGTTAGATTTCGAATAGTCACAATGTTTAGTGGGTAAAGTAAAGATGCCTTTTTCAATTCCATCTGAAAAGGATCCAATAGATAGATCAGCCTTATCGTGTTAATGACCAGAAAAATAAAATAATTGAACAACATGTCAGGGAAATGTTAGATGACGGGATAATCAGACCCTCAGTATCTCCTTGGGCTTCGCCCGTAGTTTTAGTTGATCAAACAAAACGGGGTAAACCCTATAGGTTTTGTATTGATTATAGAAAACTAAACAGTGTTACTATCAAGGACCCTTATCCTTTGCCTAATATAGAGGACATGTTAGCTAGGGTGGGAAGACAGAAATTTATAACCACCCTTGATCTTAAATCAGGGTATTGGCAAGTGGAAATACCCCTAAGAGTAGACCTAAAACTGCTTTTGTGAATCACATGGGAAAGTACGAGTTTAATGTACTCCCTTTTGTGCTGTGTAACGCCCCTAGCTCTTTCCAGCGTTTAATTGACGAAATTTTTAGAGACTCCGATTATTTCCAATTAATTGACAATTTAGATGACTTAATCCCTCTTAGTGAGGATTAGGATCAGCATTTGACGTGTTTAGAATACGTCCTAAATAGATTAAAGGAAGCGGGTCTCACTCTTCAGTTGAAAAAATGTCGGTTCGCTCAGAAAGAAGCTACTATTTTGGGTCACATAGTAAATGAAAAAGGAGTGCATATAGATCCTTCAAAAATAGAAGCCATTCAGAAATTCCCTCCACCTAAAAATGTTAAGGAAGTCCAGAGATTTTTAGGGATGGCAGGTTGGCATAATAGGTTTATTAATCACTACTCCCAAATAGTAGCCCCCATTAATAAACTTAAAAGGAAGGATCAGAAATTTATTTGGGATACCGAACAGCAACAGGCGTTCGAAAAGATCAAGGAAGAAATTTGTAAGGCTCATCCTTTAGCTTCCTTTAGAAAGGATTCCCCGTGCATTCTAACTACAGATGCTAGTGATGCAGGGTTAGGTGCCCTTCTTTCCCAAATACAAGATAATGTAGAAGTTCCTATAGCTTATGCTAGTTCAGGACTAAAAGATGCAGAAACTAGGCACTCCACTAGCGAGAAAGAGTGTTAGCCATTTGTTGGGCAGTTAAGAAGTTTAGGACCTTTCTAGAAGGTCGAAAATTCACTGTCCTTACTGATCATCAGGCTTTACAATGGTTATTTAATATCAGGGAACCAAATTCTCGACTAGTTAAATGGGCTATGTACCTTCAAACTTTTGATTTTATTATTAAGCATAAGAAAGGAGTAGAGAATGTAGTAGCTGACGCTTTGTCAAGGGCCCCGATAAACGTCTTAAGCATAAACTTTAGCTCCTCTTCTTCAAATTCTACTAGTAATTTGGATCCAACTAGTAGTAGCACAAGCTCAAATTCTACCGGTAGTAGTAGTTCGTCAACGTCCTCTAGTGATTCTGTTGAAGGTCAGATACGTCCTCCAGGTCCTAGAGCCTTATATTCTGTATTTACATTTGAAGATGTAAGAAAATCTCAAAGGGAAGACCCTTTTGCTTCCCCCATAATTAATTCCTTGCAAGGACCTAAACCAGTTAGACATAAAATGTTCGAACTGACAAATAGTCTTCTATATGGAAGACCTTACAGGAATTATCCCGAGAAAATTTATTTACCACCCCGTTTAAGGCTAGAAGCCTGCGGTTATTACATGACCAACCTTTGTCAGCTCACAGGGGCAAAGATAAGACCCTAAGTAGAGTGACATTTAGATAATGATGTCCAGGACTATGTTAAAGGATGTACCTTATGCCAACAATGTAAGGCTAGAAATAGGAAAAAGCCAGGGCTAATGCAACCCTCTGAAATAACAAGTCCTTGGGACCAAATTAGTGTCAATATTATGGGACCTTTCCTTCAAAGTAGACACCATTACAAATACCTAATAGTCTTTGTCGATTATATGACAAAATTCGTGGAAATGATACCACTTAAAACTATCACAGCAAAGACTTGTGTCCAAGCTTTCAAGTCTATTATTTCAAGGTGGGGAGCTCCTAAAGCTATCCTTAGTGATGGAGGGGTACAGTTTACTTCAAAACTTTGGCTGCAGACGTGCAGAGCTTTTAGAATTAATCCAAAGTTTACCACCCCCTACACACCTAGAGGAAATCCCACCAAAAGAGTAAATAGAGTAATAGGCGAACTCATATCTTTCTATGTAGAGAATCACCACGATAGATGGGATGAATCCCTTGACCTTCTTCAATTTGCTATAAATTCTGCACCACATAAAACCACGGGCAGATCCCCTTTCTTTATGAATTTAGGGCGGGAGCCACGTCTCCCTTTGGATTTAGAAATTGAACAACCCATTCAGGACCCGGATGACCCCAGTCGTACAAAAGCTTTAAAAGTTCTTCAGGAACAATAACAATTCAGTAATGAATTATCCAAGTTAGCCAAAGCTCACCAAAAGAAACACTATGACCTCCGTCATGACCCTCTAGAATTTGAGGTAGGAACATTAGTATGGATGGAAACACATCCTTTATAGGTGGCGTCTCATATTGCACATTTGGTGAGCGCCCCCTATATTGAGCCAGGCCTACTGCTAGGGCTATATAAAGTCAGGTCAGCTGTGTATTAAAGTCAGTGTATAGTCTCATCTTGTTGCAGTCTGTTCGGCTGTCTGTTTCATTAGTCATCATGATAGTATCCTGATTGAGTGGCAGTCTATCATGGATTGTTGTTGGTGTTAGTTGAGAGTTAGTTAGCTAGTGCGGTAGGCCCTAGGCCGTATTCACCTTCTAAGCTAAGACCTGTTTAGATGTAGGGTAGATTGACCTTCTACGAGGCAATCCAGTGATTTACTTCCTTATGACTAGTCTTCGCGCGTTAACTCTCTCAGTTCGTGCCATCACTCCTGTAGACCTACTTTGGGACACAAATGGCTCTACTTCAACCCTAGTAAGTGTTGCTTATTTTAGCTACCTCCGAAAGGCACACCCCTAGTCTGGCGCTCTCACTTCCCATCCTATCACATACATTGTAAATAGCCATTATCATTTATTTTGTTATTTATTTCTGTAATTATATTATGTAACCCTACTAACCCAAGAACCTCAATGAAGAGTTCAAGTATATAAATATTGGTTTTCAGCTCATTGTTTCACTCTGTAATCTCGCTTTTACAGCGAATCGGTTACACGATAACCATAGATATAAGGAATCATCTTGGACAAAAAGCCCCATTTCAATTCGGGACTTTGTCATGTAAATTACATATAAAATGCGTCGAACAGCGGCGATAGAAAATGAAAACCATCAGCAATGTTATTATAATACTTATTACTTAAATCAAGCTCAAACGGGGGAAGGGGTTATAAATAGCGTAAATCTAGGAAGGCCGTTTGAAAGGGGCTATGGGGGTCAAACCAGATTTGGTATTGGATCCATACTCGCGACATTCGGTAGATACGTAGCCCCTTTTCTAGTGAAAGGAGTTAAGTTTGTCAGAAGACGATTAGTACACTGTTATTGGAAAAGGTTCAGATGGGGTTCGGTTTTTAACCATGGAGGGTTAAACCTAAAATGGTAAAATCTGAAACAATGGTTCACTGGTGTACCTTAAAGGGTTCATCCGCATGAAATGCTCCGATATAAACCTTTGAAGGCTCAAATTATCACGATGCAATGTTCAGGGATAAACCTTGCGAAGTTCATTTGAATAAAAGGTTCAATTCTAAATCATGAAAGGTTCAATGACAAACCTCAAATGGGTCATATTAAAAAGATTCAATGCTAAACCATGGAAGGTTCAGTGAGAAACCTTGCAAGGTTCATTTAAATAAAAGGTTCAATGCTAAACCATCGAAGGTGGAATAAGAAACCATGCAAAGTTAATTTAAATAAAAGGTTCAATGCTAAACCATGAAAGGTTCAGGGATAAACATTACAAGGGTCATTTAAAAAGGTTCAATGCTAAACCATGGAAAGTGGAGTAGGAAACCTTACTATTTTCATTTAAATAAAAGGTTCAAATCTAACCCTGGAAGGTGCCAAGGTGGAGTAGAAAACCTCACAACACTAATTTAAACAAAGGTTTAATGCAAAACCATGAAAGGTTCAGGGATAAACATTACAAGGTTCATTTAAATAAAAGGTTCAATGCTAAATCAGGGAAGGTTCAGTGAGAAACCTCACAAGGTTCAATGCCATAACACTAAATGTTAATTTATATTAAGGTTCAAATTAAAAAAAATTGAATGTGCTTTATCAGAATTTTAAACGTTTAATGATAAACCATTACGGGCGCCTCAGGTTTATGTAGCTAAAAGAATACTTGACATGGGTGGAAGGTTCACGTGCAGTTTCGTTTGACACACCATCCTCGACGTAGTTAAGTTGCTCGATAAGGTCTTGGATATTCCCGTAATACCCTGCGGGTAACTCTATAATTGTAGAATATACCACTTTACCATTACTCAGGAGTATAAGAGGACATGTTCTACTCAAATTATCCCAAGTGTGTGGGTAACTGATTTCTGCTAAGCCTACTTCGTAAAATCCCCGTAATTTACTTCTCGTATTGTCGGGGAAATACCGCATCGACGAGTCTGAAGGTAAAGTGATGTAAAAGCTCATACTATATCTATTTCCTGAACCCAGCTATCAAAAGACGGGGAGTATCCTTTCCAACGAACTAGCTTCTCGAGCGTTCCGTCGGATCAGCGACGTTTCCTCAATATATTTTCTATTTTAAACACGCTGGAATCAGCCATGGAAATAAGACAGGTTTACAGGTCCAAAACCACTTTATTAATTACTCAGACTAGTTTTTTTATTCAAAAACCGAGGGTCACGAGTCCTAGGGACTTGTTTATTAATTCTAATTTTTGATAAATATTGAAAGAGGACCAGTTTATTAATTCAAGGTTTTCGTCAATTTTCGACTCCTTTCACATTGCAAGGAGTCTTAATCTTATTTCCTAATTATCTCTACTCCTAGTTGTAGTTTCAGATTAGAAGTAATCAGTACAGCGTTGCCAGACGTACGATAATTATAGTACAATGCGATAATTTTAAGAGTTTTTTCGAAGCGTACGATAGTTATGACGCTGTACTAGTACGCTAAGTTCGATAATTCAGCTTCGGCGTACGATAATTGTACGATAATTTAGCGGGAAATCAAACTAATCTGGGCACAAAAGGCTCGCTAGAGGAAGAAAAAGGTGAAATAGGATGAAATTATTCATGTTTTAAGTCCAAACGCAGGATGAGAGAAACGTTTGGAGACGTTATTTGTCCACCTCCTTCAGGACCCTTGTAATTTGTACCGATTTTAGTATAAATACAAGGTCAATCAAAACACCGCTATTTTGAAGGCGCTCGGAGCGTACGATAATTTTGGTTGAAAATCGATAATCTTTTGGCTTTCGTACTATAATGTAGTCAAAGATAGCTAAATAAAATTGTTAAAAATGATTTGGGACAATGTAATTTTATATTTATAAATAATTTTAAAGTGGGACCAGAAGTAAAATAAATGTTTCCGGTGTGACTTCAACCGGTTTACACTTTATAGATCGATGATAATTGTTATTATAAGCTCGAACCATTTCCTTAAGAACGTCAATGTACTTGTAGTTATTGTTTTCCGTGAAATATCGATACATGTGACTTTTTAGGGTTCTGTTGAACCTTTCGACTATCGTAGCTTTCTGTTCGGAATCCGGGGCAAAGAACTCAACCCTCCTTCTTTCAATTCCTTTTGCACATCTTTGCATATGAATTCATTACCGTGGTCACTTTGCACTCGCTTCGGCGATCGCCCCGACTCTAGAATGGCCCTAAAAGCTTTAAGTATGGTTGGTCCTTTCTTGTCCTTGGTTGCCACCACAAAGGCGTACTTGTTGAAAACGTCAATTCAGCATAGAAGGTATCTAAACCCTCTATTGTGGCGAGTTATGCTCTTCAAATCGGCTAAATCAATCTGCCACTGTTCATCAATTCCATAAACTATTCTCCTATTCCTGGGAAAGTTTTTTCTAGCATTTCTGTGTAACGTATACGTGTCCTGAATTTTCAGAAACGCTTCCACGTCTTTTACCGTAACCTTTAACCCATCCACCTTAGCGGCTCGGTAGAACCCGAGAACACTCCCGTAGGAACCAGGGTCAGAAACCTTGGAATAAATTTCTTTAAGTCTATGCATTAAGAGTACAGTTTGTTACACTGTGATAATGCCAGAAGAGAAAATCGCTAACCTCTATAATTAGGAATATAGCAATTACTAAAACCACAGTTAAAATTTTAGGGGATTTAAAAAATGTGTCTACTAGGTTGGCTAACGCCACGAAAGTGCCCACTTGATTATCACAACCTTCCATATCAAGATACTTAAAATAAGTGAAACGTGGAATATAAATGAAACGTATTTTATTGAAAAACAAATGCTACAAGTTTATCCAATTTCTGAAACCTTCACCAGTCTGGGATGGGAGATAATAATCCTCCTCCTTCTCCACTTTTTCTTTCTTCGCTTCACTTTTTTCAGGTGGGGGTAAATCTGTTTTTCTAATTTTAATTAATTTTCTTGGTACATTAGCCGTATACAAAAGTTGGTAAAACTGTGAGGCGCCAATGGCGGGCAACCGTTTTTTAGAATTCGTCGCAGTATATGTTAATAAATCAATTATATTGGAACCGACGATTTTACGATTCTCATATATTAATTCCCTGGTGTGCGTCCATTTTATTTTTGATATACGGTCTATCCATTTGTACAAGTTCAAACAATCGACTGCCCTATAGGGGGAACCGAAGAGGTGATTTCAGAACTCCAATTCTGGTTTTTCGCAGTTTTCACTTTCTTCCTTTTCGCTGTTTTATTAATTTCCCTCGAAAGTACGTGATTATATCTTAATAATTTATCGGTATCATTTAATTTAGTATCGTTAATGACAGATTTCAACTTATCATCCTTATCCAACTCCATTGAAGTGTCGACTTTTAAACCACTATTCGAATTTAACCTATTATACGTGTCCTCAGAAATTAATTACATTTTTCGTGCTATTTCTTTTTTTCTTTCTTCCTAAATTTACAGCTCGAGTTATAGCCGCGCCTGCTACCGAACTAATGATAGATAATAACGGGCCAAGAATCAATGGGATGAACCGCCTTTTTGAATTAATATTTTTTTCTTTTTTGAATAGGGTATGTTAGATGTAACCCTTCTTATAACGTGTCAATGTTTCATCAACCGCTTCTTCGCATCCTCTGAAAGAGGGACATTGCCTTGTAAGATATTTATACAACACTCAATGATAGATTTTAAGGCATCTTTATTTGAATATTTAATCACCGCCCCTCTTTGGCAAGAATTACACTTAGAAATAAATTTTAATAAATTTAAATGTTCTCCGACTCGTTTTGACGGAGCCATGATGCTAGCCTCGCGGCTTTTACCAGGGTACAGTTGATTTCGTCCCTATGGAATGTGCAAGGACTCGGGGTTGGGCAACCGTAGTCTTCGGCGTTGGAAACTTCTGTTCCCAGGAACTTGGACAGAATATCCGCCTTCTTCAACCCTTTCGTCACGAAAGACGATGCTAGGAGCTTGATGTAATCGGCGGCTTCTTTAAGAGCCACGTAGGGATAGTCGCCCTCTTCGAATGACAGATCGCAAGTGTTTCGTGTTAACCACTTGCATTGTCTTTTATCCTTGTCAGAGAGATCAGCGAATTTGCATGGTGATTTAAAAATACACACCTCGTACACCTCGGTCTCCTTCAAGAACATCGTGAGCTCCTTGATTATCCATTTTCCGTCTATCCGGAAGAAATTAGCCTCCAACACCGCTGTTACTTGGGGATGAAGATCGCTGCTTGTTGACCTGGAAGTATACCAGTTCTTAGACGGTGTTTATCTAAGGTGTTAGCCTTAAGGTCTACAAAGAGATAGCCGTATGTTTCCAAAGTCGCGTGTCTAAACGCATCTACCACGGCGAAATTTGTCTAGCAAGGTGGGAAATGGCACGGGGTGTTCTAAATATAACCAGGTAATGAGCGTTAAGGTTCAGGGTACGTATTTCCTTTCCGGGGTAGTATAGGTTCTGCATTAAAATTAGAACGGAAGTGTTTCTATGGTGGGATCCTCTATTGAAAAGATTTGTCACATCCTTATTATTCGCTATTTCACATAGTAGATCATCTAATATAACTAGGTTCCTCACACTCAGGGTTGGCGATTTTTTTGATTTTTTCAAAAAAATCGATTTTTTTGATTTAAATCGGATTTTTTTGATTTTAATTGATTTATTTGATTTTTTTGATTTTTATTGAACTAATAGATAGTAAATTACCAACATGAAAACTTTTGAGTCAAAATTAAGCAAAAGCAAAATAATCATGACATTTAAGCAGCTATTTGATATTATTACTATTCAAATGCTTGTATAAAAAGACTAGCTTGACCTCTATTTCATTTCCTAGCCTTTCCAGCAAGACAAACTGGAGTTCTGGGAAAAACATAGATTGAAATATACCAAAACCACGATTATTTTTAATTTTAGGTCTTTTCTAATTAAGTTTCTTCTCGAGTTACTTAAAATACTCCTTGGAATCTTAGAAAACATTTTTTAAAAATAAAAATATATTCTTGATTTTAATCAAATGATTTTTTTTAAAAAAATCGCTTGATTTAAATCATGATTTAAATCAGTGATTTAAATCAAACTGATTTAAATCAGACAACCCTGCTCACACTAGAATCTAAGATGCTCAAATCTAATAATCCCTCATGGAATTCTAAGTTTGGGGTATGGGATTGTATAACGCTATATAGTTTCGACTGATATTCCGTATAACACCAGATTATTCTTTCGGGAGTGGGTGAAATACATATATCTTTATGTTTAATTAATTCCCTTACAAAGACACTCTTCCCGCATCCGGTAACCCCAGCTACGAGTCCGGTAAACGGGTGTTGCATACTTAAATCCATATCGACAAATGGTAGAGAATTTAACTTACAAACATAAATATATCTAAAGAGAACTTAAGAATTGTACTTACATTTTAAATTTCGGATCTGGATCGGTACTTCAAGGAAGGTTAAAGAGTTGTAGAATGTCTTATCCTCAAACCGTCTTCGTCTTTTATACTGTATTGTCACATGACCTTCTTCTAGGGTATGATTGGATTCTAACCACGACAACATGACATTCTTTAAGATGACTTATCGCGATGTTCTGCCATGTAGAGTCAACATGACGTTAAAAACCCCAAGCCATGACAAGGTTTAGCGATGCTTTCAATTTTCAACTTCAATATCGGAGTTAATATGTCCTCGTATAATCGTATTTACACTTAATTTGCATTCTAAAGTATTGTAGGTTGTGAAATTCATGGTTTCTCCTGTCCTCGTGAGGAACTGTCGTATCTGAAAACTGTACTCTCTTTTTACCGTCTACTTTCATACTTCCCGCCTACTTCGTTAATAATATGACATCTAGTTTTAAGCCTAACTTCCCGAGCACGTGACTTTGGTTTCAAACGCCATAATTCAATCCTTATCAGTGAGACCATGCATTTATTATTTTACTCAAAAATAAGATAAGACACGCCAACGGGAATAGATAACCCTATCTCAAGTGTTCGACATGAGATTAAACGCTAATTTTCCACGCTAAGTCTAACACCATGCCTTTCACGCCAATTCTCCCTATCAGTTCACGCCAAGTCTGACATCACGACTTTCACGCCAATTTCCCCCGCCAGCCCACGCCACTGTTTGAGTACCGACATACTGTTACTACTAACGCTGACAAGGAAATGTATTAATTAATGGACATAAATATATTAACAGTTACGACTAAATAATAAAGATATCTATTAAATGAGTGTAACTCTTTGCTGATGACGTTAAGCGTATCTTGGATAAACCTATGTGATTGGACGATGGTCAAAGTGATGTAAACTGAACCTGTGAAGAAAGTGAGTGCTTATTATTCTCGCTACATATATTTAGGACCAGGCTAGATTTGCAATGGTGAAAAGATGTTTATTAACAATTACGCATCGCAAGAAATGTGACAAGCATGAGCCTCCTACAGACTATAAAGGTGCGAGGCACACCATGAAATTAAGAACATGCAATAGAAAATAATGAGAGTAATCGTTTTTAAATATAGCATGAGCATGCTAAATAAAAACATTAAATTACAAGAAAAGCGCATGCCAGACTAAGCATGTAAAATTAAATTAAATTACAATAGAAGTGCATGCCAGACTAAGCATGTAAGACATTAAATGAAAAAAGAAGCGCATGCCACACTAAGCATGTAAAATACTAATTTAAATTACAAAAAAAGCGCATGCCAGACTAAGCGTGTAAAACATTAACTTAAATTAAATTACAATAAAAGCGCATGCCAGACTAAGCGTGTAAAACATTAAATTAAATGAAATTACAATAAAAGCGCATGCCAGACTAAGCATGTAAAACAGTAAATTAAATTACAATAAAAGCGCATGCCAGACTAAGCATGTAAAACATGAAATTAAATTACAACAAAAGCGCATGCCAGACTAAGCATGTAAAACATTAAACTAAGATAAAAGCGCACGCCAAATTTTGCGTGTTATAAATAAAAAATGAAATGAAACAAATGACGATTGAGAAAAGCGCATGCCAAATTAAGCGCGAAATAAATAATACAAAATAAGCAATACAGTAATGAAAATAAGCAATACAGTAATGAAAATAAGCAATACAGTAATGAAAATAAGCAATACAGTAATGAAAATAAGCAATACAGTAATGAAAATAAGCAATACAGTAATGAAAATAAGCAATACAGTAATGAAAATAAGCAATACAGTAATGAAAATAAGCAATACAGTAATGAAAATAAGCAATACAGTAATGAAAATAAGCAATACAGTAATGAAAATAAGCAATACAGTAATGAAAATAAGCAATACAGTAATGAAAATAAGCAATACAGTAATGAAAATAAGCAATACAGTAATGAAAATAAGCAATACAGTAATGAAAATAAGCAATACAGTAATGAAAATAAGCAATACAGTAATGAAAATAGACAATGAAAATAGACAATGAAAATAGACAATGAAAATAAGAAACAAATAAAATAGAAATAGGTGCGTCTTAAATTAAGCGCGAAATAAATTATAGAAAACAATTTGCATATCAAGTTTTGTAGCAATAAATAAATAAAAAAAGAACCAAAAAAAGAGGACTTCACGGAAACATGCGTGCAACTAAGGTTTTCAACGCTTCAGCCTGGACCATTGCAGCCTCAGCCTGAAGCTTAGCAGCCTCGGCTTGAATTTTACCTGCCTCAGCCTTCAACATTTCTGTTTCATTTTTGTACTTCTCATTTTCGGCTTTTCTTTCCATCTTAAGTTTCTTATATTCCAGCCTGGCCCCTTCTTGTTCCAACCTCACCCGTTCATTTTCTGCCAGAACTCCCATTACGGAGTGAATGTGTTCTTCACGCGCAGTAGCTTCATTGGTAGATACAAGAAGCTCTTCTTTGAAGGTTAAAGGGCTCTTGCGACTGTTCCTGTTAGGCAATTCAGCTGTAAAAGAGCTGTGTTCAGTTATGATACCAATTACTAAGCAGCGGACGAACACACTGTAAGTGTACGATGTACGTCATTTATCCGCTGTTGTGTTAATGAAACAATTTCATTTGCAGAGCAATGTCTTTTACAAGTAAATTCTCGCAAGATAACAACAAATGTTGCGACAAAAGTTAATGTCATCTTGTGAGGTTCAAATGTTTAAGAACAAAACAAGGTCATTATTTCCCCATTCCATAGATGACGCCAAATAACTGTGTCGAGGATTATGTTCGATACCACAGCAGACGGTACCAAACATATGAGAAAATAACTATTAACAGGTAACGTTATGATAAACGCCTAGCCACGGGAGTAAATTACCCAATTCATAGAACACTGATAGACATCCGTATTGTATAATATACGATTTACAATTGGTATCAGACAGTGGCGGTTGGCCATCACTGGTGGTTGCGCTAACAGTTGTTGAGCAACTTGCCTCGGGATCTTGGATAATAAGGAATTAATTAATATTATTCACCATCTGTGTAATATGTCATCTTACCAAAGGTGGTAAAAAAGGTTGACACATCTTGCGAAAGAGAGTCGGATTGATCTTGAAAGGTAATAACAGATATTAGTTTGAGCGCTTGTTAAAAGAAATTAAATTCACATGAAGAATGAGCGAGAGGAAATTTGTTTTCACGCTAAACAGCAGCTTAATCCATACATACTCTGTTCCAGCTTAGGTTGTCACCACGCACATACCTAGGTCTCTATGTGACGTAGCTTTGTGCGTGCTGACAAGAGACGAAGAAATACTGATTTTCAGTAACTGAAACCTCGTGATTTTAGGTCTTGAAAATCAGTAATTCTTTGGTCTCTTCAAACAAATTTGCATGATATCACTATATACGGAAAGCTTTCACACATACTGGAATCATTGACGCTTCCAAATCCCTCAACGCAACTGACATCCAAAACGTCGTCATGGCGACTATTTAACGAACAAAAAAAGAACTTGGTCATATTTTAATGTATTGAATCGTGTTAGTAATGTAATGTGTGTAGGAGTTCAATGTTGACATGGTAATTGAAATATGAGAGGGAGGCGAATCACAGCCAAATATTGAAATGTGTTATAGGACATGTTGGAAAGAATTGTATATACAAACACTATACAATAAGAAGCTGCTTTGAGCGTTTTTGGTATGTCTATTCCATTGTTTGAATTCAACATTTAATTTGGCCATGAATTATCTCAACACTTATCATAACATTGTTGCGTTTAGACCTTTTCAAAATGATTAAAACCGGTTTCAATGTGTCTAGTTCATAATGTTGTATTGTATAATAATAATCTTAAGCTTTTGTTTATGAAGGGATATCCACGCGAAGCCTATGGCCTTCATGTTCGTTAAACTGGACATTTGGCAACTAAAGGTAAACTACCCGGTCGTACACTTGCATTTCTACTGGGAAAAGTCTTTGAAAGCGTATGATTATTATGTTTATACGACAAGAAACACTAAAGTATATTACAATGTGAGACGAAGTCACAAATATTGGCATTTTTAGGATTGTTTATGAAACTATCAGTGAACGTTGGTAAGGTGACAAGTATTTGACAACTAGGCCATTTGCTACAGTATGTTTAGGTTACTTACACGACTTCGCAAGGTACACGTTGTGACGAAGAGCTGCAAGTCTCGCTGAAAATGTAACAATAACTCTGTTAATAGTTACTAGACCAACAAGTAACATTCTACAATTGTCCAGGAACCCTCTGAAGAAGGGTTAGGTCACAAACAACATTGCATAATTCTTCAAGGTGCTTGCTTTTACATCTTTGACCTCGTAGTAAACAGGTAAAACAAATTATAAGATTTCAAGCCCACTTTTGATGTAAATCCACCGTTTAGAACTGACACTAACTTTAAAGATGCAATGGGCGCTCTCCTCTCCTTTTGGAGTGAAATGAGCGTTTTGAGAGGAGAGACTCAGAAATTATACTATTGTGAGTGGAGGGTGAGTGGGAGTGGTAGGCCTTTAACAAAAAAATAGGCAAGAAAATGAGCGCAACGTTATAATATCATGAAACATTGGAGTGAACCTCTTTCCCTACTCGAAAAACCTATATAAAAAGAGCGCGAGTTTTTACGGGCGGTGTAAGAGGGGTGTAAAAGGGGGTGAGTTTGAAAACCATGCGTTTCACAATGGCTCGTGAGTGTGAGAGGTGAGTGGTACGAAAAATATTTTGGGAGAGGGGATTCTCTCCTTCTCGCCTTTTGGAGTGGGGTGAAAATAAAAAAACTTTCCACTGTATCTCGATCTCGATGGGGGTTAGGGCGACTAGAGGAGTAGGAGGTGGGAAGGTAAATAGAGAAACTAAACTGACAGCTGAAATAGTCACGTGACTGTCTGGGTTCCCTTTGCTTGACTGAATCGGCTATACGAATGCTTATTGGCTGAACCAAAACTTCGAGAATATTCGAGGAGCGTTGCCAGGCTTGTAGTGTTAGAAACCCTGGCAAACTAGATTCAATAGATGAAACGAAGTGGGAGAGTTAAGTTGCCATTTTAGGGAGACTTGTTGAAACTTGAAAGTTTAGGCATGGATAGTGAGGAAATGAAATCGGATTATGATGGTAGTAATGAAACGGAAGCGGATTATGATGGTAGTGACGAAATGAAAGCGGATTGTGATGATGAAAAGACTGAACAAAAACCTCAGCAAATAAAGAAAAATAGCGGTTTCTGTTTTGAACTTTCAACTGCGGGAATGCGTCTGAAAATCTTTTATACTTACGAAGGACATACGTTCTATGAACCAACCAGTTCATATCTACAGTTGGTTTTGAAATGCGTTTTTTTGTGATAAATGCATTAAGGGAAATGTAGGAAATTCAATATACAACTTTGAACGACATCTAAAAGTGAGTGCTATTCTCTTTTACTTTCACAATTACATTTTTAAACTTACTGTCAACCTCTTAGAGACTTCATAACATCGAGTTATCTAAAATTAAAGTTAGTGGAGAATGTGGGAAAATTCCCGTAAGAGAGTATAGACCACCGTATACCGATGAGATTCTCGGTATACGGTGGTCCTGTGAGGAGGAGGGGTTTATTACCTCCCACTCTTCGTTCTTCTCTGTAGGCGGTGGTGCGCCGGAGGGTAGGGGGGATTGCTAGGGGGGGTGAAATTGATGACGTCACGTGATATTGTTGGCGGTAAATTTGATTTGTAACGCCCCCCCTAGTTGTGGCGGGAGATTTAGTTGATTATTAAGGTGATGGCGCGAAATTTGAATTTATATCTTAGTGTACTGATCTGACGTGACTTGGCGATGGTAAAGGTATGTAGTGCCCATAGTGGTATTGTAGGATATTGTATACATTTAGTGGATGATTTATATAGGTTCAGTAGACCCTTTCTACACCGTCTTGTAATGCTATTCTCTGTATGATTTTAAGGTATCTCCATGTCTGCTTATGTCATACTAAAGAACTAGTTTTAATTGAGATATGGTTTACATTGCAAAAGGTACCAATTAAGCTACGATGCGGTTCTACAGCAAGGGTGTTTTGCATTGGTTATTAAGGTACTGAGTTAAAACAATAGTACATTTTAATACCATAAACGAGGTATTACAACAGTTTTTTGCACAGTTTGGTAGCTGGTAATTAGTTAAAATGAAGCAGTACTACTAAAGCATCATAAAATGCTGATCCTAACATTTCCGCGTAAAGTATACACGAATATAGCTTGACTGTTTCATATATTTTCTATTTAGCACATATTTTAAGTGATATTGTTACGAAAAAAGAATTACATATTACGTAAGGTGCATCGGAGGAAACACGTGATTTCTTACTAATCTTGTCAACAACCTTTCTCTCCAGAGTTCGGAAGTGAAATGACTCTACAGTTTACAAAATTCCCTTTTGGCCACCCAACAGGTATATATTATATGCCATTAAGGGGGAGGAGGAGGTCGAACTTGGGACATAACAAAAGAATTTATCCCCATCTGTTTTTATTTATACGTAAACACTTTCAGACGTGTCTAGATTTTTTGAGATAGGGTGGGGGGGCAGGGCCATTTGATTCCAGGCATTGTTATCAATAGAATTTATTTTTCTTTAAGTGGACCTCCAACCAGGTGGTTTAGCACCTTAAAAGGGGGCTTGGTCGACCCTGTTGTATTGTTAACAATGGAATCTGAGTGATTTATGACTCACACCAACGTGTTAAGACATTCCATCGGCTTTTTACGTAACCACGTTCAGACGGGTCTATGGCCATAAAAAGGGGCGGAACTTGAACAAAAGAATTTATTTGGTCAATTCTTTAATTGGACCACCCACCAGGTGGTTTATTACCTTAAAGGGGGAACCAGTTGTATTGTTAGGAATATAATTTATTTTCGGATTTATTGCTTTAATTGGTGACTCACTCTACCACAAAACATTTGATTCTAGGTGTTTGCCCCCCCCCCCCAAGGGCATTATCTGGACAAGTCTCAACAAGTTATGTCTTGGTCGCGTTAACAGAAACGCAATATATCATTAAACCGAAGCATTGACTATACTATATTTATCAAAATTATCGGCAACGTAATCAAAAATTTGTGGAAAATGTAAAACGGTATTGAAAGAAGCATCATTCACAACGCATTTCGTGTTAGAAGTAAAAAACAACCGAAACGTTTTTGATCATTTGTGTTACTTTTTATCGAAACAAAATTGATCATTTGAATTTCCTAAAATCCCATAGGAATACATGTAAAAACGAATAGCCCACCGAAACGAAATCAGTCATCTCGATTACATTTAACCGAAACTAAAAGCGTCAATTGAAAAACATTTCATATTGTTAAAAACGTGTCGATAAATTTGCACAGCATTTATCAAAATTACTCTATGTTTCACCAAAAAACTTTTGATTTAGCAAAATTTCGCCAATTATTTTCTATTTAAATAAAAATTTATCACCTATTGAATCCGCCCCCCCCCTCTTCGCAGAAAATAGTATAGCAATCTTTTACTATAACAAAGACTAAGCTAATTAAGTATTTCTTAGGAAACGTCAATCAATTCGAGCACGAGACCAAAGTATATGTTTACAATGCCAAATCATTTACATAGTTTCACACTAGAATTTCACTGCTATTTAAACTGTTCTAGGGAAAAACACAGCTTTTAACTTACACCTTTAGAAAAGACATACATCCCTATATACTAAAACAGAATATAGCACCAACGAAAAGTTCAAAGTTCAACACAAAGTGCTATTTAGCTAATGTCAGTGCATGAATCTTGGATTTCTAGCAATAGAAGGAAATATTGTACCCAACATTTTTCTAACATATAAAAATGCTTATTTGGGTTTCCTAAATTCCCAAAGAATTGCATACAAAGTTTGAAAAGGTACTGACTTCAGCTAATCCAACTCACTTTGTTTCTTTAGTTGCCTTAAAATTTTATGATATATAATAATGTACCCAACGCATTTAGTGTTAGAAGTAAAAAACAATCAAAACGTTTTTGATCATTGGTGTTACTTTTTATCGAAACAAAATAGATCATTTAGAATTTCTAAAATCCCATAGGAGTGCATGGTGAATTGAATAAACCACCGACACGAAATCAGTCCTCTAGATTACATTCTACCAACACGAAAAACGTCGTTTGAAAAACATTTCAAATTGTTAAAAACGTTGAGTTAAATTCTACTAAGATTTATCAAAATTACTCTATGTTTCACAAAAAAACGTTTAATTTAACACCGATTAAGAATTTGGGATACATACCTTAACGGTGCATACTCAACCCAAGGGATGAAGGGGATCAATAAATATCTTGAGGGCATAATAAAATGATTGTAAAAATAACTCACTCTTACACGCTGAAGGGTCCGTTACCATTAGGTACGGGAGGTTGTTACACACTCCCCACCCCATTGTATGTTGTGAGTTGTTATGAAGTCAAGTACACATCTTGGAGATGAACCCCCTAAAAGCTATTTTTTGTACTATTTATTTTATTGATCTTGGGAATGCTGGAATACCTTTATCTTTGGTTTCAGAACTTTGACATAAAAATACGTTTACAGTCTAACACTGCAATAGTTAAGGACAATAAATATTTCGTAATAGCTTTGTAAGAAATTTAGTATAAAAACCCCTGACTAAATAGAGTCGAGTATCATTATTCGAGAAGACCTTAAACTTACAAGATGGAAAATGGCAAAAGGAAGATAGTTGTGACTAACGAACGTAAAATTAACGGGAGATTCCATATATCTAAAGAGTTGTTCTTAACAACTGGATTTGTAAACGGTACGCTGGATCCCGAAGTTCGGCTATGTAGGAAACAATCTTTAAAAAGCTTCGCCATTTCCACTAGTACATGGGAAAAGCTGATTCCACGTTTACCCGTATTAGCGGGTTGGACTGCCGCCCACGAAACTAACAATTTTGAAATCGTGTTAAACGATAACCCCAATGAAAAGACAACGGTTGTGGCATACCATAACACATGTCACATTAAAGACATGTTAAAGGAGTCTATTGTTTTGAACAGTATGGAGACAATGGCCCTGAATCGCATTTCGGGAGCTGTAAAGGAGCATCTTATTAAGATAAGCGACCATGAAATTGTGTTTACACACATGGCAGATATACTCATAGAGTTTTATAACGCCATCTATGATAATTTATACGGGGATTATGAACGCATACCGTGCTTGGATGGTCAACCCGATAAATTTGACGCCGTGGTTGGGTACTTCACGAACTTTATAACGTCTTACCAGGTCGTGACGAAATTCAACAATGTTCTTCAAGAAGAAAATCTTGAAAACTATTTTTATAATTATAATTTATTTTCTGTAATTTCGGGTCAAATAACATACTTAAAAACCCGTATGCATTTACTAACTCATTTTTAATTTTATTTTTAAAATAAATTGAATTGAACCGAAAAACGGTTATATATTTTCTAAATACATAACATACATTTTTAAGCTATCTTTTTCCCTTTTACTATTTAAGCCTATGAAATTAGAGTTTAGAAAAATAAACTAAACTTTGAAAGGTAAAAATATAAGCTTAATTTAAATAAAGAAAAGTATATAAGGTCAAATCAGAATTTATTTTTTCAAAAAATTTACAATTTTTTAAAAAAATTTAAAAAAATATTTTTTTTAACATTTTTTTAGCCCCCCTAGCCCCCCCCCGCCGCCTCACGGCCGGCTGAGGATCTGCACTAGTGCCGAGAACCCATGGAATAGTACGTCATCCCAGTTCTCGAACACTAGTGCAGCAGGCGCCGGCACCCCCAAAAAACGTACCCGGCGGTACAAGGCCAACTGCCCTAGCTCGAGGGTTACACTAAGGAAGAGAGAGAGAGTAAAATTAGTTATTACTTGTTAATATTATGTATAAGAAACGTATTTAGCTTACCGGAACCCTCGGCAGTTAAAGGCTAGGAGGCTGTAATAAAAATTATAAAATTTGGTTTAAAAATTTAGTTTAAAATATCTACGGAATAAAACCTTTTAAAAATACTTACTCATCAGGGATGAAGATCGAATGATTATAAATGACCTGCCGAACCTGATTCAGCAGGTCATTTAAATAATCAGCATCCCCAATGACCTCCGAAAGTACCACCAGGTACAATTGGACTTGGTAAACGAGGCTACGAATAAATAGAAATTATAATTTCGCGTTATATTACCCAAAGATAAAAGGTTCACTTACAAGTCACTATTGACATTTAAGTCAGCCTCTCCCGGCCGAGGCATGGCTTGCCACGGATAGTGTATGGCCGGAAGAGGTTGATAATAGTGTTGAGGTTCGGGCGTCGGCTGTGGGGTAGGGGGAAGTGATGGACTCGGTGGTGGCGATGGGCTAGGTGGTGGCGATGGGCTAGGTGGCGGCGTTGATAACGCTGGGCTGTCCGGTCGCCGCTGCGGCCCGACGACGCACTGAGGGCGTCGGCGGTCGGGTTCTGGTGTCCCGGAACTGTACGACCCCTGTGAGTCGGAGAACTCACAGGGGGAGTACGGAGTGTCCACTCCGTGGACGTAGCTGTAGAGAAAGATTTTCTAAGTCTTCTCTTAAAAGATAACTTTTTAAAAAGTTTTTTTCTTACCCTGTTGAAGAAAGGTCCATGGGTTGTTGCTGCTGGTTCATTTTTGACTTTGGCTTGAGAGAAAGTGGTGCCTTTGGGGGCTCGACCTCTTCATTTTATACTTTTTACTAGGGTCAAGGCGTGTTCGAGATCAAACACGTCACTCCAAGATGGTTAGCATGTACAAGGGTAAAAATTTTCGCGGGAAAATTGGTCCGAAGCCTTGCTATTGGACTATTTTTCAGGTGTCTTTCTTTTTGGATATATTTGGAAAAACTCCCTTCAACATTTCTTTGATCATCCGTCTTTGGTTTAACAGTACAAGCTTCTTTAACCGTATTTACAGTCTCGAATAGTAACAATCCACGTTAAAAGCTTATAGAGGTTACTATAGTGGAAGGCAGGATGATGTCCTTAGTTTTGAAAATGATTTCAACGCGTTCATGGCGTCTTACGGCCCTTTTTAACTAGTGTTAGTTCTATTGTGATATATTTCTTCATGAAGGGGCTTGGTCGGGGAGAGGGGGGGGCTATGTTCATTGTTTGGTATTCTATTTTAGGATCTTTTAGTACAATTCATGTAAAAACATCTTCGCTTCCGATCCCGTGCTTACCTAACAGGCGGATACCATAAAATTCCTATTGTAGAAGTCTAAAAATTGTTCCTACGGTGTTATTATTCCTCAGTATGCAACAGTGTTGGGGAATAAATTCGATAACAAGCTAACGCCATTAGGGAAGGCCATATAAACAATTTAAAAAATGTAAGATATATACGGACTCAGTTGTATCCTACTACAAACGCTACAGGGCCATACAAATATCGAAGCAACAGGCCTGGGGGTGGATGTTTTGTCAACGCAAGGTTCCACTCCTAAATTAGAATGAGTTCAACGCGTTCATGGCGTCCTACGACCCTTTTCAACTAGTAAAAATTCTATTGTGATATATTTTTTTCTTGAAGAGGCTTGGTCGGGGAGGGGGGGCTATGTTCACTGTTTGGTATTCTATTTTAGGATCTTTTAGTACATGCATGTAAAAACATCGCCGCTTCCAATCCCGAGATTACCTAACAGGCGGATACCATAAAATTCTTCTTTTGGAGTTCTAAAAAGTTTTCCTTTATGGCGTTATTTTTCCGCAGTATGCAACCGTGTTGGAGAATAAATTCGATAACAAGCTAACGCCATTAGGGAAGGCTATATAAACATTTAAAAAATGTAAGATATATACGGAATCAGTTGTATCTTACTACACGCGCTACAGGACCATACAAATCTAGAAGCAACAGGCCTGGGGGTGGATGTTTTGTCAACGCAAGGTTCAATTCGGTTTACCTTTGATGTTTGGTCGATAGTAAGTTTCTTCAGCTCTTGCAACCCCTCCCCTTTTTTTCAATTGGAAACTTATAAAAGATAACACCTAGTTCTGTACACCATCTGTACACCATAAGCAACAATTTTTTTGAATCAATTACTATGCCACCGACCAAAGCGAAAATAATATTTTACATCTTCTGTAATTCCATAAATATGCAAGAAAACAAGAAGGCAGGTACTGTGGACCGGGTTTTCCCGGTCTCCTCTTTTTACCTGTCAATATTTGATTGACTGTGTAGGCTTATAGTTTTGTAAGATTATAACAAAGGATGCTTTTGTAGGAATAAAATTTATAGAGACCGTAATATAAAGTAAAATATTACTTTCTTTAAAAGTATAAGTTCTAATAAAAAAAGACATTTTTTCAATTTTCATTTTAAATTGCATTTGATTTAACCTATAGTAATTTCTTCTATCTTCGTAAGGAATGGGTTTCCAGGCTAATAAAATGCAGTTTGCATCCAAAACACTGTACTATATCGTCGGTATGTAACGAATACTATTTCGATTGGCATTGTCTCTTTTTCAAAAGTTTAGAAATTTAGCCTCTTAAGGAATTAAATATGTTATATTTAAATGCCTAGTTACTACCGGGCTGATTATTGCCTATTCCGTTAACACGTTCATGCAATGGCTTTGGGGGTTGGTCGAACCATTTGTTATCATTGGAATTTATTTTGTGATTTATTGCTCACACAAATGTGTTATATCCAAGTTTATGTCATGGAGCAGGCCGACTTCTCGCCTACACAATCATATTCAGGACCGTGAGAAACTATAGGGTCATAGGTTAGCTTAAGGTAGAGTTGAAAGTAACTTTTGAAAAGTGTACAATGTGAAGATATCAAAGGATACTACCATAGTTGAGAATCTCTAGAAACGCTTTACACACCATGTTTTTTATTTATTACCCCAATAAAATTAAGTATTTACGGTTTTGTAACAAAATTCTATTTATAGGCCACTCTTTTGGCGACATTGTTTTTGACATAAAGCAAATCCATCGTTCTTTTGATCTAAACTATTAACAGGCATGGGTCCGAAAATGCATAGTGAGAAAAACATCTGATAAGCAATAAATCAGGCTATTGTTGAACGATTGAATAATGTGGGCGTGTCTATTAAGAAATTTCGTTAGCTTAAGGTAGCATTTTTTTTGAAAAATTTACAATGGTTTTATGACCTGTTAGAAAATCGGAACGTTATTATTTAACAGACGTGAGGATAACAAAGGGTATTTTCTCATTTGAGAATCTCTATAAATACTTTACATACCATGTTTTTTATTTATTATCCCAATAAAATTAGGTATTTACGGTGTTTGTAAGAAAATTCCTTGAGAGTAAAACATCTGATGACTGATAAGCAATAAGGGCTATTGTTAAATGATTGAGGAATGTGCGCGTTTTTATTATGAAATTTAGTATAAAAGGGGCTAAGGAAATGATCAAAATACACAGTCGATCTTCAAACACCGAAAGATAAACATGGATCCTGAAACTCTCCGTACAACTTTGAACGAACTGACTATAAATAGACCCTGGCCGTTACGTTTAATATACGAGTTTTATTTCTACCTATGCGCCTATCTGCGAATAGATCCAGTGCACGGACCTCAGATTCTGCCACAATTCGTAGTACAAGGTGACTTAAATGTTAGTCAAGCTTGCCTCGACTTACTCGAATATATGAAAACAGTTGCTCGAACACCCGAGGACTGTAATAACCTAGAACAATTGGAAAACCTAAGGAATCTAATTCCGAGTCCCTTAATAACTGAATACTCAGATCGTATGGCGAAACGACAAGAAGAAATTGAACGGGTTATACAAGAAGAAGAAACACTAATCGCCGACTTCAACAGCTCACAATATGACAAAGAGATATCCGAGTTTTTAGACCGAACGGATCAAGGACCACCCGTAGAAGAGACACTATTGAACGATACCTTAGAGAGGGAGAACGGTTCTGAAGAGGCGCTTTCTGACGATGAAATCGATGTACAATGGGGAGGAGGAGAAACGGACCCGCCCATACCTATTGACACCGTACCCTCTTGCGAGATACTAGGGCAAAGTGAGAGATTTTACAAACATTTTAACATGTATGGTCGGGAGGTGGTTCTCAGAATTACTGAAGATCCCGTCGCTAGTGTATGTACCGTAACCAAATGTTCTTAGTAAGTACATGCCTACAGATTACGTTCAAATTACTTTAAAGAGTGCGCAACTATTTGTAGTCCGAACTAGAATTATCTTTTAGAAGAGCAGATCAAGTCGACCCTAATATTCTTTTGACCAGCTTAGTGTTATGTTCTATGATGACGAAATGGAATCATTTTTTCCTGGGTCCTATTAAACTGATTTTTAGCATTGTACGAATACCTGAGGGCAAGACCCTCACGTTACCCCTAGTATTAAACCTTTTAATCTATTTTGCAAAGATAGACTGTGGTATTGTACGTATAGTTAATTCAGATAACATCTGTCTTGCCCCGAGCTCTTTGTGTAGCTATAATCTCATAGAAATTATGCTAATGAGTAAGATTATAAAGACCCATACCAATCATTCCTACATATAGAGATGAGAACAAAATGCAGCAAGAAGCTGCTTTAGAACTATGTCTTAAGGCAGGAGTAAGGGCTAGTGATTGTGGGACGGTTGAATCTTTTCAAAAGTTCAAAGTTTATTTAATAAATATTCGATTTTCGTCTACAAATTCGAAAACAGCGTCCCTGTTTTTGATTTTAGTGAAACGATCCCGATGATACTAGGCCCGCCTCTTTTTATTGAATGAAAAACCATTATAACGTTATTACAAGATTAAGACCACTTTTTAATCATGACCGATTCTGCGAAAAATGTCCTCGTACCCTATTGGCGAATACAGTCGCATAAATGTAGGACTTTTGTTTTAGTTGCTGAGACCCACTATTGCCAAGGCCCCAAGATAGCTTGAATCTTGTTTACGAAAGTTCTTAGGCGACGATTGCTATCAAGCCACTTACATCTTCCAGCAGTAAAAAGCCGCTATGTGAGCGTCTTTTTCACTGTAAAGACTCTTAAATATTATTGATTTTTCCCGAAGAACTGAGGTGCATACGTGTGGGGATATATATTGTTCAGATCTGTAAGAATATCAACCTAGCAATCACTTATGTTATATCCAGGTTATCAAAGATANGCTTAAATATTATTGATTTTTCCCGAAGAACTGAGATGCATACGTTGGGAGATATTTTGAGGTGTGCAAGAAATATCAGCCGAGCAATCACTTGTGTTATATTCAGGTTATCCAAGATAAACCTCGGAAAGTGCTATCCGTTAAAAAGCCTAGACCTAATCTGCCCAACCTTATGTATATTTTCTTTGACGTAGAATGCGTAAAAACGAGGTGTGTCAGGAAAGTTAGGAGCCTACGAACACCAGGATCCTGTTAGTCAGTATAACCGTGTGTGAGTTTGTATAGATGAAACATCCCTAAATTTCAATTGTATTATGTGTAGTCAGATTGGTAAGCGTAAACAACAATTTTCAGGTGGTAATCCTATATCTTATTTTAGATTATTAATGCAATTTGCATGCCGTTAAGAAACGTCATCATACTGTCACATTTTGGAAGTAAATTATGATAATCAATTACTAATTAGAGAAATCATTAATCGAGATGAAAAATTCGTTCCGTCTTTGAAAATTAACGGAACTCGAATTTTAGAAATGAAATGTTTTAACTTGCTATTTCTGGATTCTTATAATTTCATCCCTGTAGCTTAGCAAAGTTTCCCGCTACTTTGGTATAACAGACGTAGTCAAGGGTATTTTCCACATTTTTATTCAATGTCGTAGAACACAATTTCGATGTAATAGACAGGATGAAACCAACTATGTTATAGAAACTAATCTGCCCCCTACCGAAGCATATGGTTGTCAATATTTTACAAGGAAAAATTTAGATACCTTCTTAAAATGGCATAGCTCGAAGATAGTAAAGGTACAGTTTCGACTTCTGAAGGAAACTCAATTATTATTGTGAGAAGGATACGGTTTTACTATTCCTTGGATGTATAACTTTTCGTACCCTACTCTTTAAAGTAAGGGTGTAGATCCATTTAATTGCGGCGCAATTACTCTTCCTGGCGTTTGCTCTACGTATTTCGCAGGAATTATCTTAAACTGATACTATAGGCATCATACCCGCTAATTATTATAGACTTAGCGAAATCAGTCAATAGGGGCTATAGAATGGCTGGAGTGGACCGCGCACAAACGAAATATATCTATCCAATCCTCCTTTAGAGGTAAAGAAACCAGAATACAAAAACTCAAAGTAGACGGATTTTGTGAAATCAACAAGGAAATATTCGAATACTGGGGGTGTTTCTATCATGGGTGTAAAATACACTTTCCCTTAAACAGAAACAAGGCTTTGCACGGAGATCCTGCACAGACTTTGAATTCCAGATATTTTAGAAGCATGAACGTGCTAGCCACATTAGAATCCCTTAGTTATACAGTAAATGTCAAATGGGAGTGTGACTGGCAGAAGGAAAAAGTAAATAAACCAGAAATAATAGAGTTTTTAAAATGTAATGACATTAAGCCTAAAATAGTAAAAAGATTAGACCCCCGTGATGCATTCTTCGGGGGGCGATGTTGCGCAACAAAACTATACCATAAAACAACAGGATCGGAGCGTATTCATTACGTCGATTTCACAAGTTATACCCTTTCATTAACAAAACCACCAAGATACCTATAGGACATCCTGAAATCATATTAGACGATTTTCCTGACATATTTTCGTTTGATGGACTTCTTAAGTGTGACGTCTTACCGGCTCAAAACCTGATTCATCCAGTTTTACCTGCTCGTATTAACGGGAAATTAACATTTCCACTATGTTACACCTGCTGCAAAACCCAATTTCAAGGTGATTGCGACCATACTACAGAACAAAGAGAATTGCGAGGCACATGGGTAGTCGACGAGTTACGTCATGCAGTAGAGAATGGCTACAAAATCACGCGAATGTACGAGGCTTGGTCATACAAAGTGACGCAATACGATCCCAAAACAAAACAGGGAGGACTGTTTAAAGATTACGTTAATACCTTTTTAGAGTATAAAGCCCAAGCTAGTGGCTTCCCTGCAGATTGCCAGACTCAAGAAGACAAAGAGGAATATATCAAAAACTTCAAAGACGAAGAGGGTGTAGAACTCGATATCACGAAAGTAGAGAAAAATGAAGGTCTCAGATGCCTTAGCAAACTTATGCTTAATTCTTTTTGGGGTAAATTCGGCCAGAAAACAAGACACATCTCTACCGAATTAATCAAAGATGCCCACAAATTATACGCACTAATATTAAATCCAGACTTGGAGGTTAAAAGTTTATTAACAATTAACGAAGCACAGTACTTGTAAAATACGAACACATCCTAGAAAACGAGCTGGTACACAAACACACAAACGTAGTTATCGCTTGTTACACAACATCTATGGCGCGATTACATTTATTAAAGCATCTTGAAAAGGTCGGTGACCTTTGTTTTTACTATGACACTGACAGTTTAGTGTACCTCTCGCCAGACGGCGCTCATTTGCTACCCACAGGCGATTATTTGGGGCAACTTAAAAATGAATTAGAACCTTATGGGCAAGACGCTTATATTTGTGAATGGGGGAGTGCTGGACCAAAGAACTATTCTATGGACATTCTAGACCCTAAAACAGGCGCTAAAACTAACATTATCAAAGTTAAAGGATTTTATTTAAACGCCTCTACAGAAAATTATATAAATTTCGAAACAATGAAGAAACTACTGGGAGTAAACAATGAAGGTGAACCTCTAATGAACTCGGTTCAAGTCCCTATTGGCCCACAAATCAGACGTCTACAAGATCACACTCTGATCACGATCAACCAGACCAAAACATATCAGGTCGTAGTGGATAAAGTTCGAATAATATCTGATTATAAATCTACCCCATACGGTTATATTAAATAGAATCTTTGACATTTTTGACATAAGTTACTTGTATATATTTTAGATACCCAGTATCAGTATTTTAATTAGTAAGTATTATTTATAGTAATATTAACGTATTTCAACTATTAACATGTAACAATATTTTAACGAATACGCAGCGTTTTTGGTAATATTTTTGCATTTAATAAGCTTTTTTTTAATTAGTTTATATTAACACTTTAGTCTATTAGTATTGAATTGTTTTGTATAAGTGTAATTTTTATTTTTTGATGATAATTATAACGTTTTTTAGTAATATTTCAATATTTTTATCCGTGCTCGTATATCATTATTTTAGCGTGTATAGAAAAATATATTTTTTCGTCAATCCTGGGAATAGCTTAATAACTAGCCTAATATTTGTACTGTAATCGTATAATAACCATTGTAGCTTTTAAATCCTATTAAAAGTAGTATTGCTATATTTTCTATGAAGGTACATGGGTATATATGTACTTAATAATCTCGCATGCAGTAATATTGATCTATTTTCTAGGATGGTAAATGTCTATGTATTTAATTATCTTGTACTACCATTTTTTTTGAAGTAGTATTAATTTTGCATTTTAGTGAATTTGTTTGTTATCAAAACCATTGTAATTCGTATTTTTTGATGTTTTTTAATAGTGATTGCGCATTTTAACTGTATATCAATATTTTAGCGCGTAGTAAAATATATAATTCTTAAACAAGATTTAATTTAATAACTAGTATTGTGCTTATTTACCATGTATTCTATGTAATCCTTATGTTCTGAGATTTTTAGTAAATTTCGCATTTTAACTCAAGTAATTGTACTTATTCTCCAAATTCGTATTAAAACTAGTGTAATTTTATTTATGATGTTTTAGCAGTACTGATTCATTTTAGCTTCTAATCAAATACTAAAATGTGTAAAAACTGACGTAATTCGTCTTTTATGTTGTTAAAATGTACTGTTGTTCTAACCCATGTATCTCGTTTACTAACTATAACACCCTACTGTAGTACCGCGTAGTAACTTAATTTGTACCCTTTTGCAATGTAAACATTAAAACTAGTTCTTTAGTATGACATAAGCCTACATGTAGAGACCTTAAAACCGTACAAAGAACAACATTACGGGAAGGGTGTGTTTAGAAAGAGCCTACTGAATCCGTAGAATTACCATTAAATCATACCATAAATGTACACAATATCCTAAAGATACACCTAATAATAACAATACAAAACATACACCCTTACTGTAGAACTTAGTCGCTGCTTAATTTTCAATAAACCACGTAAACCTAATCTAGTTCTTTAGTATAACATAAACATACCAGGAGAAACGTTGAAATTATACACAGTAATGCAATACTAGAAGGTTATGTGCAGTAAGCGCCCACAGAACCTATAGAATTACCAATAAATCATACCCTAAACGCATACAATATCCCAAAGCATATCCTAATAACTCTATGGACACTGAATACCGTCACCATCGATAAGTCACGTGACGTCATACCAATACACTAAAAATAAATTCAAATTTCGCGCCATCACCTTAATAATCAACTAAATCTCCCGCCACAACGAGGGGGGCGTTACAATGGTTATGCCCCCCACCTCCTTCCCCACCATATTTTCCCCCTAAGGTACGGCACGACCTAGAGAGAGAAGAACGAAAAGGGGCAGAAATGACCCCCCTCCTCCTCCTCACAGTACTACCGTATGGCGACAATCTTGTCGCTATACGGTGGTCTATATTCTCTATCGTAAGTCGGGCAGCTGACTGGTTTGATGGAAAGGTACACACGGTTCTCAAAGAACCTCATTACCGACTGGCATCCGGTAAGGTCAGTATCACCGACATCGTCATTCGCTCGCCAGATGGAGAAACAGTCCGCTGTCTTGACGTTCAGGTGATATCAGACCATGGTAGCATTAAGGCTGCTGACGCCGCTAAAACGGCCAAGTATGCCTGCGAGGATGAGCTTCACGTGTTGTTGAGGGAGGCGGTAGGTGTGGTCGAAGTTCTCTTTGGATCCATCACGCTTACCTGGCGGGGCTTGTGGTGCAAAGCCTCGGCCCAACTCTGCTATTTGAGCGTGGGTGCGGTGCAGGGTTCGCTCCGATGTTGGCGATTTTTCTATCGTATGACCTCGGTTTCTCAAACGCCTAGCGAGGCAACCGGGGAAAGCCGTGTAGGAGTAGGTTGAAGTTGCGGCAATTAATTAAAACTTCAAAATTTAACGATTTGGTGTCCTAAATTATTTTTTTAAAATTCCTCTTTTTTTATTCCCATCCAACGAGTGCTATTTGCGTCTATCTAAATTTAAAATAATCTGGCGAAACCACAGCAAAGGGAACGGGCTTGGCAAAAACAGCGGGGAAAAAGACCCTGTTGTGCTTCACTCACAATTTTTTATTATAAAAAATAAGTTAATTAACGTTTACTTGGAAGAGCCCACCTAACATACGAAGAAATAGAGTCTCTTATCATAGAAATTGAAGCGACAATAAACTCCCGTCCTATAACATACATTTATGAAGACCCAGGAGAGCCGAGACCATTAACGCCAGCCCATTTTCTAGTGGGGAGAAGACTGATAACCCTACCATCACAAACGTTTGCAAATGTAAAAAATAGAGACTTTTTTATTGCTTGTCTAATAAAGAAATGTTGGTGTATTTGGAACTTAGCACAGGTTCTCACTTTTACGTTTTTTTTCTTCACGATTACATTTGACTTCCTTGACTCTCGAAAGAATCTTTAAAAATAAGAGTCCCGGATCTTACTTGCTCCTGGATGAAAGATTACAGTTGCCTCACCTAGTGAAGAAATAAAGGAAACAGGGAACACTGATGTTATGTGTGTTCTAGCCGATACACACGTCGCAAAATATAATGATGCGAAAGATATTATCCGACTTTCAAATTCGTTTAGATGCTTTTATCACCCGCTCAGTTAATTTACCCTTTGTCGGAGCACAATACCGATAGAGCGTGGATAACTGTTTTAAACACGGGAGTTAAACATAACGTCGTAACAACACGTCACTGAATATACAATCGTCCCCTATAATTACTCATTCTAGCCCTTCCACCTACACACCTCCTCCTCCTCCCCTTCAAACCCCAGCATTGAAAGGATTTGAAAATGGAGACTGAGTAACGTGCTAAGCAAATAGCGTTTTACAATTGCTGTTACTGATTCCGGAATTAAGAAACATAATTAAAGGGCAGAAAGGGTCATTGAGCGATAAGCCTTCGTAACACTATTGAGCATGTTGAAAATTCAAATACGAGTTCCTGCAACGATGGTTTCAATTTGCGAACGGTTGTTGGTCTGCCTTTTACCCACAACCAACAACAAGATGCTAGTGAATTTTTATGGGTTCTCTTGCCAAAACTAAGCGAATAAATGGAAACTTGTGACTCTAACGCTCTTCAAGAACTTTTATAGACAAAGTCGCAAAACGTTACCAAATGCCCCAGTTGTCACCTTGAAAAAGTTCCGGAAATATTATCCAAAACTGCATCTTCACTCTTCCATTGCCAAACCTCGCTAAAATTGATTGAAAAATATTAGTCGAAAGGACGAGACTAACAATGTTGGCATGCGAAACTTGTAAACGCAGAGAAATTGATGAACGTGATATAATGATTTCTGCCGGTAAGTACGTATTTCTGTGGTTTCCAAGAGATACTGTTGTAGATGGTCAACCAATTAAGATTTTAACCAAAATATCGGGATTCGAAAATCAAAGTGGTATTAAACCAGAGCGTTATGCAAAGTATCTTTCTAACTTGACCTCTTTCTTTCGAAATCTATCGGTGACAGCGTGGAAAATGTCGAGACTCAAATTAAACGGTCCTTCAAATGAAACCCCTACCATCGAACTGTTTTTACCATAGAAATTCACAGTATTGTTGTCTTTTTAATGCTCTCAGATTAAATTTATGATTGAAAAAAATGTGCTCATTTCACTTGAAATAAAAATTTATTTCATACTTGTTTTGCTTCATTAAGTGGATAGAAGTAGTATAAATTGCGCTTCAGATTTTTGGAAAGTATCTTTCTAACTTGACCTGTCCGGAAGTAAGTACGGAATTAGACCATGGAGTCTAGCAAGCCCACCATCTGTAGAATCATCTACACCGCGACTTTAGGGATAATAGCCCCGAATTTTGTATTAACATTTAAATATTTGAGACGTTTGTTCGAAAATATCGCCAATCATGGCATAATGGAATTTTTCTCGACGAACCAGCAGGGTGGATAAGAGTTGATCTTCCTTACCACGCTAATTTAGAAAACATCAGGCAAAATGGACTGAAAAAAGTCGGGAGTAAGTTAATTTATCCGAAACTACTATATTTTATTTCTGTTTCTATTTGTATTTATTTTTTTTCTTAAGGTGGAGAAAATCCCGTTGCCGGTGGACGGCGAGACGGAAATGGTGGACATACTAATTTTCTTAGGGTTTGAAGTTGCCGTTCCATTAGCAGTGGTCACCCAACCTATCATTTTGACGTTAGATCAACCATCCTTCCAACCCATCCCATATGCCGTGCTGTCTCTGCCGTCCCCCCCTACACACGAAATCGGAGGTGTCGAGACAATAACCGAACCTTCGTTTGTCCCTGAATAAGGTTCCGCCAGCCAGCGGAGGTTTAAAGAGATCTAAAAAGAAAAGGAGGGTGAAGCCCATCATCGAGACGGACAAGTTACAAAAACAAAACAATCTCGATGAGATTAGACCCAGATATTGGCCTATCCTGAAGAGGGTTAATTTTTTCACTCTCCCTTTTCATTTATCTACTAAACTCACTTTTATCTTCAAAGATAAGACAGAATGAAATCTCATAAGTATCAAAGCCGTTCGAGGAGTAAGTTCTCCTTGCCATTTCATTTTTTGATTAAGCATACATTTTAACTCACCAGATAGGCAGTGCGAGATTTCTATTGTCTCAAAGTGGTTCTAGGTGAAGTCGGTATATAAACCCCCGAAATATTCCTCATTATTCTACTTTGAGTTACACCCTTCATAAACGTAGTACTATTTCATAAAATTGTTCTAAATGTTTCTGTGTAACACTTGTGATAAGCTGTATAAGAGTGAAAACATGCTGTCAAAACACGTGTGCAAGCAGCATGACGATTATAAATGCCGCATTTGTGAACGGAAATTTAATATAAAATATACGTTGGAAGGACACATGGCGATACTAAATATTCGTGTGTTAGGTGCGGGAGAAGTTTCGCGCGCGAAACTCATCTTAACCGTCTCAAGAAGAAGGACTTTCCGTTCCAGTGGAAGAAAGAACAGCAGGAAGCGTTCCAGGCCATCAAGGATGCGATCTGCATGGCGCCTCCTTTAGCGGCTTACAACCCTAAGTTGCCGTGTATCCTAACAACGGATGCTAGCGACGCCGGACTTGGAGCTTTCCTGTCACAAATCCAAGATGACGTCGATGTACCTATCGCCTATGCCAGTAAACAACTGACCGACGTCCAGAGAAGATATACCACCACGGAAAAGGAATGTCTTGCCATCTATTGGGGAGTTGGAAAGTTCCGGCCATACTTGGAGAATATCCCGTTCACTGTGATCACGGATCACAAGGCACTACAGTGGTTGTTCACTTTGAAAGAACAAAATTCTGGAGAAAAGAAAGGAATCAAGAATATCGCTCATCTAAAGCTGTATTGGTCGAATAAAGATGTCTGCCAACCGGACGGAAGCCAGTCATCCTCAACTTCATCTTCAAGTTCTACAACGTCACAATCCATGCCCATACTTCAAGACGCTGGAGTCAGTACTGGTGACGAACGTCGTGAGACTCGACGAGAAAGAAGACAACGACTGTTGAGAGACCAAGAAGCGCAAACCGAGTCGTCTGGAGAAGAAACGAGGAACAATCGAACCTCATCTTCATCCTCTAATAGATCCTCGGATTCCACGTCGGAAGAAGTTCCAGAGTCCTTCCCAGAAGTCTCTGATCTACCTGAGGAATCTGAGCCAGACGCATTCGCCTTATTCTCAGATCATCCCGCGGTCTTCCGAGTGAATTGGATGCCGCCAGACCTTTCTCCACCTTCCTCTCCTGATAGGAGCTCGGGGGAGAAGTCTCTCCCTCCAACCTCTCCTCTATCTCCCCCCGACGATTCCAGTTCTTTCTCTGAAGCTGAGGAAGACGAGATGGAATTGTTCAACCCTGTTCCCATCAATCCCATGAGATTTGTAAATCCTTTCCGTAAATGATGGAAACGTGAGATAGTACTGAGGATGAATCCTAAGCCTGGAGTTCTGGAAATGGACATTTATTATCATCCTCCAGAACCATACCCGCATAAGACTCTCCGGTCTCGACCGGACGTTGCCACATATTTGCGCGTGCATGGAATCACCGATGTGACTTTGCGTGATTTTAGCTTTTCGCGTCAAGCAATCTCGCAAGAACTGTGGGAAACTGTTCTCACAGCAAACTAATAAATTGTTGACGCCTTCCAGGGACCGATGGGCACCTTCGTGCTAGTCCTCGAGACAAACGATGCCCCTTACCACTCGAGCCAAGTTCCCGCGACCGTCTTGCTGTCGGCGCCATTCACCATGGTCTCGCACGGGGCACTGCGGCTGCTACGGCGCCGTCAAGGGATCCGCCTACTGGATTGGCAGATCCACCTTTTTCGTCAACGTTGGCCGTTCAAGCCAACTGACCTCCTCCTCGCCCAGTCTCCGGAACTAAGGGTTTCCCGCGTGGGTGATAACACCTCCGTTTCCATTTCTTCGCTCGTGATCAAGGAGGAGCGGCCAATTCTAATTTCGGATCTGGCTGGCCTACGCCTACTCAGGGCCATGATCTGCCCCTGCCTTAGATGCGGGGGGTTACTGTTCGCGCCGTGCGTTGCACGCGCTTTAGACACCCCTCCCAGGGGTTTCCTTTCCGAGATCGGAACTACATCCGTGGCCGAAGTGCAAACGGACCCCCAGCAACGGATGACCCAAGCTGTACAAGCCGACGTGGAGCACCATCTAGAGGCGGTAGCTCGCACAGAAGCGGCGTTACTTTGGACACCGCAGTCCGAGGCAGCTGCGGCGGCCGGTGGGGTGGCCGCCGCTGATGTTCCACATCTTCGATGCCGACCCTCAGACTTCGGCAGAGTGTCGCCTGTTCCGGACATATCGGCTCGGGCCTTTACGTTCCCTAACGGACGAGGACGAGCCCGGGGAGCAGTCCCCAACGTCGCTACATTCCCCATACGAGGACGGGGAAGGGGGCTGGGTCTACTACTATTACGGCCTACCCCACTGGCGGAACCAGCGGCGGCCAAAGAACGCCCCTCCATTTCGCGGGATAGTGGCCAAGGCGGTTCCGCGTCGACAACGCCCATCCCAATGAACGCCACGGTTGGGCCGACGATCGCCCCGGCCAATATGGTCCCGGATGAAGGTTTCACGTTGTGCCGCCTATGTCAAATCAGCCGACATCATGAAAAGAATTGCTTTAAGCCGCGACCCAAGCGGAGCGAGGCTTATAAAGCCCGCCGTCGCCACCGGGAAAAAAGGGAGAGCGCCACCCCTGGAGCCGCAAGACTCCCACGAGTCCGACTCCTCCTAACGCAGACGACTTTTCTTGGGGGGGGGAGGATGTAACGAAGAAGCCACCTCTCCAACGTCGTCTGCTCTGTGATTCATTTTTTAAGCGCCCTAAGCGCCCTATATTTCTATTTTTGTTTTCCCAGAGTGGCGCCTCAAGCGCCACTGCTGCTTATTGTTTTTTATGTACGGGATAAAACGGTGCGGCCTGTCTCGATACAGAGTAGTCTTGTCAGTGTTCGCGTTCGACACCAGTTATGGTTTTTCTTTAAAAACAAAAACGTTTAATAAAAGTTCTTTTCTGATAAACTCTGTGCCTATCAATTACTTCGCCATGGACCATCTGATAAATATAGTTAGTCATGGACAATAAGTCCTTTAAACGGGTAACCTGGGAACTTCTTAGTTTTCTAGTTTTAATTTAAATTCTTTGTGAGCCGTGAAATTAGGCCTCCTTTCCTACATTTTAATTTTACGGTTACAACGTTTTGTTAGGTTTCAATACTACATTTATTTTATCAGCTATCAACGGTTTTAGTACATTTTATTCTCCTTGTAGAGCCAAATCCTCAAACCTAACTGTATATTTTTTAATAGAAAGTAAAATGCACATGCGTAAAGTTTTTAAAACGATGTAGAAATTTCAAAATGAAATATTTTTACTAAAGGTATTTTGGTGAAAAAAAAACTAAGATAAGAATTATTTTCAAATACTAAATGTTTTATAATCATTTCGTCCCATTGTTCTAGGATTCTGTTTACAACCGTTTCCAAAGACAGCCATCTTATTTGACATGGTCGAAGTATTTTCTGGGGCTCTATTTTTACGAATTCCTGGAATTCTTTAAATTCGGAAATTCTTTTTGCGCTATGCCTAAAATACGAATAAATGTCTCTAGGGAGATCTTCGATTGTGCGCGGCAATGTCTCGCAGGCTGACGAAGCACACAGATTGAATGAATGGCTTACGCAACCCATGACGTATAAATTAGGACAACGCACTTTTAAATGAGCTTTAACGCCACTTATGCTCCCCATCAGAGAATATGCAGCCAGTATACCGATCCAAGATGGCGGCCACTCAAGGGGGAGGAACCGGGTTTTCCCGTTCTCCTCTCTTTACCTGTCAATATTTGATTGATTGATTGTATAGGCTTATAACAAAAGATGGTTTTGTAGGAATAAAGACCATAATATAAAGTAAAAAAGTTATTTTATTTTCTTTAAAAGTATAGGTTCTAATATTAAAGATATTTTTTCAATTTTCATTTTAAAATGCATTTGATTTATTCTAAAATAATTCCTTCTATCTTCGTACGGAAGAAGATAAATTTTAATATGATTTTTAAATCTTACGTAATTCATTAAGCCTTTCTTTGATATACAACGCGTTAAGTTGTTTTCTAACGTAGAGTTCCAAAACTAATCTTTCGAGATCTTTAGTTTTGGTTTTAAATGTATGATAAGTTTCTTCCGTGTTTTCTTGAGGTTTTTCCGGTGGATTTTCCTCAGTCTTGACTTTTATATTTTTGGTGTACGTCTCTGGTTCGTCAATGGTAAAGGGTATATTTTTAGTAGGTCCACCTCTGATAAAATTACATTTAGGGAAATGTTTTAAATGTTCTTCGTAAGGAATATCGGTCGGTTTCCATGCTAGTAAAGTCCCAGTTAAGGGGCAAGGCCTATTTACAGCTAGTTCGTCCAAATTCCAGCGAAGTGATTCAGGATCCATCTTGATGTTACGAGATCTAAAGTTCGAATGCGATATTCTGATTTTATCTCGCATTATTTTATACTAAATTTCTCTAGGCTTATTAGCAGGGGAGGGGGATGGAAGGTTACCTAAGCTTCTATTGGTCAATGGTACGTTGACCTTCCGGACGTGTTTAAACACGTCTACTAATGTTTGTCAATCAACAATAGGTGACATAAGATTGACAGCCGAGTGATTTTAAAAGGTGGCAGATGGTAACAAAAGGATGAGCCATCAATAGATTTTGTAATTCAACAAAAGGATTGTAACAAAAGAGATGATGCGTCATTCCATTAGCGGGGTTTTTACGACATTACGTGAAGATGTATTGTTAAGGAAATATTTCTGTAATCAAATATTGACAGGTCTATTAATAGATAAATAGGTCAAGTTTAGTATTGTATAATTTATTTACTCGTAAGTCGTTATGGAGTCAAGTACACAAAGGATGTCGAGAATTCGTCAGATCTTGGAGATTAATCCCCAAAAATTACTTATTGTATTATTTATTTTATTGATTTTGGGGGTGCTGGAATTCCTTAATCTGTGGTTTCAGAACTTTGACATAAAAATACGCCTACAGTCTAACAATGGAACAGTTAAGGACAATAGATATTTCGCAAAAGCTACGTAAGAAATTTTGTATAAAAACCCCCAACTCAATAGAGTAGAGTATCATTATTCGAGAAGACCCTTAACCTGCAAGATGGAAAATCAAGGAGGAAAAAGAAAGATAGGTGTGACTAATGAACGTAAAATTAACGGGAGATTCCATATATCTAAAGAGTTGTTCTTAAAAACTGGATTCGTGAACGGAACCCTGGATCCTGAGGTTCGTCTATGCCGGAAACAATCGGTAAAAAGCTTTGCCATTTCTACGGAAACCTGGGAAAAGCTGATGCCGCGCTTACCTGTTTTAGCGGGTTGGACTGCCGCCCATGAAGCCAACAATTTTGAAATCGTGTTAAACGATACCCCCAATGAAAAGACTACAGTTGTGGCATACCATAACACATGTCATATTAAAGACTTAATAAAGGAGGACTCCATTGTTTTGACCAGTATGGAAACAGCGGCCCTGAATCGCGTTTCAGGAGCTGTAAAGGAGCATCTCGTCAAGATAAATAACCATGCAATCGTGTTTACGCACATGGCAGATATCATTATAGAATTTTATAACGCAATTTATGATAATTTATACGGGGAATACGAACGCATACCGTGTTTGGATGGCCAACCCGAAAAATCCGACGCAGTGGTGGGATATTTCACCAACTTTATAACGTCGTACCAGGTAGTGACGAAATTCAACAGCGTACTACAAGAAGAAAATCTTGAAAATTATTTTTATAATTATAATTTATTTTCTGTAATTTCGGGGCAAGTAACTTATTTAAAAACACGTATGCATTTATTAACTCATTTTTAATTTTATTTGTATTTAATTTTATAAGTTTTTATGTTTAAAATAAATTGAATTGAACTAAAAAATGTTCCATTTTATATAGCTAATACTAAGCATATCTTTTTTTTCTTCTACTGTGTAAGCCTATGAGTTTAGAAAAATAAACTAAACTTTGAAAGGTAAAAATATAACTAAACTTTGAAAGGTAAAAATATAAGCTTAATTTAAATAAAGAGAAGTATATAAAGTCAAATCAGAATTTATTTATTTTTAAAATTTACAAGTTTTTTTTTAGAAAATTTACAAAAAAGATTTTTTTTTACATTTTATTTTTTTTACGCCCGCCCACCCCCTTCCTCACGGCCGGCTGAGTATCTGTACTAGAGCCGAGAACCCATGGAATAATATCTCATCCCAGTTCTCGAACACTAGTGCAGCAGGCGCCGGCACCTCCAAAAATCGTACCCGGCGGTACAGAGCCAATTGCCCTAGCTCGAGGGTTGCACTAAGGAAGAGAGAGAGAGTAAAATTAATTATTACTTGTTAATATTATGTATAAGAAATGTATTTAGCTTACCGGAACCCTCGGCAGTTAAAGGCTAGGAGGCTGTAATAAAAATTATAAAATTTGGTTTAAAATTTTTTACGGAATAAAACCTTTTAAAAATACTTACTCATCAGGGATGAAGATCGAATGATTATAAATGACCTGCCGAACCTGATTCAGCAGGTCATTTAAATAATCAGCATCCCCAATGACCTCCGAAAGTACCACCAGGTACAATTGGACTTGGTAAACGAGGCTACGAATAAATAGAAATTATAATTTCGCGTTATATTACCCCAAAGATAAAAGGTTCACTTACAAGTCACTATTGACATTTAAGTCAGCCTCTCCCGGCCGAGGCATGGCTTGCCACGGATAGTATATGGCCGGGAGAGGTTGATAATAGTGTTGAGGTTCGGGGGTCGGCGGTGGGGTAGGCGGAAGTGACGGACTCGGTGGCGGTGATGGGCTGGGCGGTTGCGGTGATGGGGTGGGCGGTCGCCGCTGCGGTCCAACGACGCAGTGGGGCCGACGGTGTGGGACCTCCGGGGTTCCGGAACTGGACGACCCCTGTGAGTCGGAAAACTCACAGGGGGAGTACGGGGTGTCTACACCATGCACATAACTATAGAGAGATAGATTTTCTAAGTCTTCTCTCAAAAAAACTAAGTTTAAACAAGCTGGTCCAGCAACCAGAACATTTTGCACACCCAATCAATTTATAGGACATTGGTCCAGTGAGGCAGTGACCCCTATAAGTGTCTCAAAGTTATCTTATTTCCGTCCCTGCTTAAAATAAAACCGACGAAATAAATCACGGCTAGAAAAGGTTGAATTGGGGCGGAAATAACTGAAATACTTTGAGCCTCCTGGAAATTCGCGAGAGCGGAAATAAGCAGAAAACTTGAAATGTATCCAGGGGCACTATTCTCTAAAAATTTTAATGATTAAATACCCAAATCCAAATGTAAACATTAGGGTTGGTTCCATAAGGAAAGAGAGCTTAAAACCCTATTCTTTAATAGCGTTTTCCTTTGGGTCCTCGCGGAGCGCTCCCAAGGAGCAATAAAAATGGTAGTAGTAGTTTCCAGCTTCGTTAAAGACTGTTTTTGAAGAATAGGATCTCCTAGTTTTATTCCTCCATGGGAGCGCTCCGCGAGGACCCACGCTATAACCCAAATCCAAATCGACATTTGAATCTCCCGCCAAACATTTCACCATCTCAAATTATTCTCTTATTTCTTTAACCCAAATCGACATTTGAATCTCCCGCGAAACATTTACCCAAATGTACGTCACTTCCTCTTTCATTGCATAATTTATAAAACTAATTAATTATGAACATTTTTAACCATTTTTGGATATAATCGATTGTAACACACTTGTCATTAAATTTTCAGGGCTTATACTTAGCTTGAAAAATTGATATTTAAATCTAAGTAGGAGATTCAGTTAAGATTTTATGTTCGGCTCTAAAGCCTTAATAACAATGTTTAGTAAATAAATCATTATTAATGATTTATTTACTAATGTTACATTAATCACAATGTTTAGAGCCCGGCATTATCTATCCATTATCCAAGTTATTTTATCTTCATCCATACTCGAAAATTATCCACATAACTCATGCTAAATCGTATTATAATCCACAACTTTGTTTATAAATAATCGGTTATCCACCAATTTGTGGATAATGGATAGATAATGCCGAGCTCTAAACATTAATCATAATGTTTAGTAAATAATACAATTAGTCGCAGTGTTTACAAAAATTATACTTAGCTTGAAAAATTGATATTTAAATCTAAGTAGGAAATTCAGTTAAGATTTGATAATTTTCGTTTTATTTGAACTAGTTTCTATATAGGAACTTAAATCAATTGGCCATTTGTATACACTTACCGACAATTGATTTTACTAATCGGGAATCTGTTTATAACATTAAATCGGAACTTCAAGTGTCACAAGACAGTAGATCACAAAAATTATATTTAGCTTGATAAAATAAAATTCAGTTAAGCAAAGGCTTAAACATTGCCGTCGGCAGTCCGCAAGATTCCCGCGTACGCAATATAGGACTCCCGGTCTACTCTACCGTCTACCGTAAAATCTGGCGCGTTTAGACCAGAGATCTATCCTTCGTTTATTCTCAGTATCATCTTAAGCTAAAAATATGAGGTTTTCTACGTACATAATTTACGATACCCCGGATAACGCGCGCGGTCTCTAGAGCCGCGCCAATCTTCCCTTATTTATTCTCAGTATCATCTTAAGCTTAAAATACGAGGTTACTAACCGACACGTCGCGCTCGGGAGCACGCCGCGCTCGGCATTCGAGGGATCAGGCAACTAGCGTAATACGCTTCCCATCGTACACCCTCAGAAAGACTTTATTACGGAGCGGCTTTCCCCTCGTCAACGAGAAACGCACGCCGTCCGAGGGATCAGCCAATGGCGTATTCCCCGGGTATTACCTTTTTGGTGGTTTTAATGCCGTAAATTCGGGAGATATGCCTTTAACCCGTTCTAATATTGAAATAAAAACTGTAAAAAGTAATCCCGAGTGTATTTCCGCGTTAAACGGCGTAATACGCTTCCCATCTTACACTCTCAGATAGACTTTATTACAGAGTGGCTTCTCCCTCGTCAAATTTTCCGTATAGAGAAATATTTTGCAAACGCCATCTATGATGTCGTGTGCAAAATAAAAAAAAGTTTTTTTCTTACCTTGATGTTGAAAGGTCCATAGGTTGCTGGTTGTTCATGGCTGATTCGAAAGAAAGTGATGTCTTTGGGGGTCTGAACCTAGACCTTTTATACCTTTTACTATGGTCAGGGCGTGTTCGAGATCAAACACGTGTCCCCAAGATGGTTAGCATGTACAAGGGTAAAAGATTTTCGCGGGCAAATTGGTCCAAAGCCATGTCATTGGACCACAGTATATCTCCTTTTAAGGAGATTTTTGAAAAATCCCCTCCAGCATTTCTTTTGTTGCTCATCCAAGCTTCTTTGGTTGTCAGTACTTTAACCGTATTTACCATCTCGAATAGTGACAGATCATGTTAAAGGCTTATAGAAGATACCATAGTGAAAGGCAAGATGATGTCAACGCGACCGTGGTGTTGGCCTACCGCGCTTCCCCCCCCCCCGCGAGCCGTTTGGGGGCGCCTCCGACCGCGTTTAGGGGTTCGCGAACCGCGCCACGCGTTTTAATTAATCGCGTTTAAGTATTAATGATAATTACAAATTTTTTCATTCAAGTATTAGACATGATACCATTCACTACACCTGGAAACTTAATTATTTTTGGTCCTTCAGGATCTGGTAAAACAGTTTTATGTAAAAGAATAATAGAAAATAAGGATAAATTGTTTCAACCTAAAGTCGATTTAGTTGTATGGCATTATAGTATATATCAACCTTGTTACGATGAATTAAAAGAAATGGGTGTAATTATGCGTCAAGGTTTACCCGACGTTACTATATAAGATGGTAATCAAACAACATTAATCGTATTAGACGATCTAATGTTAGAAAATAAAAACAATATTTTATCAGAAATATTTACTAAACAATCGCATCATAGGAAATTATTCGTAATTACCCTTTTACAAAATATATTTGAAAAAAACTTGAGAACAGCTTCCTTAAACGCTCATTACATGAATCTTATGAAAACCGTAAGAGATCTAATGCAATTAGTGGCCCTTTCTAAACAATTAGCACCCAACAACTCTAAATTTATAGTAGAATGTTATTTGGATGCGACTGAAAAACCGCACGGGTATTTACTTTGTGATTTAACCCAAAAATGTCATTCAGATTTAAGGTTTAGAACAAATATTTTACCTGGAGAACAAATCGTCATTTATACTCCCAAGAAGAAAACTATATAATTAAATAACATTTCCGAAATTTAATCATTCTTTACGATGTCACCATCAAGGAAGGTCAAGAAAACATCGTTGAATAAAAAGAAAAAAGTTTAGCCGCTAAAAATATCAATTTAATAGCCGCTTTGGGGCAATTAAAAAAACCACAAAGATTAGCTATTCTTAAAAATTCTAATAGAGAAATTATTGATTCAATTAGCGAGTGTTGTAATAACGCTTTACAAGGCGCCATCAATTTGAAACCAGACGTATATAATAAACTGTGTAAGCATAAGAAACATATTCGTAAAATCGCTTGTAAAAATACTCATTGGAAAAACAAAAGAGCTATTTTATCTAAACAATCCGGAAGTGGTTTCTTTAGCGTCCTTTTTCCAGTAATTTCGAGCCTTTTAGGCGGATTATTTGCAAAATGAATAAACAGTTAGTTTACGCTAATAAAATGACCTTAGTGCCTTTGGAACAACAGCAACAACAACACGAACAAAGTCCTAACCCACCACCCCGTCAATTAATAACAACAACAACAAACAATGATATTTCAAAAAACAATACAGTGTTATCGGAGTTGGATAAAGAGATGAACCTAATAATCTCAAATCCTGCTTTAGATGAAAGAACCAAGTGGGTTTTTTACGAAGAAGCTATGAAACGATACCAGAACCTCTTGAAACCTCGCCCATCAAATAAACAGGACACCTGGATAAATATGTTTCCACTGAAATAAAGGGGAGCTGCGAGAAAGATATTTGATCACTGGACAAGTAACTCTCATAGTATACGTTGGGATGATGCGGGGGTTCTTTATGTGAACGACGTTAAGATCCCTGATTCAGTTATAGTTCAACTAGTATATTTTACTATACAACCTACGCTGTTCAACAAATACGGGGTAACTCGTTCGCTTATGGGGATTCCCCCTACGGGATGGACAGAATTTGAACCTTTTGTTCAAAACTTTCTACCTCTTAAAAGTAAATCAAAGCCTCTCTCAGCACCGCCCTCGTCAATCAAGAAATCGCCTCTCTCCGTACCCGTAAAAAATAGGCTTCGACCACGAACGTATTTAAGAGCGAAGAAGAGATTGACTTTTGACAATAAAGCCAGCCCCTTAATATTAAAGAAACAACCTTTTAATACCAAGGGTACAGTATGGGAGGTCTATCGCAGCTCCAAAATGAAGAAATCTTAAAGGACACTTATCTCAACAGCAAACACAGGTCAGGGTTCACTGGTTTAGCCCCCTTGTACAGGGCGGTTCAACATCTTGACATTTCGAGAAGCGATGTCAAAGCCTTTCTAGAGGCCACTGACGTTTACACACTACATAAAACTGCTATAAATGAATTCAAAAGACGTAAAATCCCTGTATTTAACATCTCTGATAGGGTCGAAGTTGATCTAGCTGACTTGGGGTCAATCGCCAAGCACAACGATAACTACAGATACCTTATGGTAGGCATTGATTGCTTTTCCCGAAAAGCTTTTGTAGTACCCATGAAAAGAAAACACGCTACCGAAGCTACGAAAGCTCTCGAAATAATCTTCGAACAAAGCAAACCTAAAGCCATCTGGTCCGATTTAGGAAAAGAATTTATTAATTCAAGTACGCAAAAGCTTCTAAAGAAAAATAAAATCAAATACGGTACTATGACGTCAGAAAAATTCCACTGTCCATTTGTAGAACGTTTAATTAAAACTTTGAAACACCGAATATTCAAAATGTTGACTCATTTCAATTCTCATAGATATATAGATCATTTGACTGACATAGTTAAAGGCTACAATGCCTCTTATCACTCCGTAATAAAAATGGCACCCGATAATCTTTCCCCTTCTAACGTTCTGGAAGTCTACAAAAACATTTACAAGCCTGAATTGAGTAATAAACCTACTAAAAATATGTCAAATTTCGTGTTGGTGATTTTGTAAGAATAAGTAAGCTTAAACCAGAATTTTCTAAAGGTTATGAACCTAATTTCTCGACGGAAGTATTTGTCATTTCCTCTATTCTGAGTTTCAGAAAACCAGTGTTATATCGTCTGAAAGATTTGGACGACAAGCATATAAGCGGTTTCTTTTACTCTGATCAGCTCATTCGAACAGTGGAACCCAAACTGTTTAAGATAGACTCCATACTCAAGAAACGTAAACGTAAAGGGAAATTAGAATATTTTGTATCGTTTATCGGTTTACCTAAATCACAGAACTCTTGGGTAACAGCTGAAAATGTCGAGAAAATCTGAATTCTATTTAACGCTACCTAGCGACGCTAGTATGGACATCTACCCTAATAACACTATGGGTAGTTACATCACTAAACTACCGGATCCCATTAATTTACAAGGACAGTGGGAAATTTCGTTAGTCGAGATAATATATACAAACAGCTTCTACAATGTAATATACAAAACCAATAAGAGAAAAACACCTGAAGATTCATTGGATGATGACAACTTTAAAAAACCTAAAAACCCCAAGTCATGCGACTTAACATACCAGGTTGAACGAAAAGATGCAAAACTGACCAGATACGAAATCTATCAGCTGCATAATATACCGGCTGGTCATTACAAATCACTAAACCACGTTGTGGAAACTATAAATACTTCCAAAGTATGCGAAAAAACAGCTTCTTTATTTCATATTAATGAAACGACGGGGCATGTAAAACTAAAAACCGATGCCTCTGATGATACAAAAATTATCTTCAAGACCCACAAATCATTAGCCGACATCTTGGGGTACAAAGACCATCTCAATATACAAGGTTTGAGCGATAGACCCGCCAGGCTAAACTACCACGTACCATCTCAATTATATATTTATTGTGACCTGGTTGAAGGGCAAATTGTCGGTAACATCCACGCCCCTCTCTTACGTATTATACCCATCGAGGACAAGAAACACGGGGATACCGTGTGCCTTACTTTTGTCTCACCCCATTACGTCCCTTTGTCAAAACATTATATCAGCGAGGTTGGCATTTATATAAAGGACCACATGGGTGAACCGGCTTTATTTCAGTTTGGACTGTTGCACTGTAAAGTTCATTTAAGATGCGCAAGTCAAACGCGTTAGATAACAAAAGATGTGTCTACTCAACAAGCGATGTCAGGTGGAGGTGGTCTGAGTTTTTACGTCGGCAAACAAGGACAACACGGTCAAGGCCAAAACGGGGAAGGCATTGGCTCGTTCTTGAAATCTTTCGGAAGATACGTCTCACCTTTCTTAATTAAAGGGGCAAAGTTCCTTGGTAAACAACTTCTTGGCACGTCTTCAGAGATTATAAACGATGTCGCCTCTGGAAAGGATCTGAAAACCTCCGCTAAAAGAAGGTTCACCGAAACGCTGGATGATGTGCAACAACAATACGGTAGAGGAGGGGGTGCGAAACAAAAGAAAAGACTACTTAAAAAGAAAAAAATACCAAAGAGAAATAAATCTATAAAACAAAACAACACAAACAAATTTAAATCAGATAAACGTAAACTTTCATTCAAAACGGTTCGAGACATTTTCTCTCCCTAAAAAATGACTGAAGCTTGCAGTACTGGTTTCGATATTTTCGCCGCCCCTCCTCTTCAAACAGCCATCGAAAATTCCAAATGGGTTCCGTATCAACCTTTGACCTCCTTGAAAGGTGACCAACCTATTGAATTTGAAGTAACGTCTAGCGGCAGCGAATACGTGGATACAGCTTTAACAATGCTGTACACCAGAACTAAAACTGTAAATGAAGATGGAACCGCTTTAACAGCCACTGACGAGGTTGGCCCCGTAAATAATTTCCAACACAGTCAATTTGAGCGTGACGATTTGGAGCTGGGCGATTGCGCAACAACACCCGCTGCTAGTAACTACGCGTACACGGCTTTGCTTTTGGCTCTGACGTCATACGGTCCGGCGGCTAAAGAATCTCATTTGGGTGCCTCCTTGTTTTACAAAGATAAAAGCGGAAGTATGGATTTGCTTACAGCAAATATGGGTTTTGTTAAACGACAGAAACTCGCAGCATTATCCGAGGAAATTGAAATGTATTCTAGCCTTTACGTAGACCTGTTTAATATCCCTAGATACCAGATAAACGGCGTTTCTATGAAATTAAAATTACATAGAAGCAAAGCTAGTTTTTGTCTTATGGGTAAACTTCCCGCGGCAGGCACTGGTTATAAACCCGTCATCGTGGAAGCCGTATTATACGTCTCAAGGTAAGTCCACACTATGGCTTTTTTTCGCGTCGCAAGCTACGTAACGCTCGCGCGCGCGGTACGTCGCTTCGCTCGGATCGTTTACACTATAGAAATTCGCTAAGGTAATAAGCCCTCGTTTAGATAAACTTCGCAGCATATCCGAGAGCTTCAATGGGTGAATATTATAACCGGGTTAACTTCAGACATTAATAAATAGTAAAACTGAGAAGGGGTTAGTCAACAATATTGAGCATATAGGGAATCATTATAAAGCTCTTTATATAACTAAAGTTTTGGAATTAAATGATGTTAATTACCAGCTCTTTCTCTCTTCTTCTCGTGCATTTTATTTTCCGGTGATTTTAACCATCATAGTATTATTATTAAGGCTAATTATTACTTAATTAATTTTCATTTGAAAAAAAAAAATGTTCGATTTATGCATTTTAAGCCGTGACGAATGATTTGACAAAAAGAAAAAACTAACCCGAACTATTCCTTTAAGTAATAAAAACGAAAATAGTTTTAGATTTCCAGTCATTTACGAGAAAAACTAGGCCTATTAACCGGAGACATATTTGTTGTCGTGAAAATATCTCGAATACACTGCGTCTGCGCCAACCAGGAGACCTCTGATTGGCTGCGAGGCTGCAATCTTTGCGAAAATCTTTGACACGCCAAAGATTTTCGCGAGCTTCGCAAGGCCTTGCGAGCTTAGCTTTGGCGCGAATTTCTGTAGTGTAAACGATCCAAACGAAGCGACGTACCGCGCGCGCGAGCGATACGTAGCTTGCGACGCGAAAAAAAGCCATAGTGTGGACGGACCTTTAAAGTTGCAATTAGCCCCTAAAATTTTATTTGCTCATGAACAAGCTTTAAGTATTAAAGCAGCCCAATATAGTTACACTAGAACGGAAACTAAAATATTTACAATCTCGCCTAATATCTTAAACACATCAATCGGGAACATCTACATGGGTACCCAGCCCTCACGGATTACAGTAGCTATTGTAAAGCATACCGCTTACAATGGGACATTGGATAGTAACCCTTTCGACTTTGGACATTGGAATGTCAATCATCTAGCAGCATTCATCAATTCCGAACAATACCCATCCAGAGCCTTAAGACCCAACTACAGTAAAAAGCAATTTCTCCGAAGCTATTAACTTTATTCTCGGGGTCAAACTTCCACTACAATGACAAGGGGAACAAAATCTCTATGGACGACTTTGCCTCGGGTTACGCCATATACTGTTTAGACTTAACACCTGACGGTTACACGAGTCATTCAGATCATTGGAGTCCTACGAAGCAAGGACAATTAAGATTAGAATTGGGATTTGAAAAACCCACGCCCACTACGCTTAGTTGTATCGTATTAGCCGAATTCCAGGCTATGTTACAAATAGATAAAAATAGAAACGTGTCAATCGTTTGTTAAACAAATAATGAACGCCGATCAGATAAGATGCTTTCTACGATTCACTCCACATTTCCTAGGTGTTTACCCAAGTGATTTATTACCCGAAAAAATTGACAAGTTTCCTTCATCCATTATAATAAATTTAGACAATCACTATAAAGACGGGTACCATTGGGTATGCGGGTACTTTGATGGAAACAGAAGGGGATATTACTTTGACTCTTTGGCTTTAGGGAACTTTCTCCCCTCGATTAAAGAATTTGTTAAAAGAAATCAAGAAAATTGTCGTTTAACAAAAGAAGACTTCAAAACTTGTCAAGTTCGACATGCGGACTATATTGTATTATGTATATAATACAAAGAACAAAAAGAAAGAGCCACAAATCATTCATGAGACAGTTTGGACGAGATCGGTTGAAAAATGACGTCATTGTTACAAACATGTTGAAGCGCGCCCGTAAAGATTAACTTAATCCTTTTGTTAACAAATACTCTTTGTAATCTCTTTTGAATTTTTAAAAAATAAATGTGTCACCTTTTTTTTAATACTGCTTTCTTTTATTTCATATATTAAAGAAGGGGGAAAGTAAAAAAGGGGGTAGTAAATTTAGGGGGATATAGCTCCGATATTCCTATAAGAATTTTCATTCAGCATCATAAAAATGTGTCACCTTTTTTTTTTAATACTGCTTTCTTTTATTTCATATATTAAAGAAGGGGGAAAGTAAATAAGGGGGTAGTAAATTTAGGGGGATATAGCTCCGATATTCCTATAAGAATTTTCATTCAGCATCATGAACTCCGAGCTGCAAAGATATCATTCTTTCTACTCCTGGCCGCAAGATGAAAACTATAAAAAAGCTTTAAGCAGAGCGGGTTTTTATTCGTTACATACCGATGATCTAGTACAATGTTTGGAATGCAACGGGATTTTACAAGCATGGAAACCGACCGATATTCCTTACGAAGAACATTTAAAACATTTCCCTAAATGTAATTTTATCAGAGGTGGACCTACTAAAAATATACCCTTTACCATTGACGAACCAGAGACGTACACCAAAAATATAAAAGTCAAGACTGAGGAAAATCCACCGGAAAAACCTCAAGAAAACACGGAAGAAACTTATCATACATTTAAAGTCAAAACTAAAGATCTCGAAAGATTAGTTTTGGAACTCTACGTTAGAAAACAACTTAACGCGTTGTATATCAAAGAAAGGCTTAATGACTTACGTAAGATTTAAAAATCATATTAAAATTTATCTTCTTCCGTACGAAGATAGAAGGAATTATTTTAGAATAAATCAAATGCATTTTAAAATGAAAATTGAAAAAATATCTTTAATATTAGAACCTATACTTTTAAAGAAAATAAAATAACTTTTTTTACTTTATATTATGGTCTTTATTCCTACAAAACCATCTTTTGTTATAAGCCTATACAATCAATCAATCAAATATTGACATGTAAAGAGAGGAGAACGGGAAAACCCGGTTCCTCCCCCTTGAGTGGCCGCCATCTTGGATCGGTATACTGGCTGCATATTCTCTCCCATCATTATCTGCAGCAAATCCGATCAAGTTTTCTAGTGGAAGCCCTAACGCTCTAAAAGTTCCAAAAAATTTTTAAATAACGTTTGTGCGTCTGCTTTAGGAACTTCCGCTAGTCCCATGAACGAATCACGGACGCGATTAATTTCCTCGTCAAAATATCTTGCAACAAAAATGTTTCAAGACATTTGGAACAGTCATACTTAAATGGATTATGAAATTATTCTTGGATAATTGGTAATTATTAAATTATATTGGTTATCTCTCACATGAATAACAACTGACTCTCCACAAAATTACTAGTAATAAAAGGGAGCTAGTATGTGCCAACCAATATATTCATTGCAAGCGGATTTTATTGACCAAATTATTTTAACCAATTTAATTTTTTTCAAATTCGAGTTGGGATAGTTTAAAGTCACAAAGCCCAATTTTTAATAACTGTTTTTTGATTTATTCATTCTTTTTTATTTTTGTAGAAGATAGTGGCTATCCATTAACTCCATGGTTATTGGTCCCCATAATAGTACCCGAAGAGGGTACCCCAGAATTTCGGATTAAGTCAGCTTTTTCAAGGCTAGATGTACCATTGAAAGGTGTAATGGATGTCTAAAGCAACGCTGTCGGTGTTTGATAAAGGCTAGGGCTCTCCATTACAATCCGAAATTCGCGGCACATATCATTATGGCATGTGTTGTTTTACATAACATGTGTATGGCGAATGGCCTTTGCGAAGACATTGACGTAGAAGACGACGATGCCCCATATGTGTTAGCTTGTTACTCTAGAAGATGGGAATTAAGAAAAATAACAAAACAGAAATTCAATGTTCATCGTTCGCCCGGAATTTTCATTCTTTCAATTAACACATGTTAATGACAAAAATTATACAATAAAGACAACGAAAGTTGGAGAACTTTGATACAAGCCGACGATATTTTGTATTTAAATACGGAACTTTGTGTAATAAAATGGTAAGCGCAAAATGACTAGCAACGGTAGTACGTAGACGAAAGCCATTTTAATTTACTCGTGGCCAAGCGTCCGAGTTAAATTTCACCTTCAAGGAAATGGTTAACACCATACAAGTCATGCACAACATGTACTTTAATGAAATGGTATGCAGGGAGGGAAGGGGTGTCGTGGAGGTACATCTCCCATACATCCCGAATGTAAGGAAACTGAAGGAAAAATTCTGCAATTGTGGTGGGGTGATGGAGGTGAGTAATATAATAAACTTTGATTTATAAATAAAGAGAAGGAAAATGTAATAAATAAGTGGGTGTGCGAGTTGTTAGGTGCAGCTTTGGGACCCGAGAACCTCCACTGAGAACCGAGCGCGGGGGGAGATGTTCCTAAACCTTTTCGTGGAATCGATGGATGTAACAACATCGTTCCCTTCCGGAGTTCCTGTTGCACCTTCCCAACCTCAGGAATTCGCAGTCACCGTACCATCAATATCACCTCCACCAACTCAGCCGCCACCCCTAAGACGGTCTAGGGGTCAAAAGAGATCAAGATTCCAACAACCAACAGAGGACTGTAGACCGTCCCTAGAGGATGGATTGGTGGACGGTGACGGTATTTCAAGTTTATTCTGAAGAAAAATGAAATAAAAAAAAACAATTTAAGATAATTAAATATTTTCCCAATTGGATTAAAAATTACTACTTGTTTATTTGCTAGAGGCGAAGCATACATTTTCTTCTTATAATTAGTAAAAAATTGATAAAAAACACTTGATTTTCTACTCCACCCTCCCTATAAAGGTTAAGCATAATCCTTACACTGCAGTAAAAGGTACAGCGTCTATACCGATTAATTTTCCTTGTCCATTGCTTATTAGGCACGAAACCAAAAGTGATCACGCCCTTTGATTTTAACGCCAACGTGCAAAAATTGCTTGCTTCACTTTTTCCCATGGCCGAATCAGGCATAACCAACACTGTACCATTTCATTTCATTTCATTTTAAAACTTGTGTTCTTGAGAGTAGAAAGTTCAAAAAAAAAATGGAAGACTTCCCAATTCCAATGAAATCTGGTTCATCCGACCCGTTTTCTAATTGTTGTTCGTGTCGGTGTGTGTGTACTCGAGCCCATGGGCGCCTAGGGTATCCATTCAAGGCAAATGGTGTCGAGTGCACCGATCGATGTAACTGCGGAGTTGTGGACAAATATGTGCTAGTTTGCAAAAACCAGCAAATTCCTAGCTCCTCACGCGCCCCAGATCCTCAAATTATTGTGGGATGAGCAGGGGAGCCAACTCGGAACCTCATCGAAGAATTGGAAAGAGGTAGCGAGGATTCGCATTTCCAAGATAAGAATCCCAACGAAGATACATCCTCAGAAGAACTTCCCCGGCTGGAGGTTAGGTTTTGACTTTTTAATTAAAATTAATATAAAATATGGCCAATTTGACGGTCCGGGACATTTAGTGTTGCGACCGCCGCATCAAGCGTGGCATAGCGTGAAAGTAGCCTAAGTCTTTCTTTGTTAATTGGCCAGATTTCTTTAAATATTTTTCAAATCCCAGATATTTGCAGCCCCCAAGGGCACGTTTCAAATCCCAGATATTTGCAGCCCCCAAGGGCACGTTTCAAATCCCAGATATTTGCAGCCCCCAAGGGCACGTTTCAAATCCCAGATATTTGCAGCCCCCAAGGGCACGTTTCAAATTCAAGATATTTCCAGCCTCCAAGGGCACGTTTCAAATCCCAGATATATGCAGCCCCCAAGGGCAGGTTTCAAATCCCAGATATTTGCAGCCTCCAAGGGCACGTTTCAAATCCCAGATATTTGCAGCCCCCAAGGGCACGTTTCAAATCCCAGATATTTGCAGCCCCCAAGGGCACGTTTCAAATCCCAGATATTTGCAGCCCCCAAGGGCACGTTTCAAATCCCAGATATTTGCAGCTCCCAAAGGCACTTTTCAATCCCACATATTTGCAGCCCAAGGGGACGTTTCAAATCCCAGATATTTGCAGCCCCCAAGAGCACGTTTCAAATCCCAGATATTTGCAGCCCCCAAGGGCACGTTTCAAATCCCAGATATTTGCAGCCCCCAAGGGCACGTTTCAAATCCCAGATATTTGCAGCCCCCAAGGGCACGTTTCAAATTCCAGATATTTGCAGCCCCCAAGGGCACGTTTCAAATTCAAGATATTTCCAGCCCCCAAGGGCACGTTTCAAATCCCAGATATATGCAGCCCCCAAGGGCACGTTTCAAATCCCAGATATTTGCAGCCCCCAAGGGCACGTTTCAAATCCCAGATATTTGCAGCCCCCAAGAAACGTTTCAAATCCCAGATATTTGCAGCCTCCAAGGGCACGTTTCAAATCCCAGATATTTGCAGCCCCCAAGGGCACGTTTCAAATCCCAGATATTTGCAGCCTCCAAGGGCACGTTTCAAATCCCAGATATTTGCAGCCTCCAAGGGCACTTTTCAAACCTCAGATATTTGCAGCCCCCAAGGGATCGTTTCAAATCCAAGATATTTGCATACCCCAAGGGAACGTTTCAAATCCTAGATATTTGCAGCCCAAAAAAACGTTTCAAATCCCAGATATTTGCAGCCCACAAGGGCAGGCACGTTTTATATCCCAGGTATTTGCAGCCCCCAAGGGCAGGCAGGTTTAAAATCGCAGATATTTGCAGCCCCCAAGGGCAGGCACGTTTCATATCCCAGGTATTTGCAGCCCCCAAAGGCAGGCACGTTTCATATCCCAGGTAGTTGCAGCCCCCAAGGGAGGCACGTTTCATATCCCAGGTATTTGCAGCCCCCAAGAAATGTTTCATATCCCAGATATTTGCAGCCCAAAAGGGCAGGCACGTTTCATATCCCAGATATTTGCAGCCCCCAAGGGCAGTCATGTTTCATATCCCAGATATTTCCAGCCCCCAAGGGCAGTCACGTTTCATATCCCAGATATTTGCAGCCCCCAAGGGCTGGCACGTTTCATATCCCAGGTATTTGCGGCCCCCAAGGGCAGGCACGTTTCATATCCCAGATATTTGCAGCCCCCAAGAAACGTTTCAAATCCCAGATATTTGCAGCCCCCAAGAAACGTTTCAAATCCTAGATATTTGCAACCCCCAAGAAACGTTTCAAATCCCAGATATTTGCAGCAACCAAGGGCAGGCACGTTTCATATCCCAGGTATTTGCAGCCCCCAATAAACGTTTCAAATCCCAAATATTTGCAGCCCCCAAGAAACGTTTCAAATCCCAGATATTTGCAGCCCCCAAGAAACGTTTCATATCCCAGATATTTGCAGCCCCTAGGGGCAGGCAGGTTTCAAATCCCAGATATTTGCAGCCCCCAAGAAACGTTTCAAATTCCAGATATTTGCAGCCCCCAAGAAACGTTTCAAATCCCAGATATTTGCAGCCCCCAAGAAACGTATCAAATCCCAGATATTTGCAGCCCCCGAGAAACGTTTCAAATCCCAGATATTTGCAGCCCCCGAGAAACGTTTCAAATCCCAGATATTTGCAGCGCCAAAGGGCACGTTTCAAATCCCAGATATTTGCAGCGCCAAAGGGCACGTTTCAAATCCCAGATATTTGCAGCCCCCAAGAAACGTTTCAAATCCCAGATATTTGCAGCCCCCAAGAAACGTTTCAAATCCCAGATATTTGCAGCCCCCAAGAAACGTTTCAAATCCCAGATATTTGCAGCCCCCAAGAAACGTTAAAAATCCCAGATATTTGCAACCCCCAAGGGCACGTTTCAAATCCCAGATATTTGCAGCCCCCAAGGGCAGGCACGTTTCATATCCCAGGTATTTGCAGCCCCCAAGGGCAGGCACGTTTCATATCCCAGGTATTTGCAGCCCCCAAGGGCAGGCACGTTTCATATCCCAGGTATTTGCAGCCCCCAAGGGCTGGCACGTTTCATATCCCAGGTATTTGCGGCCCCCAAGGGCAGGCACGTTTCATATCCCAGATATTTGCAGCCCGCAAGAAACGTTTCAAATCCCAGATATTTGCAGCCCCCAAGAAACGTTTCAAATCCTAGATATTTGCAACCCCCAAGAAACGTTTCAAATCCCAGATATTTGCAGCAACCAAGGGCAGGCACGTTTCATATCCCAGGTATTTGCAGCCCCCAAGAAACGTTTCAAATCCCAGATATTTGCAGCCCCCAAGAAACGTTTCATATCCCAGATATTTGCAGCCCTAGGGGCAGGCAGGTTTCAAATCCCAGATATTTGCAGCCCCCAAGAAACGTTTCAAATCCCAGATATTTGCAGCCCCCAAGAAACGTATCAAATCCCAGATATTTGCAGCCCCCGAGAAACGTTTCAAATCCCAGATATTTGCAGCCCCCGAGAAACGTTTCAAATCCCAGACATTTGCAGCGCCAAAGGGCACGTTTCAAATCCCAGATATTTGCAGCACCCAAGAAACGTTTCAAATCCCAGATACTTGCAGCCCCAAGAAACGTTTCAAATCCCAGATATTTGCAGCCCCCGAGAAACGTTTCAAATCCCAGATATTTGCAGCCCCCGAGAAACGTTTCAAATCCCAGACATTTGCAGCGCCAAAGGGCACGTTTCAAATCCCAGATATTTGCAGCGCCAAAGGGCACGTTTCAAATCCCAGATATTTGCAGCCCCCAAGAAACGCTTCAAATCCCAGATATTTGCAGCCCCCAAGAAACGTTTCAAATCCCAGATATTTGCAGCCCCCAAGAAACGTTTCAAATCCCAGATATTTGCAGCCCCCGAGAAACGTTTCAAATCCCAGATATTTGCAGCGCCAAAGGGCAGGTTTCAAATCCCAGATATTTGCAGCCTCCAAGAAACGTTTCAAATCCCAGATATTTGCAGCCCCCAAGAAACGTATCAAATCCCAGATATTTGCAGCCCCCGAGAAACGTTTCAAATCCCAGATATTTGCAGCGCCAAAGGGCAGATTTCAAATCCCAGATATTTGCAGCAACCAAGAAACGCTTCAAATCCCAGATATTTGCAGCCCCCAAGAAACGTTTCAAATCCCAGATATTTGCAGCCCCCAAGAAACGTTTCAAATCTCAGATATTTGCAGCCCCCGAGAAACGTTTCAAATCCCAGATATTTGCAGCCCCCGAGAAACGTTTCAAATCCCAGATATTTGCAGCCCCCAAGGGCACGTTTCAAATCCCAGATATTTGCAGCCCCCAAGGGCAGGCACGTTTCATATCCCAGGTATTTGCAGCCCCCAAGGGCAGGCACGTTTCATATCCCAGGTATTTGCAGCCCCCAATGGAGGCACGTTTCATATCCCAGGTATTTGCAGCCCCCAAGAAACGTTTCATATCCCAGATATTTGCAGCCCAAAAGGGCCGGCACGTTTCATATCCCAGGTATTTGCAGTCCCCAGGGCAGGCACGTTTCATATCCCAGGTATTTGCAGCCCCCAAGGGCAGGCACGTTTCATATCCCAGGTATTTGCAGGCCCCAGGGGCAGGAACCGTTTCAAATCCCAGATATTTGCAGCCCCAAGAAACGTTTCAAATCCCAGATATTTGCAGCCCCCAAGGGCAGGCACGTTTCAAATCCCAGATATTTGCAGCCCCAAGGGCAGTCACGTTTATATCCCAGATATTTGCAGCCCCCAAGGCAGTCACGTTTCAATCTCAGATATTTGCAGCCCCCAAGGGCAGTCACGTTTCATATCCCAGATATTGCAGCCCCCAAGGGCTGGCACGTTTCATATCCCAGGTATTTGCAGCCCCCA
>JAEQBA010000032.1:185551-219246 GCA_019434445.1 Phalangium opilio | reverse complement strand
GATCTCGATGGCTTCGTTATCTAGATTTACCATCTAGTTTCCCTTACACAAACCACTAAATTTCGAAGTAGTTGGCTAGCTAATACCTGTACCCTCTGCGATTAGGAATTTTCCTTCAAAGAAATACACGACTACTCAAAGCACCTTGAACTTTGGCTTCGAGTCTTACTCGAGCCTAGGCTCTCATTTTTCAAAGGCTCGATACCTAACTCGAGACTCGAGCTCAGTATTCGCATAGTTAATTGAAATTCTAGATCGAGATTTAGGCATGCGCATCGACCCTCTGACCGGAAAATAAATTATAGCAAAAAGACATACCTGAGGATGGAAAACTTCAAATAGTCCGGTTAATGATATTGGTATTCAGCGTCGCGATAAATTGACAGAACGTTTCGTTCGTAGAGCTCAAATGGGTGAGTGTAGGATTTGTTCGGGGGCATCGGAAAATAATGGCCATAGAATGCATCCAAGGTGTAGAGACTAAATCGCCGTACTAAAACAAACAAACCTTAAACCAATATAATATACCGTGTGTCATGTAGAAAAACAATACTTGCCAAGTCGATATCATCGACGACAGGTGAATACGTTATGTTAACCCTAAAAAAAACTAATAATTTATCTCTTATGTTTACATATTTTTGGAAAACGCTGGAAACAATTACCGGCCTCTCGGATACAATAGGAATTCATAGTAAAGGCTCTCTTCGTATTTGCTCAAATATAATTTTTTCGTAATGAAGTTGAAGTATTTCTGGAAAAACCAAAACGGGAGACAAGTATTGAAACCGAAAAACCTCTTCAAGCCGAGTCAAATACTAGCTTCCCAATAGTTTTACCCGAATATGCAACACTTTCTGCTATTAATAATAAGGAACTGTGGTTATTATTATTCATGCGTTATATATAGATCACCTTACAACTATTTGCTTATTTACACACCGTTATCTCACCATATTTAATAAATATTCCAAGTTTTTCAACGTCATTCCTTATTTTTGGGGTTGGAAAGTGGTGTTATTTTTACATGTATTTAAACTAAAAAGCCACGTGATATTAACATAGCTAGCGACCCTCACCGTGATTCGCGTGACCTCTGAGCGCCAAACCCAAATTTAAACAAATTCTCTTTGCGTGTGTTCTGAACTAGTAGAACTAGGGTTTTGGGAATTTTAAAATAAATTTTTTTGTTCCTATACATGTGAAGAGCGAATGAAAGGCGAGGAAGGAGGTGCGGGGGTTAAACAATTTTCAAGCCCTTCCCCAGACATTCACTCAGTTATTAGTATGGGGTCTATGGTCTCTTAAAGATTCCAAGAAGAAGATATCTATTCCTGATGGAACTAATAGTTCTACATTAGTAGCAGTATTAGAAGTATTAACAAAACGCAAAGGCAAAGAGAAAAATCGGCATTGAGGAAGAAGTAGGGCATCGGTGACGTGTGGTTCTCGTTGCCTCGTTGCGAAAGAAAAATTATTCCCCCCTAACTGATATAGTGGGGCATTTTTCACTAGAACAATGTTGCCTAATTATGGGCTACATTATTTTCAGGTATATTTTGTGATCGCACGACTTCATTTACAGATATTATGATTTCGAATTAAAAGCCTCGATTGTCAAATTTAAATGTACCCTATATACAGCGTGGTCGAGATCAGATCAACACCTTCCTTTGTGAACAGCCCTCAATACTGCCAACGGATGACGTCACTATACTAAATAATACAGGGTTTAATAAAAGTTTGTAATTCATGTTTTATTGTATGGAAGTGACAACGGGTGACAAAATACGAATAGAATGGAGAATATGTCTGAATGCAACAAAACGTTTTAAAGCTCAGTCTTTTAGATCTTAGGCCTCAAATTACAACCTCTAATCTCTTTGGTAAACACCTCAAGTATTCGATGTGTCTACCATTACTGTGTACGCTCACTTCAAAACAACTGTCCATATCTTGCAATACATTTGCAAGCCCTAAACTCATGACACAGGAAGTCAAAGTAAATGCTTCCAGTCGACAATCGAAGAAGTTTCCTGTAATTCAGTTTCCAAGAATACCCACCAGTTTATATGTTAACATATAAATTGAAGATGTTGTCAATTAAAGATGATTTTAATTCCATTTCATTCTCTCTTTGAGGACAGAATATACATCACTGTTAATTTTAATAGGGAAATGTAAGATATAAACTAGATCGTTATTGGTACTGTTATAAAATGATGCTCAAAATTTATCATAAAACATTTTTCGGAAATGAAAATTTCTTGAGTAATTTTTCAAATAACTGATTTTTAATGATCAAGTATTTAAAACTAAAATTTTAAATTGGTTTTAATTAACTTTTCCCTTTTAACACTTCCTTTTTCACGTTTTCGTCTATTACTATATTCTGGAATCTTTAATTCTCTGTTCAATCTGCCTCACAGGTACGAATATCAAATGATCCCAGGTAATATCAAAACAATTGACGTAATTACATTTTAATTTAATATAGTGCAATTTTACTCTGGTCAAAGTTGAATAATTTAGTTGACAGTACTTACCACTAACACTAAGACTTTCATTATAGTTCTGGGATCCATGACGCAGACTATAATATATAATTATATAATTAAATATATATATATATCAAAGATGTTTCGAAAAAAAAGAAAACTCAAGTTGACTATGACGGACACACTAAATTTGGAAATGGAAAAGTGGAAGAATGACGGACACACTAAATTTGGAAATGGAAAAGTGGAAGAAAAACACACACTATTTTTAAGGCTTCGTGGACAATTTCTGAGAGCTTCGGGACACTAAACAAGATGGGCGACGCACACTATAACATTTTTGCACACCTAATAAATTTATAAGCAGTGACGCCTTTAGTTGTCTCAAAGTTATCTTATTTCCGTCCGTGCTTAGAAGATTACCTACACAATAACTCACTCAGTAAAACAAACCCAACGAAAAGAGACAAGAGATTAGAAACCGGGATATGCTAGCAATCCTTTTTTCAACCCTTCTTTCTCGATTGCGTGCACTTTCTATTTCTCTTTATTCGGGATTGAGACGCAACCTTCTCATTCTTTCTTTAGTTTCCTCTTTGGCATTAGACGCATTTTCATTACTGTAAACTTTGTTAGATCATAAGAAAATATGAACACTTGCAATAATTAGTTAAAATTAATGTTGGTTCCATTTGGAAAGGGTGCTTAAAAGCGTATTCTCTTATATCTCTAACCCAAATCCAAATCGACATTTGAATCTCTCGCCAAACATTAACCCATCATAGGACAATAAATTATTTATCGTAGATATTGAATTTCTGATCCGTGGTATTTTAATATTTCTAATGTTGTTAATTTCAATAAGGACTGCTACTCCATGGAGTAAATTTTATATGTTTATTTAAAATTTAAAACTTTGGGAGCTTTCGGACCGCGGTCCTTCCTCAGCTAATTTTTAAAATGAACTCATGAGTTCCGAAAGCCCCCAAAGTTTTAAATATTAAATTTTAAATAAACATATAAAATTTACTCCATGAAGTACCAGTCCTTATTGAAATTAACCACATTAGAAATTATTTATCTACGATAAATTTAGTTAGCCCATATATTTAAAATTAGAATTTAACTCATTTCAAAACTACGCTTTTCCTAAAGGTTTTGAACCGTTTAATTAAAATTATTTAGTTACACAATTAAAATTGGTGATGGTCAATTTACCAATATCGTTACCAATTTTTTTAAAACCAATGAAACTAAAAAATCAATATTAAACAAATTATCTACTGGAAAAGATATCAAGTTATTATTTAATTTAAATTTTTCAAGTTAAGTTTCAAAAGAAGATGAATTTTATTATTTTCTGACACAAAAATTGGCAACTTTTTTGCTTAATTCCTGAATTGTTTTCTACTCTAAAAAGAAAGTTTAACGTTTTGTGATATTAAAGGAGAAATATAACTATAATTTTCGTTTCTTTGAAATAGTTTCTATATAGGAACTTTTATCAAAAAGCCAATTTTATCAGTACACTTACCGATAATAGATTTTACTAATTGAGACGATTACACTGCGTTATTGCATTAATATTTATAAATATTAAGGATTATATCAAGATCTCATTCTTGTAAAGAGAGAACGGTCGAGTTTACCTTCATCTTCGCTGCCATCAAGTACTACCAAGGCCCCTCCCTAAAAAAAATTCCAGCCATTTTATCGAAACACTAACACCGCCAGGTGGACCATCCATTCATTATTTATCAAAATTGTCGTACTCGATCTCGATGTGAGGGAAACTGACTCCAGAATTAGTAGATATGTTTATTAGAGCAACAGTTGATAGTGCTGGTTATGTCGATATAAATATAGACCGAATAGTAAATAGTAAAATAGACAATAGTTATTCGATTATTATAACAAGGAAAATAGGAAAGGCCACTATTATATTCCTTAAGTGCCAGAACAACCAAGGCTTACGTTTGAAACTTCAGGTAAATAGCCATATTTTAATATAATACCACGTTATTTTTATCTGTTCCTATCCCGATTGATAAAAAATATATTTTTAATAAGGCCGATCCGATGTTATTAATCTGAATCGTATACTAATACTTAACATTGTTGTCAATAGTTTCTTTCGACTTCTTGCCTAGGCCGACTCTCGAGTCGCTACTGGCCGCGTCCATTTAACATTTTATTCCGTAATTTCCGGTTAGTAGGTGGTGCGCTAAACCCATACCCCCCTCGATCACGCGCTTCACGACGCAAGCTGCTCTCGCTATAGCTATAGCACGTGCAGCGCAGCGTCTGGTTGCGCGGATCGAGTGGGCTATGGCTAAACCGACTTAAACTCGGCCCCTCCCAGAAAAAAAGATAACTTTGACTTCATGGAAGCGGATTAGACTGACTCGAACGTTCTCTCTTTACTTGAATGAGATCTTGATTATATAGATATTTCAGATTCATTGAGTTTAAAAAATTGGATCAGTATTTCAGTTAAGCTTTGATATTGACATCGGTTAATTTACGATATCGGCTAACGATGCTAGTCTATTTATAAGATTAAATCTGAACTTCAAGTGTCACTTGACAGCGTATAATTTCAAAATCGAGAGTTAGCAACTATAAAGCAATGTATAGCAAATAATACCATTAATCGCCATGTTTAGTAAATAATACCACTAATCGTAATGTTTAGTAAATAATATCATTAATCGCAAAGTTTGGGGTGTGACGTAGTTTATAAACGGTTAAATAGAAAGCAAAATCTAGTGATCATTTGATTTTAATTGTTTACTTGCAAATAAATAGTTTTCTTATACTTAAATGTTTACATTATTTGAAATACTACTAAGAAGGGACATTCAATTTGAGCGCGGAAAAATTGTTAAATTTTCCTTAGCAAGTTCATTACGATAATCGGTAGCACCCTGCCCTTCCGTAAAATGAAAGTGAGTTGTTTTCATCAAAAATCTGTTCCAATTTTCAGCCTTGGGAAATCGAAATTTTGAGTGAATGTTATTTCCACTTACTAAAATTCTGGTGGTCGTCAAAAAGTGATACCAAGACTCTCTCATAGAAAATTTGCTTTGATTAAAGTTAATAATCGAAATTTTAGTTTTATAATATGTCAACGAAATAAATATTTTTCCGTTTTCACATCTAGGTTTAGGCTCTGTTACACTCGACTGTAGAATATGCCAATTCCCAACTTAAACTCGAATTGCGTAGTTCCACGTACGCGTTAAAATATAAAGTGTCAGAAAGATAGCAATCAGCTTTAAAGTGCTATATAACACGCGATCTAACATTGCCACCTTTCAAGCTGGTTCGCATCTCATGAATATTTTCAGGGTTCGTGTTTTTCTTATCTAGTATTCTCACTTGAGCAGGGGTGAAAGATGAAAAACAGAACAATCAACATTCATGATGTAAATGAATTTATCCATTAGTCAACAAAGGAATCATATCTGAACTCGTGTTATTCTACTTGTGATTTAAAACTTTGCTAATGATCATTTTAAAACACGGAATCCTCAAGCGATTTCCAAAACATTACCTAGTAGAGGAAACGAATACTTAACAAATTGGATCGATTTTCTAAACCCTTCTAGTAGAAGCAAAACAAGTTAGAGAAATGAACATTTTACCTCACCAAGTCAAAATGAGAACTATCTTCTTACTTATCTACCCAACTGAAATATTGATAAGCATTTGCCTGCTTTATAGCTAAAAAAAACAAGTTATTCAAGTGTAATAAAAAGTTCTATTCACAACTCGGATGCTATGAAAACACTTTCATTATACCTCAAAAGACAGAATAATTGCCAATTTTTCTAAATACTTCAGCTGAAATATCTCTTGCCGCAAAAAAACGAGAATATGAATAAAATAATGAAAGTATTGCTTGATCAAACCTTTCACTACAGCGAAGAAGTTAATATAATTAATTAATAAACCTAGAACTATTTATTTAACACCTTTCAGTGTCACATAGCACCTTTCAGAGTGTAGCATAACACCTTTAAGAGTGTAGCATAATCAGGGAGGTACAGGTGGGCCAGGCCCACTCTGCAGTTGGTTTGGCCCTCCCTATGAAATTGATGGGGGAAAAATATGGAATAGCTGGCCCTAAATATACTTTTGGTAGAAGACGGAACATCTAATTTCTGCTATAAAATGTTAAATGTGATGTGACGTCTTGGAATTTTTAAAAGTAGTTGCAATTCTGATTTAGATGATTAGAAAATTCTTACCAAAATACCATTTTCACTAAGAGAATGGGCCATTTACCTGGAGGGAGGAGGGCCCAAAAAAATCTGCTTTTTGACCTCCAGGTAGCTTTCTTTCCTTGTGTGAATGGTATGAATCCTCCATGTGTGAAAAGCAGCTATATCAGGCTGAGAAATAAGCGATTTTTTTAACTGGAGCTGTGGCCAGTAGAGCCAAGGTAGTTTAATTTAAAAGCTGGTCACTTACCATTTTTAACCTTCAAAATCAGGCTTTTATAATTAAGGTCAAATTATATTTTCTTGACAATATGTGCTTAGCTGATCTATGTGCACTTTAAAAGGCTAAAATATCAAAACAGACCAAATTGGTGGTACTTTTTAAAGAAGTCTCTAAGTCTTCAAATCAGAATCATATTATCGTCGTCATCATCCCTACGAAAAAGTACTCCGAATCCAAAATTTGGCGGATGCAGCTGTTAGTGAATCGTGGCAGTGAGTAAATATCGTTCGGCTGGATAGTGCGGTCAAATTGAATAGTTGCGTGGATAGTCGTCAATTTTAGACGAGCCTTAATAGTTGTGAAACCCAATTAAAACCGAAACCCGCTTTAAGATCTAAACAGCCTCTTATCTCTCGCGGGCCTTAGTCTTGAGAAGATTCTTTCGACCTAAACCTAAACCCGATAAAGAATTGAGCCATGATGGTGAATCCCCTATTTTAAGCTCGATATGCAGTACAAATGATGGTAACCATTTTTTTGCTCTATGTCCAGGGACAGGCTGGGGCTGATTAGCCATATAGCCTGGGGTGCATGAAGTGCAAGCGTTTGAGTTTTAAATGGCTGTAGAACCCGCATTGACGACATCCTCAGGTAGATTACTCCACGGAATGATCACTCGGTGATAGAAGGAATATTTGACCGCATATTTGAGAGATGGAGTTTCCGGCTATTGCCACGCGTTCTTATCTTCGATGCCATATTTGTAGGGGTGTGCGAATGCCACTTTTTGGGTATCGAAACGGATACCGAATACCCAAAAAACTTTCCTTATCAAATACTGAAACGAACAGTCGAAAACCGAATAGTTAGGCCTTGATTATTTTTTTTTACTTCCCGATTAATCGCGAATAGTTAAGTCTAGTATTCGCGCGAATAGTTAACCCTAATACTCGTGAATACTAGGCCTAACTATTCGCGACTAATCAGGTAGTGACCCTAATATTTGCGAATAGCTAATACAATTCAAGGAGAAAAACATTTAGAAGCTCCATAATTTCTAAATACCTCTCCTCATTGTTCGCCAAATATTTCTTAAAATTTTCCTAGGCACTTGCTGATAGTTTTTAATAGTCTTTTCGGTATTCAATATTTGTATCGAATAGTGAAAAAGGGCTTATCGAATACCGGATCGAATTATTTGGTTCGGTATTCGATAGAAATATTCGATTGAATAGGTTAACTGCACACCTCTAAATATTTGTAATGAAATCACGGAAATTCACCAAGTAACCTGTATGGTAGGATTTCACTTTGCGGTACCCCATCAACTAACAATTGTTTCTAACTAATTAGATCACCGGGAGTTCATAAAAAATACAGAAAACCTTCCTAGCACGTCGCAAGTATTTTGGAAGATTTTAAATTTTATGTTGAAACTAAAGGCAATACTATAAGTAGGGGGACTTCAACTAATTGAAGGACTCGCAACGGTAGTATAACTTTGAAATATTAAAGACCTACTTAAACAATAGAGAAAATATTTTGAAAAACGCGTCAAACTCTTGAGTGAAGTAACAATATGAAAGCAATAATATTTAGGAAAGGTAACATTTATTGCTTTAAGTTACAATATGTAAGCAACAATATTTTGGAAAAGGTTTCAACCTAACCTAACTTATTTTTGCTTACATATTGTTACTTAAACCAATAATTTGACATTTTTTCCATACGCTATGTAAGAAAAAATATTTTCCACCAAGAATTTGACCCCTCTTTCAAAATATTTTTTCTATTTTCTTTCAGAAATGAATTGTTTCAGTAGGTCTTTAATATTTCATAGTTATGCTAACGTCGCGAGTCCTTCAATTTGCTAAGTCCCAATACTTTTATTGCAATATTGAGTGTGCAGTATGCCTTTAGTCTCAATAGTGGTTAGTACATGAAATTTAAAATTTTCAAAAATTTATTAAAAATACTTGCGGCACGCTAGGAATTGTTTCAGTATTTTTTAGGAACTCCCCATGGTCTAATTCGTCCGAAACCAGTGTTTGTTGATGGGGTAGCGTAAAGTGAAATCCTACCATCTGGACTCTGTAGTCACACTTTCACAGGGGTTTAACAGAAAAACTAGGGTTCTAAATCGGTAAATTGCCATAGTAATTTACCCGCGTAATTCTAATTTACGATTTTCTCGGGTAAAATACGAAAACGTAATCACCGTGTTAATTTACGACCGACTTCTTAATTTTTATGGGAAATGTTCCAAAGCTCTAGCCGCAAATAAAGTCCATTTTCCTGGGCCCTACTGTGGCCCAACCTAACATTTTTAGTAGGGCTGTGCGAATACTCGAATTTTCGAATAGTATTCGTTTAATTCGAATCGAGTAATCGCTTCGACGAATCGAATTTGACATTTGGGGAAAAACGAGTAATCGCTTCGACGAATCGAATTTGACATTTGGGGCAGAGACCTGCACGGGCCGAGTTTTTCAGGCCCGACCCAAGCCCGGCCCGGTTTTAGCATTTTGAATAAGCCCGAAACCCGGCCCGAGTCCGAGTACATAGTTGGTTTTTCGGCCCGGTCCGGCCCGGCCCGTTACGTGCATTTACCAAGCCCGGCCCGGCCCGGCCCGACACGTTGCATGAATTGAAAAGGCCCGGCCCGTTACACGTAGTTCAGTTGTAATTTTTATATTTTTTATACATAAAATCAACGATATGAATTCATATTTGTTTTAGCGTCGTGCATTTTTCATTACTTTTGATAATTGTTCGTTACATTTGTCCTTAGAAGCTTATACTCACTTAAAGTATCTTTCATTTGAACTTAGGATTAAATGATAATCAACAAAAGCCCGGCCCGGCCCTACCCGTTAATTTCCAAAATTTTAAAAGCCCGACCCGGCCCGGCCCGTTAATTTCCAAAATTTTAAAAGCCCGACCCGGCCCGGCCCGATACAATTTTCAAAAGTGGAAAGCCCGGCTCGGCCCGACCCGATCGGGCCGGGCCTCGGGCCGGACCGGGCTTGAGCCCGGCCCGTGCAGGACTCTGATTTGGGGAAAAACGAGTATTCGAATTACAAAACGATTATTCGAAAAGAAATTCGAATAACCGATTTAAATACGAATATTGTTTCCTTAACCGAATAATCGTTTTCATGGGGTTAAATTCGAATATAAAACGAGTATTCGATTAAAAATGGGAGGAACTATGGTCACATGTCTGTAGTAGACCTAATGTAAAAAAATATATATAGTAGACCTGGGCGAGAGATAACAACAGTAGAAAACTGATAACGAGCAACGTATATAAACAGGGGCAGACGGGCTTAAAGTTATCAGTTGACGGGTCACGGCTAGATGTAAATATTGTACAGAGACGCGTGCGGTGTATTGCACTAAAACATAGAACCAAATAAATCAACGTTGATTTAAAACCAGTCTTGATTACTTTAAGCAACAGACACAACAATGGCGACGGAGGCGAGATCGTGATAATTGTGACCAGTACGAATCGCCATAACTACACGAAGAACTTATTCACCACGTTGTGGGGGACTTCCACTTTCCAACAGAGACCTGCACGGGCCGAGTTTTTCAGGCCCGACCCAAGCCCGGCCCGGTTTTAGCATTTTGAATAAGCCCGAAACCCGGCCCGAGTCCGAGTACATAGTTGGTTTTTCGGCCCGGTCCGGCCCGGCCCGTTACGTGCATTTACCAAGCCCGGCCCGGCCCGGCCCGACACGTTGCATGAATTGAAAAGGCCCGGCCCGTTACACGTAGTTCAGTTGTAATTTTTATATTTTTTATACATAAAATCAACGATATGAATTCATATTTGTTTTAGCGTCGTGCATTTTTCATTACTTTTGATAATTGTTCGTTACATTTGTCCTTAGAAGCTTATACTCACTTAAAGTATCTTTCATTTGAACTTAGGATTAAATGATAATCAACAAAAGCCCGGCCCGGCCCTACCCGTTAATTTCCAAAATTTTAAAAGCCCGACCCGGCCCGGCCCGTTAATTTCCAAAATTTTAAAAGCCCGACCCGGCCCGGCCCGATACAATTTTCAAAAGTGGAAAGCCCGGCTCGGCCCGACCCGATCGGGCCGGGCCTCGGGCCGGACCGGGCTTGAGCCCGGCCCGTGCAGGACTCTGCTTTCCAACGCTTAAAAGAAAACGACCAAAGAAATCATGTCTATGTTTGGCAAAGTCGACCCATTTCACGAGTCATCGCAGACGTGGGCAGTCTACTCCGAGAGATTAGAGCTGCTTTTCACAGCCAATGACATCGACACGGAAGAAATGGAGGGTAAGAAGAGGGCGATGTTCCTGACGGCCATTGGTGGTCCCACGTACAGTCTTCTGCGGGGATTATTGGCACCAGTCAAAGTCACGGACAAAACAACGAAGGAACTGACAGACACGTTATCCGCCCACTTCAATCCCAACCCGTCGGAGATCATGGAAACGTTCAAATTCTTAAATCGCAACCGCTTACCGGAGGAATCCACCACGATGTACTTATCGGAACTTCGCAAAATGACGGAATTTTGCAACTTCGGCAAATTTCTGGATCGAATGCTGTGGGATCGATTCATATGCGGCATACAAGACGAAACTATTCAGAACAGACTACTTTCGGAACATTCCATATCACTGAATCAAGCCTTAGCACTAGCGCAATCAATCGAGGCAGCAGCTAAAAGCACACAGGAGATTAAGGGCAAAAATGGAAACCACATGGATGCAATCAACAAAATATCGCAACGGGAAGAACATAAAGGCCGGCCAGCCAGACGGTCGGATAAAACCCTATCACGTAGACCCACGGAATGTATGAGATGCCTATCGTACGAGCACCAAGCGATACATTGCCCATACAAGGAGTACACTTGCGACAATTGCAGGAAGAAGGGTCATTTGCAAAGAGCCTGCCGCAGAGGAGCCAGAACGAATTCCCACCGCGAAGTACACAGCATCATGCCACTATCCGAACAGCACGAAACGGTTCACACCATCCAACCATGTATGTACCCTCGAGCACGGCGAGACACCCAGCGAATACTCGATGTATCACATTAAAGCTGGCAACTTCCCGACTCATAGTCAAGCCATGGATCCTATACATATCACGTGCCGCATCAACAATTTCCCCATCCAGATGGAACTGGACACCGGGTCGGCGTACTCTCTTATGCCTGAAGCAAAATTCACGATGGACGGACACAATTTAAAACTAGAACCATTCCACAACAACCTCACCTCATTCTCAGGACATAAAGTGAAGATTCTGGGGAAAACTAACGTCAAAGTGGAATTTGACAGCAGAATCGAGACACTACCGTTGCTGATCTATGAAGGAGAAGGACCCACGCTCGTGGGTAGACAATGGATCTTCTTCAAGTTGGACATCTTGAGGACTAGTCTGGACACACGCACTCTGAAGGTGGATCATATCGAAACAGAGAACGAAGCGTTGAAGAACATATTGCGTAAGCATCAAGAGCTATTCACTCCAGGATTAGGGCGGTTGAAGGGAGTCATGGTGCATCTTCATGTCAAACGAAATGCCAAACCAAAGTTCTGCAAGGCTCGGCCAGTACCGTATGCGATGAGAGAGAAACTGGACGAAGAACTCACACGTTTAGAAAGGGAAGGCATCATTGAGAGCGTACCACACTCAGAGTATGCATCGCCTATAGTACCGTTGGTGAAGCCAACTAAAAGTCTCAGGGTCTGCGGGGACTATAAAACGACGGCAATCCAGGTCATCGACGTAGAACAATACCCCTTACCGCGAGCCGAAGACATATTTGCTAATGACGGGATGTAAATACTTCTCCAAATTGAACCTAAGAGAAGCATACACACAATTGGAACTTGATGACGAATCAAAAAAATCGTGGTCATCAACACGCACAAAGGATTGTACCAACCTAACCGCTTACCATATGGAGTGGCATCAGCCTCCGCACTCTTCCAGAGACACATCGAATCGGTTGTACAAGGACTAAAAGGAACAGCAGTCTTTCAGGATGACATTCCAATAGGCGGAAGAACGGTGGAAGAACACTTGGAAAGACTAGAGGCAGTCCTAGACGCGCTGGAAACGGCTGGATTGAAGTTGCGAAAGGAAAAATGTCAATTCCTCCAGAAAACGGTCGAGATCCTCGGACATCGTATAGACGAAGAAGGTTTACACCCATTGGACGACAAAACCAAAGCAATATCAGACGCGCCGGAACCTATAAATGTTGAGCAACTGCGGTCATTCCTTGGATTGCTAGGGTACTACCGAAGATTTATCCCGAACGTATCAACGAGGTTAGCCCCCTTGCACCAACTACAGGAGAAAGGAAGAAATTGGGAATGGAACGAACAGCAAAAACAAGCATTCAAAGACGCCAAAACAGCACTGCATACCTCAAATGTACTGGTCCACTACGACCAGGACAAGCCGGTCGTCCTAGCATGTGACGCATCACCGTATGGCATTGGCGCGGTAATATCCCATTTGGACGAAAAAGGTCAAGAGCAACCCATAGCCTTCACATCGAGATCACTCACGAAAGCTGAAAGAAACTATCCACATATCGAGAGAGAAGCACTGGCCATTGTATTCGGCGTAGCGAAATTCAAGAACTATTTGCTGGGCCGGAAATTCACTTTGCTGACGGATCATCAGCCACTCATAACCCTTTTTGCGGAAAACAAAAACATACCTATAATGTCAGCGGCAAGAATACAACGATGGGCATTGACGCTATCAGCCTACCATTACGAAATCCGATACAAGAAGGGAATACATCACGCGAATGCCGATGCCCTAAGCCGGTTACCGTTGGCAACACCCGAGTTCAAAACGCCTATACCGGAGGAGCATGTTTTCTACATGTCAACCTTCAGCGAATCCTTTGCTGTTACCTGCGAGGACATCAGACACTCAACTTTAAATGATCCACTGCTGAAACAAATCCTCCAGTTCACGAAAAGGGGATGGCCGAGAACGACATCTAAAGATTTAAAGGAATATCAAAGACGCAAGGATGAAATATCCATGACCAACGACATCCTCCTTTGGAACAATCGGGTCATCGTACAACAAACATACCAAAAGGCAATCATAAGAGAGCTGCACAGATCACATCAAGGAATGACGCACATGAAAGCAGTAGCCCGGTCGAAAGTTTGGTGGCCAGGACTTGATGCTCTAATAGAACAGACAGTCAAACAGTGCCCAGTCTGCCAAGAACATGCCCCGATGCCTGCCCAGAAGTTATCACCATGGAGAGAAACAGAAGCACCGTGGATCCGAATACACGTAGACTTCGCTGGTCCCATGGAAGGGAAATACCTGCTAATAGTCGTAGACTCCTACTCCAAATGGATAGAGGTATCCATTTGTAACACAACGTCCACCTTGACCGTTACTGAATCACTTCGACAAATATTTGCGAGATTCGGTCTACCCGTCACCATAGTGTCAGACAACGCCACGTGTTTCAGCAGCAATGAATTCAAGGAATTCACGACAAAGAACGCGATACGGCACGTACTAACGGCACCTTATCATCCTCAGTCGAACGGGCTCGCGGAGCGTAACGTAAGGACGGTCAAAAGTGCGTTGAAGAAGATATCCGGAGAGAAGCTCGAAGCGGTCCATTTGATAAAAAAGGGGTTGGAAGAAAATGGGTCCGGAAGCCTAAACACAAGATTGGCCAGATTTCTGATGAACCACAGGAGAACACCAACAGCCACAGGGAAATCACCGGCAGAATTGATGTTCGGGAGAAAAATGAGGACACGGCTGGACTTGATTCATCCCCAAAACGATGAAATGGAACAAAAGAATCAAGAACCAAACACCGAAACCTTCAAGGAAGGGGAAACAGTATATGCTAGGAGCTACGGCAAAGGATCCAAATGGATTAAGGGCAGAATAAACGGGAAAACAGGAACTACGATGTACGACATAGAAACGCTTCGAGGCACATTAAGAAGACACCGCGACCAGATCCGGAAAAGGTACGACACGGTTCCGGTTGCCCAGTCGTCGGTTCCGGTTGCCCAGTCGTCGGTTCCGGTTGCCCACTCGTCGGTTCCGGTTGCCCACTCGTCGGTTCCGGTTGCCCACTCGTCGGTTCCGGTTGCCCACTCGTTGCTTCCGGTCGCCCAGCCGTTAGTCTCATTGGCCAAACCAGAGAGCCATTTAACCACAGCAGATACAGAAGGAAAGAGAGGTTCCACAAACAAATCGCCGGACATTGATACCCAAAATCAGTCACTACGTCGATCATCCCGGTTGAGAATCATACCGGACAGATTGGGCTTATAGAATTAAATTTAGTAGAAAACGTTATGTAAATATGTAAAAGAGTTGTAAAATGTTCAAAATCCTTTTATCTTCGTAAATGAAAAGAGGTATTGTAGTAGACCTAATGTATTTCAAGCGTTTATTTTTGGAATTTCAACGCGATTGCGCAGATCGCGGTGTTCGGTTTTTCTCTCTCGCTATATCCAGTCTTTTCTTGGAGGAAGTAGGTGATATGGAATAATGCCTGACCTCTCTACCTTCAACTACGGAAACGAAGTCCTCCCAGCATATTCACCGTTTCGGTAGGAGCGTGTCAGAGTTTTCCCAGAGTTCCTTTACCTTGACCCTACGTCCCTACCTAACGGCAAAATATATACTTAATGCCGCAGATCGTACATTATCATCATGTGACTCCATCTCACCTCTTTCCTCCAAGGTCTTAGCGTGGGAAATTTCATTCTATACTAAACTCGTGGGAACCAAAAGAGAACGGAAAAAATAAATTCCATTCTACTACTAAAACTCTGGGAACTAGAACTAGAAGTTAAAGGACCAAAGTAGTTGTCGGTCGCCTGTTCAGCAACTCGCCATCTTAGGTTATGTTAAAACTGAATTAAAGCTTTAACTCCTATTTGAAAAAATCTAAAAAATGGCGAAGCGTTGTCGCAAATCAAACGAGGATGACATTGAAGAAGACCAGTCTGCTAATTCAACACTAGCTTCGTGTAACCTTTTGGAGACAGAAGTGCCTGCTAACACTTGTTCCGACGGCACAAGAAAAAACAGGAGTGGTGTATGGGCTTTCTTTGAAAATTGTGGTAGAGTAAGTGGCACTTTCATTACCAAATGCAAAATTGAAGGTTGCGGAAAAGAACTGAAAAGGATAGACAACAGTACGAGTTCGATGCTAAACCATCTAAAATTGAAACATTCGTTGAGCTACAAAATGATAGAAGAGCAACAGTTGGCCAAGAAAAAGAAATCAACTAGTCAAGTAGCACAAGTAGAACCAAGTTCCCAGATTGAAAACATCGTTTCACTTTTTGAGAAGAGTCAGAATTGGCAATCTGAGCACCCTAAAGCAAAATCAATTAGGAATACTTCCGTATTCAATTGTGGAAAGGCAGAGTTTCCTGAAAGTGCTTCATACTATGGAACCACAGTATGAGCCCTCTTCACGAACCACATTCTCAAGAAAAATAATAACAGAGCTGTACGCACAAGTCAAAAACTTGGTCAATGAAGATATTAAAAGCATTCAAGGAATTGTAAATCATACTGAAGGAATTCAATCAATGTCATTCACAACTGATTTTTGGAGTTCAAGTGCATTGGACTCTTATATGTCACTCACTAGTCACTTCATCACCAGAGATTTTGAAATGAGGGAACTCACACTTAATTCCTATTCGTTCACTCAACAACACACGGGTGAAAACAATCTCGAATGAATGAAAACCACTTTAAATGATTTGAAACTAAGGCCATCTATGCCTATCTTTGTTATATCTGACAATGGAAAGAATACTGTAAAGGCGATGAGGATGTCCACATGGACACATATTCCATGTTTCGCACACACTCTGAATCTTGTGTTGAAGGACACCCTGAGTCCTGGGAAGAAAGATTTAGATGAAGATCCAGGAAGACCCAGAACATCAAAGCTTTCGAGCAAATGCCGAAGAATTGTTGGCCATTTTAAAATGAGTTACGTTGCAAATGAGAGCCTTAAGTTAAGGCAGAAGAGTTTAATTTTAAAACCACTCAAGGTCATTCAAGATGTTCCAACTAGATGGAATTCGACATATTACACGTTGAAAAGACTTCTCGAAATAAAGGAGCCACTATCAATGGAGTTATCTTCTAACACAAAAATTTACAACTTAACTGGATTGGAATGGAACAAGGTCTTTAATCTTGTTTCCATTCTGAAGACTTTCGAGGAAGCAACAGTCCAAATAAGTGGAACTCTTTACCCTACATTGTCCCTGATTTATGTGATTCTTGATAGTTTGGAAATATCTCTTACTACTCCACCATTCTGTTCTGAAGATGAGTCAAAAACCTTGTTGCAAAGTTTAAGACGCAGATTTCCGGACTTGAGACAAAACAAGCTTTACCTTCTATCAATGCTTTTGGATCCTCGTTTTAAAACGATTATTTTCAAGGATAAAGAGTCCAGTGATTTTGCAATCAATTTACTTAAGGAAGAAGCTGCCAGCTTTTCAGTTAACTCAGCTACCGAAGACGCATCTGTTGAACAAACGTTTAGTGACGCTAACTTGAACATCAACACTTCAGGTATATATTAATTTTCAAGTGTGCTTAATTTAAAGGTTATTTACATTTTTGTTTGTCAGAAGAAATATGCGGCCAGAGATCTTCACTCTTCAACTTGTATTATCAAAAGTTGAAAGAAAAAACCTGTAAAGCTGCTGGTGTAAGCGAATCTGAAATGATTAAACTATATCTCGAAGAGGACCCAATTGGACCTTTCGCTTTGAACGCGGAAACCAACGTAATCCTTAAATGGTGGAAGATGAAAAAAGAAAAATATCCAAAGCTTGCTGAAATGGCCAGGTTGTACATCTCAATTCGAGCAAGTTCTGTTGATAGCGAAAAAATGTTTTCAACGTTTGAAAACATCGTTGATGGGAGGAAATCATTGCTTCCTGAAAATGTTGAGAAGCTTGTATTTCTCCATAAAAATTTGGTTCGCAATCAGTACAACTTTTTCAAGAAGAATTAATAGTAAAATCTCCTATAAGGGCCTTAGTTGTGAGTGAGAAACTATTACTTTATTTACTATTTTCCATTCTATTATTTTTTTAAGCAGCTAAGTTACGCTCCTTAACTTTTTCAATAATAACATTAGCAAGATTACTGCATTTCTATTTTCCATTCCATTACTGTATTTTTCTTTTTTTCGTGGAGAAGCTAAGTTACCCTCCTGTTTCAAACAATTTCACTATTCAGTTTACTGCATAATATTTTCATTTTGAACATAAATTTCTATTTTGAAAGTTCAAAATAAGTAACAAATTTGTAACTGAAAAGTAAATTTTTAAGGTCTTAAGATAAGTGCTAGTTCAATTCTTATTATTTTTCTGTATTACATATTTAAATTGTTATTTAAATATGTAAAATTATATTTCTTTAAATTATTAAGCGAAGTTCCGTTTTCTCTACATATCCCTGACTTTCATTAAACTGCTATATGTATTAAAAAAAACGATTAATCGTTTGGAATCGAATATTCGTCAACAAAAACCGAGTAATCGAACTTTCGAGTATTCGTTTTGAAAAAAACAAATTCTCGAATTCGATTTTTTGGAAAACGAGTAATATTCGTTTGAACGAGTACTCGATTCGCATTTCGAATAGGAGATTTACTATTCGATTCGTATTCGACTCGGTTTGGAAAACCACTATTCGCACAGCCCTACAATTTTCGACAGGCCCTGTGATTTTTATTTTTGAACACGCCATCTGGCGGAGCAAAAATGTTAGTCTCTATACGGGTCAATTGACGAGGGAGAAGCCACTCGGCAATAAAGTCTTTCTGAGGGTGTAAGATGTGAAGCGTATAACGCCGTATAACGCGGAAATACACTCGGGATTACTTTCTACAGTTTTTAATTCAATATTAGAAGGGATTGTAGGCATATCGCCCGAATTTACGGCATTAAAACCTCCAAAGAGGTAATACCGGGAGAATACGCCAGTGGCTGATCCCTCGGACGACGCTATTTTCTCGATCCCTCGAGAGCGTCGTTCTGCAGTGCGAGCCGCTCAAGCGCGTCGTTCTGCAGTCCGCGACGTTCTGCAGTGCGGCTGCGGGGGGGGGGTCCTTCTGCAGCCTGCAGGGATGCCATATTGGACGGGAAAGCCGCCAATTGGGCTGCTTCTCTAAAATATTGGCAGGAATTCCAAATTTTTGACTTGTTTGGGCGGTTTTTGGGCTTGTTTCCAATTTGAATTTATATTATGTACGTACTACGTAGCCAACATCGTATTTTCACAAAGGCTTAGAGCCGAAAGCCGATTGAATTCAAGGTTCGTAAAATAATTCTTCGCATTATTGAATTGATTATGGATTGACTCGATATTATGTACGTAGGTAACCTCGAATTTTAAGCTTAAGATGATACTGAGAATAAACTAATTAGATATTGCCGCGGCGCGTCAGGCAGCTCAGGCTCAGCTTTACCGGTACCCGGTAGTCTTATATTATGTACGCGGGGAGTCCTATCTTCATTGCTGTCGTCAAGCTCTAAGCCTTTGCTTAACTGAATTTTCTACTTTGATTTAAATATTAATTTTTCAAGCTAAGTATAATTTTTGTGGTCTAAGTGAGACCATTTTTGTTCGTAATATATTATTTTACTAATAGCTCCTTAGAAAATTGCGTCAAGTGTTGTTTATTTAATAAGAGGATTTTAGCTTGACCATTGCAAGCAAAACTCTGAGGACATTCCCCAACTTTCACTGAGCCGCTTCGTCAGATTATCTTACATTATCACATATAATGATAAGTTTAACCACGCATATCCTGTTGAGATTGTTTTAAAGGAATACTCTACTCCGTAAAGTACCGATTTTTAACGCTAGATGGCGAGATGTTCAGGGGGCGTGTACGTTTTATTTGAAATATGTACATCAGCCCCCATTGGCCAATTGAGTCACGTGGTACAAAGACCTTACATTAGGGACTGAGAAATATAACAGAAACCGTGGCTTGCAGAAGCGCTGGGTTTGGGGGTCCGAATTTTGGAAAATCTCGCGTCTTTCCTCTCTCTCGTACCGGGTTTATTTGAATTTCTTTCCCCATCCGAGGCTCCGAGCGTGGGAAAGTTTTGTTTTAGGAACGATTCTGTTTAGGCTTGTTATATTTTTTGATACTTAATAATTGGTAATATTTAAAGGGCATCGAGGAGCTATTAGTGAAAAAGTAATGATTGGCGATTCGAGGAACTACTAACTCAATCATTTTCGATTTCAAAAGTGTCGAGAGGCAACCTACTTATTCATAGCCGATTTATAAAGGGAGTTGAGGGGCTACTAAGTTAATCATTGCCTGTTTTAGTGGGTGTCGAGGGGCTACTCACTTTATCTTTGGAGATTTTAATAGGGAGTCGAGGGGCTACTAAGTTAATCATTGCCTGTTTTAGTGGGTGTCAAGGGGCTTCTTACTTAATCATTGCCTGTTTTAGTGGGTGTCGAGAGGCAACCTACTTATTCATAGCCGATTTATAAAGGGAGTTGAGGGGCTACTAACTTAATCATTGCCTGTTTTAGTGGGTGTCGAGGGGCTACTCACTTTATCTTTGGAGATTTTAATAGGGAGTCGAGGGGCTACTCGCTTAATCATTGCGTTTTTAATGGTAGTCGAGGGGCTACTCACTCAGTCTTTGGCGACTTATAAAAGGGAGTCGGGGAGGCTACAGAATGATTCCTCTTAGCTGTATGGAATGGGCAACGCTAGTATAGCTACGTAGATGGTTGCCGTTTTAATTTTAATGGGGAAAGAGTCGTATGGGTGAAAAGGTAATATAAAGGTAACAATATTAGCCATACATTACCAGGGTCAAGCTTGACTCAAATAACATTCTTGATTAGCCAAAACCCCTTTGGCCGGGAATGTTATTTGGGTGAAAAAGTATTGCGTAGGTAATATTGTTTTAGCCATACCTAACCTTTTAGAAGCCCCGATCTATTCAAAGACTTTTAATACTGTTGTCGCGTTACACCGGCAAACTTACTGCCGTTAACTTATACCGCTGATTGGCTTATGTTAAGTGCAGGTGGCTACTTCCGTTTATTCATTGAATATCCGTTTATCGTTTAGTCTTCAAAATGAACTTCATTACGATCGGGTTCGTCAAAGAAGAACTTGCAAAATGCCACAGAAGGCCCATGCCTGGGTCTACAAGCAAACTATTCACGACGAGCCAGTTGGTGGACGCCATGGTCTTAATTTTTCAAAAAACTTTCAACAATGCCGGCTCAGTAAAACTGTTCCCGAATAGCCGGGAACAATTGGACTTATTTCGAAAAACAAGTCATTCCTTTACTTGGAAGGAAATTTTTAAGCAGTTGTTCACAAGAGGAGAATTGGAACAGTGAGTGTTTACAACCAATAAGCGAGACACAAACTTCATCCGTTTACGTTTACAGGCCGTCGCGAACAGTTTATAAAGCAATTTCTGACAATATTCAGAAGTTTTCCCAACTTTTCCTAATAAAGGAGGGAAAAATTGAAAAGCACTATTTCGTGTATTTAATCTTTGTTTCGTTGTGAAACTAGTCCGTAAGTCTTACATTGTTATGGTTGACAAATATGACATTTTAAAATTTGATATTGCTCATTCATTGTAGAGGCGAAACTAGGCCCTGAAACGAATCTAAGGGAACTTTTCCCGGAAGAGGTTGTGGTGGTGTACCATAAGGTATGCGAAAAATATCCGAATTGGCGTAAACCCTTCCAAATGGAAAGAGGATGTTTCCAAGAGCCCCACGCGAACGTTCCTCACGCTAGGTTCCCGGTTACCGGTAATTATTGCATTATAAAGTATATCATGATGATGTAATAAAATATAATTATTTGTACAATTTTGACGACTCTTAGAAATCGAAGAGCTTCCAATTATTCCGGAGGAAAGCTCGGAAGAGCATTCTACTCTACCAACTATGATAAATCTTTATGAAAAGGGGTTATCCATTTTGGAAAATAATCGAGAGAGATTTGAGGTGGCCCTCCGCGCCACAGATAAAATGGTAGAAGACCACAAGGAGAAAATTAAAAATTTGAAAAAACTCATGGTAGAAAAGAAAGAGGCGGAGCAGTTGCGACTGAGATTGGCCACAAACAACTCGACACCAGCAGAGTTTAACAAACATATTTCGATCGTCGAAAAGATAACGCAAAAGACAGGAGGATATCTTTTGACAACGCTTCGACAGTTAGCGTCTAGCAGGGAAATAAACTACTCCATTACAGGACCATCTAGTGCCGTCGGGTTAAATTAACCCTAACAGATATTTTGCTTTGATATGTGTGGAAATTAATTATGTGGACAAAATTGTTAACGCAAATTTATAAATAATTTATTAATTTATTCTGAAATTATTGGGAAAAATGTTTTTTAGATGCAAATGTACGTTACCTGACCTTACCAAAAATCTCATTTCAACACAACTGTAACCGTATAGATTGAATCATTTAATAATATTCTCATTTCGAATTATTTAAATTTAAAGGGCTGTATTAACTTTTATGGGAAAAACCATTGTGGTTTATTGGACTTCTAACATGCTTTCCAAATTTTCGATATACGAACATAGCATTGCTTGTTTGAGGTTGCGTTTTTTAAAGACGTTTATAACACTATTTTGCTTAATTAAATGGTATTAATTTTGGTTTATGTCAAATAAGTACCACAGCTAAGTCGCATAGAAGTAATAAACATTAAGTCAGCAATCAACCGTAGAGTTCTACTCTACAAGGGTTTGTTGCAAGTTTGATGAACTCAGTGCTACCACCCGGGATCAAACCAAATAAATTAATTTTATTTTAAATAGAATTTTAACATATTAAATAGAATTTTAACATATTAAATAGAATTTTAACATATTAAATAGAATTTTAACGGCACTTAAAAAACACATTAAATCTTGAAAAATCCCCCCCCCCCTTGTATGAATTAAAAAATGCCATGCAGATAGACAAGATTTAAATGATAAATAATAAAAAGTGATATATGGATTTTAATGATTTTCGGAAAATGTTTTATTTATTATTTTTAGGGAATGAAATAATTGATTTTTACAAAATGAAATTATGATTTTTAAAAAATGAAATATTTATTATTTTTAGGTAATGAAGTTATGATTTTAAAAAAAGAAAATAATGGTTTTTACAAAAAAATTATTTATGTTAGTTACATAAAAAAAAAAGAAAAAATCTACATAAAAAAAACGAGAAAAGATAATTGTGATGATGCTATATGAAACAAGACGACAAAATTATACTCTAATAAGAATGTTATTGGAACACAGGAAATTAATTTAACTATACAATACCGGCAGAAAAGCAAGTAACAAATACATAATAAGGCTACTAATCTATAACCCACCAATTTAACTTGGAAACTACAAGCATGGAGGCTTCCTACCATTAACACAGGGAGACCAAGCCACCTAGAGTGTCAAATCGTCTGTTATTTTACACTCTAAGTTGCGTGGTCTCCTGGTGCAAATGGTATGAATCCTCCTTGCGTGTAAACTATGTATACTTTGCTCATATTTATAGGGCGCCAATGTAAGTTCCTTATGCTTAGTTTTCACACATGGAGGATTCATACCATTTACACCAGGAAGCCAGGCTACCTGGAGGACAAAAGCAGACAGGTTTTTGTCCTCCAGGTAGCCCGGCCTCCTGTAGTAAATGGTTTGAATTCTCCATGTGTGAAAACTATCTATATTTCGTCATTAATTATATTTGTTCCTAAATTTTACCATGTTATATGGTATTCATGTCTAACACATTAAAACTGTTAACATTTTTTCCTGTGCCCCGGGTTTAATATAATTCATCACATTTTTGTAATAACTTTAATTATTTATCTTACTTACAAAAAAAAATTAAACTGTCACTGGCGCATCCTTTTTATCGTCATCGATTTCGATATCGATGACGACATCTTGTGGGGGCTTTGGTTGCGCCCCCTCACCGACCTCCATGCCCTCAGGCGTTTTCTCCTCCTTTTTTTCTTTTCCAATAATAGAAATAGGCTATTAACTATCTTTAATGAATTTAGACTATCTGCTTGTTTGTTAAGCCATTCATTTGGTTTAACAATTATTACACACATGGAGGATTCATACCATTACACCAGAAGGCAAAGAGCTATGTGAAGGAAAAAAGCGAAAGGGGTTTTTGTCTTCCAAGTAGCCAGGCCTCCTGGCGAAAATGGTGTGAATCCTCCATTTGTGAAAACTAAATATAGTTTAGGGACTAGACTTTGGATAGAAAAGGCCGGGTGTTTAGAATTAACTAGTCATGAGAGAGTAGAGGACGGGATAAAAAGTGTTATGCTACCAGTCTTGCAACCACGGAGTTGTATCATTTCTTAAAATACATCTCCGTGGAAGTATCAAGAGTGAATTGTTCATATTGATTAGTTGGCTCTAACTTGTTATAATATTTAAACGACACATATAGGGCAAATAATTAACTCCATGCCTCGGACGACAGCCTATTCTGTATATACTCTGTTACAACATCGGTTGTCAGCAACCGCAAAGCTTGGTCTCTATGTAACGTAGCTTTGTACGTGCTGTCAAGAGACGAAAACCTTCAGGATCTTCAGGATTTAAAATATCCGCGAGTATCTTTAGCTCGAGTGCGCGGACCTCTAGGTCTTAGTTTCAAATACGTGCAGTAGGCTGTGGCAATGTTACACGTATTTGAGGCTAAGGCTTAGAGGGCCGTGCACTCGAGCTAAAAAACTCGCGGATATTTTAAATTCTGAAGATCCTGAAGTTTTTTGTCTCTTGAAAGCACGTACAAAGCTACGTTACATAGAGACCAAGCTTTGCGGTTGCTGACAACCGATGTTGTAACAGAGTATATACAGAATACACCACTTTGACATTACCTAGGGCGCCACAGCGGGCTACTGCGAACTAGTACTTATTAAGATGGGCAGGGAAAAAACCGCGTGGGGTTGCGCTTTTGCTAGTAGGGGTAACAAAGAGCAGTTTCCAGTCTTTCCCCTTGAGGCGCTTCGAGCGCGGGGCATCGGGCATGCGCACAACAGAATGTCGAAGTGGTGTATTAGCTGTCGTTCGAGATAGGGAGTTGCCTATCCTATAGCGTGAAAACTAATTTCCTCACGCGCATTCTTTATCCATGGTCACACCATGGATGAAGGATGTGCGTGAGGAAATTTGCTTTCACTCTACAGGATAGGCAACTCCCTATCTCGAGCGACAGAATATTCTGTATACACTCTGTTACAACGTCGGTTGTCAGCACGCGCAAAGCTATTTCTCTATGTAACGTAGCTTTGTACGTACTGTCAAGAGACAAAAAAGTTCAGGATCTTCAGGATTTAAAATATCCGCGAGTTTTGTAGCTCGAGTGCACGGACCTCTAGGCCTTAGTTTCAAATACGTGTGAAATTGCATACAGTCAACTAAACGTATTTGAAACTAAGGCCTAGAGGTCCGTGCACTCGAGCTAAAAATTCGCGGATATTTTAAATCCTGAAGATCCTGATGTTTTTTGTCTCTTGACAGCACGTACAAAGCTACGTTACATAGAGAAATGGCTTTGGGCGTGCTGACAACCAATGTTGTAACAGAGTATATACAGAATAAGCTGTCGTTCGAGATAGGGAGTTGCCGATCCTATAGCGTGAAAACAAATTTCCTCACGCGCATTCTTTATCCATGGTCACACTAACAGCTTCTAAAAAAAGGATCCCGTACCTTTGAGAGCAGGGCAATCCCTTATAAAATGCCCTTGTTTTTTACACGAGTAACACACTCGCGGACGCCTCCCCCCACGTTTATCAACACCTCCTCGACCACCACGACCGCCTCGACCGCCTTTACCACCTCGGCCGCCGCGACCACCTCGAATTCCATTGTTTGTTACGTAAACGTTACCGCCTATCTTCCAGTTGTCCATTTTCTAAGCCTTGGCCGGTTAACAAGGAATTAAAAAAAATCACAATTTAACAGCAAAAAGTGCTCCCTATCAATTTTCAAACTAGATCATATAAATAAACTTTCAAGTTGTTAAATATATGACTTAGCTTAAAAACAAATTAAAAACAAAATAATTCTTAAATAAATTTTGGCATAGAACTCACTTTCGTTCCTTAAAACAAGGATGATAGGGGGTGGATACGAATTCTGAGAGAAATACGCGCCGTAACTTCGGACGCGATTGGGTCTGGTGGGACGCTAAAAATGAGGGCGGAATTCTCGGGACGAAAGGCAGGTGGGCTACCTCAGAACTAGGCCCTATTTAGCGCCATCGTGGTAGCCTAATTTTGCATACATATGCCAAAGTTATTTTAAACTTTTTTCTCATAAATAAAATTTGCAACTGATACGCTAAATTTTATATAGAGTTAATATTTAATAATTATTGCTTCGAAATTGTTCCAAAAATAGTAGTGTACGTAGATGACGCTGCAATAGGGAAATGCCGGTAGGGATTTATTTGAACGCACTGGGCGTCACCTAGAGTTGTTACTTCCTATTTCAAGGACGATTGAAAAGATTAGTCATTTGATGAGAAATATGGAATTTAACTACTAACGCGTTGTAATGAAACCAAACATGATTTTACTATGTTTGAAAAAACTTACATTGATTATTAAACCTTTTCTTCTTTCGCGCATAAAAATTATCATTTTACACCATAGTTAGAAGTTAAAAACATTATTTAATGAAATATTTGATCTTATAATCCTTTCAATCCCCCTTGAAAGCGGAAGAAAGAACTCTAGCAGACGCCCAGCGCGTTCAAATAAATCCCTACCGGCGTTTCCCTATTGCAGCGTCATCTACGTACACTACTATTTTTGGAACAATTTCGAAGCAATAATTATTAAATATTAAGTCTATATAAAATTTAGTGTATCAATTGCAAATTTTATTTATGAGGAAAATGTTTTAAATTACTTTGGCATATGTATGCGAAATTAGGCCAAGACGATGGCGCTAAATAGGGTCTAGTTCTGAGGTAGCTCACCTGCCTTTCGTCCCGAGTATTCCTCCCCCATATTTAGCGTCCCACCAGACCAAATCGCGTTCGAAGTTACGGCGCGTATTTCTCTCAGAATTCGTATCCACCCCCTATCATCCTTGCTTAAAATTTGAATGTTGAGACACTGACTATAGCCCACTCGATCACGCACTCCACCGTCGTGGAGCGCGTGATCGAGTGGGCTAAGCACTGATAGTGTTAAATAAAAGAGAGGAATAATAATAATAATTAAAAATTTAAATATTTGTGTGAATGCTGAGCTCCATAAAGGAGCCGCCCTGTGTTTTTAAAACTATTATGGGACATTTTAAAATTTTATTGGACAATGTCCAGTGTCCTGTGCTTATTTCCGGCCCAGCCTATAAATGTTCTTGTGCTTATTTTCGGTCCTGTACACAACTTTGACTTTTTAACTAAGCCTTTTTTATGTTAAGCGCCACGTTTTCGGGCGCCTTTCGGTGTTTTGGTACGTATTCTCCAACACATTTTCCTCTGCTACTACTAAGACTTACAATTAATTTCATTTCTAATTAATCTTTTAAGGGTTAATAGCTGCTTTTATTAGTCCCATTACTTTACAACGTCTGTATTAAATTATTTCCATTTTTTCCCTTGTTTAATTTTTACTCCTTTTTTTCCCTTCACGTTAAGCCTATTACTTTTTATTACATTTCACTGTATGTTGTTTTTATTTAAGAGTGTATATAATTGTACTTCTTTGTGGTTCCAAAGTGTTCTTTGTGCAACGCTTTATTGGATAGCTTTGTGGTTCCAAAGCGTTCTTTGTGCAACGCTTTATTGGATAGCTTTGTGGTTCCAAAGCGTTCTTTGTGCAACGCTTTATTGGATTTCTTTCCGGATCAAAGGTGTTCTTTGTGCAATAGCTAATTCGGGTTCTTTGCAAACACAAGTTGAAAATTGATGTGTGGAATTAAGAACTGTTTCAAAAATACAGAACTGTGTTATATTTCTTTACGAATATTCGAAATGGTTTCTCGAAAACAACAAAAGAAAATATATATGCGCTTAGTAATGCAAAAAAGAAGAGCGGAAGCCAAGTTAAAATCGCAAGTTCAGAGTAAATCATTGAAAGATGATAAAACTAACAAACTTAAGTGTAAACGGTACTATCTTAAAAACAAGGCGTTGTTTAAGAGAAACTATGTGGAGCGTAAATCTCTACTTGAGACAGGGAAAAACCAAAGAGAACTATGCCGCCAGGTGGAGACGCTAATTTGCGCTCAAAAAATAGAAAACCAAATAAACGGGATAAATTTGTCTTTGTGAAAAGACTCCTTAATGCGGGGATTTTCAAGACGAAAAACAAGAAATTTATAGCCGAAAGTTACAAACGGTTTCTAGTCACACGTTTAACTGAAAGGCTGGCAGTATTGAAGTCTTTTGACGGTGAGACTAGTAAAAGATGCACCAAATTTGTCTCTTACAAGCTAAAATGCCAATTGTTAGCTGGTAAAATAATGCATTTGAAAAGGCAAATGTATTCGGCATACCACGCCCAACTATCAGGGATGGTTAGCGAATTTAAGGATTTTGTCAAAAATATCAAAGAAATTGGGTCAGTCACTTGTGACAATTTGACGGAAGTTGTGGGTGGGAAAAGGCTTCACAGTAGCCTAAAAGAAGCCTATTTTCATGAAATTACCTATTATGCAATTGGGAATAATGGCAGAATATTGAAAAATGACGAAGAGTCACGCTATACCAAAATTTTTCAATTGAATTCTGATGGTAGTGTACGAAAGGTTCTGAGAGACCGTGCTTCCAATTCAACTAAAGAACTGTTTGTTGATGAAATGGGAAATTTCGTTGAAATAAGAAACAATGACAAAACTCATGTCATTGAACGAGTCTTACAAATTAATGAGTCGGGGGTTGTTACGAATCTTTTCAAAATTGTTGAGAGTGAGGAGAAGAACCCCAAAGCAAATTTAGTGATCAACGAATATGGGTTCATTGAAACCCAACCCAAAACAATTTGAGTCAGATTTGGACCTTTGCGAATTAAGAAAACAATTTTGCGCAAAATCAAACGTGTCTATACCACCAGATGGGGACGAAATAGTCGTGAAAATAGTTCCGTTTCTAGGACACACTGCTTACTGCGCTGATACCGAAGAGTGCCAAAGTCATTTGCGTTCTTTCGCTGAATTGGCTCCTCATTATTCGGGAATTAGAAGTATTCTGAATAAGATGTATCAAGTCAAAGCCTTGCTCAACGCGTTAACTAAAATTTCAACTGAAATTGAACGAGGTGATTACGATTCTCTGACAAAAGTCATGGCGGAATTGAGAAAAATCCTTGTCACACGTGGAAAAAATTTGAATAAGGAACAAAACGATGCTCCTACAGGAAGCGTTAACGCTCCTCGGCCGAGTCTCGATGAAAGTGAAACCTCGAGTCTTTACGAGAATCAATTCGCTCGGGCAATGCTACATACCAACGAATTTCACGATACACCCTGCGACTGCTGTTTAAGATTACTGAAAAAATCTGATTTAAGAGCGGTAGAAAAACTGGTAAACAGTGCCGTTTTTGATAACGAGGCCTATTTGATTTTAAGAGCTGGTTGGATAATGAATAATTCCGACACGAGAGAAGCGGACATGCTTCTATGTCGTTACTGCGCCACGGATTTGGGAAAGGGTAAAGTTCCCATTAGATGTTTTCTGAACAAGTTGGCCGTTGACAATCATCCGCCAGATGTCACCTCTTTAAACATGTTTGAGAAAGTTTTAATTCAGCTTGTGAAGCCGTTTCACACTGTGGTGCGGTAAGGCACCAAAACCAATTCCAACATGCAGTTTGGTACGGTTAAAGCTTTAAAGGGAAGAGTAATTTATCTTCCAATACCCGTGGAGAAAAATTTGAAGATGATTCCTAAGACGTTGCCCAGAAATCACGAACTGCATATCTTGGTAAATGGCGTTCCCACTGCGGACAAAAAAGTTTGGCAGCAGGTTGTTTGCCTCGAAAAAGTGTTGAAAGCATTCAGTGTGCTAAAAAAAATTAATCCTTTTTACAAAGGCATTGATATTTCGGCAATGAATCTGGATTATATTTGTGGGACGCAAAATGTTGATGGCGGAGAAAATTCATTGACTCCCGATGAATTACTGAGCGTGACAGATCCACTAGCGCTGATCAAATATGGCTGTGATGCGGTGCCACGTGCTCCCGCTGCGCTTCCAATGGAAGCGGTGAATAGCGGTCACGACATGCAAGCTGGCCAAAACGCTTCAAATATGGGCGTGCAGGGTGAAAATCACTTGAACCTTGCAGCAGACGACACCTACGCAATTTTAACGCAGCCCGATGCTTTGTTGCGCAAACTTTCCGAATACGAAGCCAATGATTTGTACGATCACTACTCTATTCATCCGGTGAACGTCCAACCACCGAAGAATTTATTGGGTACTTACCAAATGAAGCGCGTCGAAGCCGAGCCGGTTAGCACTTGGGACAAAAAACTGGAATACATGAGCTTCGTTCATTTGTTCCCTCGGGGTCGCTTTGGCAAGCACGATGATAGACCATTTGGAAAAATAACGAAAACCGAGTATCGTTTATCCCGTCTTTTAAACAAAAGTCCAATTTTTAGACGAGATTACGCCTATTTGTTTCATTCTTATCAAGAATGCGAAATGAAAGCGATATCTAGCAGTTTGAACTACGTTCTTCTTGTTAAAAAACCCATGCCAATTGGAGTTGGAACTTTGCTCAGTCGGGTTGAATCTGGCGATAAAGAACTTGAGAGTAATTTAGCTACTTCCTTGGGCCATATTCGCGGTACTAAGGACTACTGGTATAAAGTCCTTAGATCCGTTCTAGCGATGATTCGGGAATTTGGCCCTCCCACCTGGCTCTTGACTTTTAATCCGGCCGAATATGATGACGTGGAACTGCACGATCACTTGAGAAAAGTGAATTCAGACGTTCCAGGAGTAGAGTCGATGACGGTGGCTGAATTGTTGAATTTCGATCCACTTAGCGTCAATTTGCACTTTCACAACAAAGTGCGGTCGCTGTTAAACAACTTTGTCTTGTGTAAGCAAAATCCAGTTCTTGGCATGATAGAACATCATTTTTGGCGGGTTGAATACCAATCTCGAGGTTTGCCTCACTACCACATGCTTTTGTGGGCCAAGGACGCTCCAAAGATTGGAACTTCTTCGGCCGAGACTATTTGGATTACGTGCAAAAACACGTCACGTGTTCGATGCCAAGCGCATCGGTAAGTCCGGAGCTGCACCGGCTGGTAAAAAAATTTCAAACTCACAAATGCACCTCCATTTGTTATAAAAAGGTGAAAAATTCTAAAAAGGGATCAAAAGTGTGTCGTTACGGTTTCCTCGAAACGTAACAAACGTTGCCACTATGAATTCCGTCAGATCAGTTACTCGTCATCGTAAGATGAAAAAGGTGCAGAAACGACTGTACGACTTGCCGAGAAAACAGCACGAAGAGTTAATAAATGATTATAATCCCACGCTTCTTTTGGCTTCCAAAGCCAATATGGATTTGCAATTTGTCGCTGACAAATCGGAAATAGTGGCAAACTATGTCACTGCGTACGTGACAAAGGGAGACCGAGCTGACATGGACCAAACTTTTGCCGAGTTAGGGAATGAAAGTTTGTCCAAAAAATTATTTGCCTATAGATTGAAATCTTTGACGTGCAAGCAAATAGGAATTTATGAAGCTCTTGATATGATGCTGGGCCAAGATCTTTACAACAAGTCCGACAGCACTAAATTTATAAACACTAACTTGAAAGAAAACCGATCGAGAATTTTGAAAGGTTACAAGGAACTCGCTCGTTTGAGGGAAACTGACCCCGAAAGCAAGGACACTTGCCAAAGGGTTCGTCGACGACAAGTATCCGAATCGTCCCGACAGCTTGGAAAATCTTAGTTTGCGGGAATTTGGTCAGTTTTACGATTACGCGAAGCACTCTGAAGGTGTCGAGAAAAATGCGAATGTAATCGAGTTGAAAAACAATCTGGGTTTCATGAGAAAGAGAATTAAGCCCTACATAGTGGAGCACTACATTCACGACCCGATAGAGGAGAAAGAAAAGTATTGTCACGCTCTACTGATCCTCTTCAAACCGTGGCGTGACGAACTGAACTATTAGGCGAGTTTGAAACTTACGCGGATGCTTTCGAAACTCGCTTTCGGTGTTAAAAGATATGAGAGAATATCACGAGAAACTCTCGGTTTCCAAAGAAGTTGAAAAGAAACGCGAGGCTTCTAAAAAGGCGAAAGAGCCAGAAACCGTAATTTCGGAAGCAGAAAAGTGACGACGATGAAAATGCGTTGCAAGGGAAGGAAATTGTTATTGAAGTGAGAATGCGATGGCTGATGTAGAAGCTGCCATGGAAATGAATTTCGAGACTGTTGTTGACAATGTGGCGTTACTAAACTCGGATCAAAGGAGAATTATGATCACACACATCATGGATCACTTCTCCCAAGAGGGAGAAAAATCTGGAAACAAGTGCCTTTTTGTGTCGGGACCTGGTGGCACTGGCAAATCTTTTCTTATCGACACTCTCGCCAACGCCGTAAGGCGACGCTTTCAAAATCCTGCTAGCGTGGCAATTGCCGCGCCAACGGGTTTGGCAGCGTTGAATGTTAATGGCGTAACATTACACAGATTACTAATGTTGCGGGTAGATCATGGGCGTATCGCCGAATACCATTCCCTGAGTTCTGACAATATGAGCATTATGAAAGAAACTTTGGGAAATTTAAAACTGTTAATTATTGATGAAATTCTATGGTCCTCGTCGTGTTACTGACTCACGTTCACTTGAGGCTGAACGAATATGGGAATGAACCAACCATTTGTGGAGTTGTATTTATCCTTGTTTTGGGAGACTTTTTCCAATTGCACCGCGTTCAAGGGAAATCCCGCGTTTATCAAAATCACTTCCGAAGAAGCCAGACTTAGATTCAATTGCATCGGAGGAAGTGATCTTTGGAAGTTTTTTAAATACTATGAACTAACGCAAAATGTTAGACAAGCCAACGCCCAAATTTACGGCGACATTCTAAGCAGAATTAGAATTGGAAATATTTCCGAAGCTGATGTTGCAACCTTAGGAACTAGATTGGTTGCTGCAGGAAATAACATCGAGGTGGCTATGGAGCTTTCATTAAGCTGTCCAATGAAGGGTTTCACCCAATTTGTTTGATGCCTAATTAGCCATGTGCGTAAATTCACACTTTGATATGCTGCGAAAAAACGGCCAGAAAGTTGAAGTCATTCCTTGTCAGGATAGACTCGCTGACTATGGCAGAAAAATGATAAAAACATTCTCAGGAGACTGCAAAGCTACAAAACGACCGTCCAAAACAGGCTGTTTGGAGAGCGAGTTAGTTCTTTGCGTTGGCTGTCGAATAATGGTCAGAAGGAATATCAGTTTTGAAAAGGCGTTGTAAATGGTACGATGGGTTTCGTACTGGATTCAAGAGGACGAACAAGGAAACGTCCTGGTATTTCTCAGAGTAATCGCGAACCGAATAACGATGACGCTAACCACTGACTTTTTACTTGAGAAAATTTGCGTCAATTTTTGCTCATGGCAACATTTACGTTAAACGCTCTTAGTTTCCCGTC
>JAEQBA010000032.1:167757-183204 GCA_019434445.1 Phalangium opilio | reverse complement strand
GTTAAACGGTACGGCAAAAAGGATAAAGTTAAGTATTTTAATTTTTCAAGACGGTTAAAAATAAGCTCTGCGCTTCACCTATCTGTAATAGTTTTAGTCGCTACTTTCATAAACCGTACATAAAAACCAAGCCTTTGCTATGCAAACAATGGGCGGATTGTCTGGCTAAATTTAGGCTCAGCTGCTATTGCCTTGTCACACTCACGCATGCGCTGAATTTGGAATTATATTTTCCGGATTTTTGAGCCACGTGATTTGACCCCAAAGAGTGACGAATTTCCGGTTTCCGATAAATTGAGCCGATAGATCGCGCTACTAGTGGCCGGTTTTTCCGTTGGACGCCTTTTCGCGACCCTGCCTAGTCCTCTTACAATTCTTCGCCCATGGTTTTATACTGTATTTAAAAGTTATAAAAAAGTTGTTTCTTAGAAAAGATCAACATCATGCACATATTTGATTGGGCGTTGTTCCAAAGAGTATTTAGTGATTAGTGTCTTCATGGATAGGAAACCACCCGGTTTGTACTCGTTTAAAAATTCCGGGAAACGCTGGGTAGCTTAGCTAGTCTACAATATTAAAGACGATACCAAATGAATTCGAGGTTGTTACGTAAAATTATATGGGATGAAGTAAATATTACAACCAGAGGGATATCGTCCAGCTGTCTTGTTCGTGGTCAGCTTGTACCACGTGACGGGTCCATCACACTGAAGCCTAACGCGCGTACGCTCTTGTTGATCTATCCAGTGCACTTTAATTTTGTTAGTGAATATTCATCACTTAATTTGGACCTTCATTTTGAAAAAAAAACAAAATTAAACGATGAATTTTTCCTTTAATTGATAAGATACGAGGAATTGAACACTAATACTAGAAAATTTTAATTATATCGAAAGAGTTGGGCGTATCATTAAATATTTCCAAGGATTGAAACGAGAGACGATTCTAAGGGAATATGATCGGCCTGAATCGAACTGAAAAGGGAGTTTGACCTTTGCAACGTTGCACGAATTCATTATGAAACCAGGGATACTAGTTGATTTAAAAGGGATTCAAAGGTAGAAGAAAATTAAGGAACGTTATCGGCGTGTCATGCGCACTAGGGTGTACCGTATTTCTTAGTTTTTAGTACTATTCAAATGCCGAGCTCTACTAAAATTTATGATTTAATATTAGGTAATTTTTTACTAATTTTAACAAAATTCATTCCGCGTAAATTATTTTATTTTTTCATAATTTACACGTTATTTTAAAAGTTAGGTTTGGTTTGGTTAAGTGCGGCGCCGCTGCGTGTATCATCACAGAGAGTCCCGGCAAAGCCTTTGGCACTGCTATATATATAATTAGTTTTTTAATGTTAATTATTGTTTGCGCTTACTATAATGGTGTGCAATGAATAGAGGAAGGCGTAAGCTTTCATTTGGTATATGATTTATTAAGTTTGGAAGAGCAGGGGCTATTCTTAAATTTAGCCTAATAAATAATAAAAAGGTAAAGCAACCGGGGCTAAAAGCGAGCATGAGGTAAAAATTTCTTTATTAGCGAGTCTGACAAATATTAACCTAACAGTAGAACTCGCAGCAGACAGCTTAAGCCTTTAGAAGAAACGTTATCCCCTAGCACCGTCCCTAAACCAAGGCACCATCGCGCTTTTCGGAGGAGGCGGAGTCTATTTACAGGGAGCACAAACAAAAATTTTTGTGCTCACGGCTATTTACTATTTTTTGTGGCTTCAACTAGAGTTCGTTCTGGTGGAGTCACAAAATAAGTGTTTACTTTTAAAAATCTCCAAATCGGAATGATGGGGATAAAAAGCCCCGAATACACGGTATTCCTGTCAGCATACATTGTCAAAGCTAGGGTAGAGAGACCTTGAAAAGTCGGCGCAATACTCGTGCGAGGGGGGTTCTCCCCCGCACGAGTAAAAATTTCTTTGCGATTAAAATGCGTTAAAAGTATGACAAGCAGAAAAATATTTACATACATTGAATTTGAAATTTCAATGAAATGATTAATACATCCGTATTTAAAGGGTCCCCGTTGTTTTGTCCTACGTCAAATGCTTGGAGATGTGGCTTCAAAGATTGCAAATGCTCGAAAAGAAATAATTTTCATGATTAATTATATGTAGAATTGAAGTTTTAATTTTTTTAGTTTATTTGCCTAAAAAAACTATTAGAAATATATGTTCGAGAGAAAGGTGAGCTAGGGGTTCAAAATCTTCACCTTACACCTTGATAAGAAAACTTATCACCATCACGTCACTTTAAACGGGCTCTTAAAAATATCCAAAGGTAAAGGGTCAATTAATATTACGTTCAAGAAAGGCTCTTATCGGGTGCTTAAATCAATTAAATCACGACAAATTAATGACGATTTAGTTAATCTAAACGAGATTTAAACCGCGTTTACTCTTGAAACTTTGAAATGGTTTTTTAAACATTTTGGAATGACGAAATGGAAAGTTATCCTGTTAACTTTAATAATCATTCTTTGGAAAAAAGCAGTTTTATTTTGAAAATGGGATTAGAGTTTAGACATTTGCTAAAACAATCAAAACCCTTTGACAGTGCTTCACGGAGCCCTAACTTAACACCGCGGATAGTAATTAGTAGTGAGCTTTACTATAGCTCAGATGGTTAGAGCATTGGGATGACTTCCTAAGGTGTTTGTTCAATTCCTTTCTGAATGTGTTAAGTAATTGCTAAATGGAGCCTATCCATGTTTAATAACTTGAATACTTTTTAATTATATCGTGTAAACCCGATTCATTTCAATGTTAACTATATAATAATCAAATCAAAACATTCTAAACAGCTAACTTTGGCAATTTAAACTTAATCTAAAACTTATATCGAAGTTAACATGTTTTGGAAACTAAGATCCTCGATACACTTACAAGGAAATATAACGGTTCACCAAGGCTGGAAACGTTCTTTTTTTAGTTGCCACAGAGATGATTTAGAGGTTTTGTAACTTCGTAAGATACTAAAAATATCATACAGTTATAATTGACGTAAAGAAAATGTTTCCTCTAGATAAATATTTGGCAATAACAGTTGTACACAACGTTAACATGTTTTTTGAATTGAAATCAATAAGCTTGTGTTTACTTCGGCGCCGAAAAAGTCTCCTTTTTCCCATCTTCATTAACATTAAATGCGCGTTTGTTGCGCTCACATCGAAACAGGCCATAACAATCAACAACATCACAGCAACGTCGCGTGCTGGAAAGGCGAAGACACTAATATTTGCCTTTATCGAACGCATATATATTCATAAAAAAATTAGCACGCTACACGATACATATATATATATATGTATCGTGTGGCGTGCTAATGTTTTTTAAAGACGGTATTTAATTAAACATAAAGGATAAATTAGTAGCCTTATCGCTAACGAGATTAAAGATAAAGCAAAATTTGAAATTCATATTAAAACAAGTTGGAAAAACCAAAATTTACCTCTCCGAGACAAGAGGAGGACTACTACTACAAACTTATTAACCTAGATATAGAATTATTTCTCTTTTTTTTAAATAAAAATTTACGAATAATTAAAGCTGTATTCCAAGCGTAGCGAATATAAGAGAGAAAAACCACCTCGACTCGAAACATCTAGTTCTTTCCTGTTACGGAAGAGATAGCATCCCACAGGGAATGAATAAAAATGAAATTTTCCATTGATAGAATCCATTAATAATAAATAATCTAAGCTTTGCCTATGAAGGGATTTCCACACTAAGCCTTGGCTTGTTTACATTGGCATTCACACTCAGTGAGAATGTAGTCAAAATCATTTTGATGAACCGCGCGATTTAAGCTCACCTTGCCTCTATTAAAGTTCTATATAATTTTATGTTATAAAAAGTTCAATAAGTTTTTGATCTACCATTTAGTCTTCTCGTTTAAAATAAAGTTATATAGGCAGTGTAAATAGTGTACCAATATATTATTTAATTGCGTTAGTGTAGTATTTTAAAATATCAGTAAGTACATTATGCTGATTATATAAGGTTTATTTTTTGCTGCATGCTTGAAATCGTGTACGTTTGCCTTGTCCCAGGTGCAGTCTTGACTCCAATTGGTTGAAAAATAATAACTATAAACCTATGTAATAATATTTTGAATTAAAAGTGTTGACACTTATTATGTTATGAAATTATTCGGGGCATTAATTTGAAATACCGAAATTGTAAATCCTAATCATAAATTTATAAATCCATTCTTAAATTAACAGTTTTTACAAAAGAGGAATGAAAGACCAAAGTTCTTAAAGTTGTAATTTTAAGATAAACAAGTTGGGAAAACCAAAATATTACCTCTCCGAGTCAAGAGGTCTACTACTACAAAGTTATTTACCTAGATATGGAATTATTTCTCTTTTTTGAAGTAAAAATTTACGAAATATTGAAGCAGTATTCCAAGCATAGCGAATATACAGTAAAGCAGACGACATTTTACATCCAATAAGGATAAATCTTGGACACATGGAAATCAGTCAATGGCAAAAAGAACAGGAAATGAAGTCTACGCTTCAGCTGTTTACCCTATATTCTGATAGCTACATTCACAACTGGTTAGAAGTGTAAACACTATCGTCTCGTCTCACCTCAACAATATTCTTAGTTTGCCAACATGAGTGTTAACGTTAGCTAATACCAAAGCTAAATTGTAGCTAGACGCACTGATAGTCAATGCGCACCATAAAGAGAATAAAAACTCTGTAACTTAGCCCTACTAATCTAATTGCCACCATGATCTATTCTTATATTATAAAATCTTAACCTGATTATTTAAGAGTGTATTTAACTTTCGGCTCACTCTGAACCGTTGATGTCTCTTCATTTCAGACACGAAAATCAAACCCAAAGTTTACTTCACCTCAGGCCTCAATTACGTACTCTTTCTTTCACTAAGCCTATTGCGGGTAATACTTAAAATAGTTTATTAAGTATGTCATATAAAACATTTACATTGGGATGCGTTTACATTATATTAAATTATACGCAGAGCCCAGAGTCAAAGAAAATATCCAAACTAAAAACTAAATTAAAAAGACTAGATCAATGAGTGTAATATTAGAATTTAAGCTATATTTAGGGTTATGATTTTAAAATATTATGAGAACGTTATTATCCCTGACTTGTGCCAGGGCTCTTTTTGGGTTGCACCACAAGGTCTGGAATCGTTCCCTGCTGTAGCGTAAAAAGTCCGCGTTAGCTCGGTGTTCTAATTTGATCCTAATGCGATCGCTGATTATTTTGGCGTTGAGCGTCTTTTTGTCGAAGATGGCGGAGTTTCTGGCTTTCCATAATTGGTACTTGGTTTCCGAGAATGTAATATTGGCGACGTAGTTTAGTTCGAAGGACACTGGCAACGGTGCTTGGTAGAGGGCAGCTTTCGATGAAATGAATCGACAATTCAAGAAGTTTTTAAATTTATTCCAGCACAGAACGGCGTTGATGCACTGGAAAAGCATGTGTACAAGGGTTTCGTTAGCCGGACAAAGAGGACATTTCCTTGTGGTGGACATGTTCCTGGTATATTAAATGTCTCGGGTGGAAACCACATCATGGATGACTTTATACTGAAAGTCCCTGCGAGATCCCTCTAGACAGGCTAAGGATGCACGCTGAAAGATGCTGTCCCAGTTAAGGTGCGGTTGCAACACTTGATTGATAAAGAGGTGACATGTTCTAATAACAGCCTTGATAGCGCAGAAGGTAGCGTGTCAGTCTCATAATCTGAAGGTCGTGAGTTCGATCCTCACTCGCGGCAGTATTTTGGCGCTGATTTTCGTTAATAGAATACTTGATTGATAAAGAGTAGACATGTTCTAATAACAGCCTCGGTAGCGCAGTAGGTAGCGCGTCAGTATCATAATCTGAAGGTCGTGAGTTCGATCATCACTCGGGGCATGATTTTGGCGCTGATTTTCGTTAATAGAATACTTGATTCATAAAGAGGTGACATGTTCTGACAACAGCCTCGATAGCGCAGTAGGTAGCGCGTCAGTCTCATAATCTGAAGGTCGTGAGTTCGATCCTCACTCGGGGCATGATTTTGGCGCTGATTTTCGTTAATAGAATACTTGGTTGATAAAGAGGTGACATGTTCTGACAACAGTCTCGATAGCGCAGAAGGTAGCGCGTCAGTCTCGTAATCTGAAGGTCGTGAGTTCGATCGTCACTCGGGGCAATATTTTGGCGCTGATTTTCGTTAATAGAATACGTGATTGATAAATAGGTTAATTGATCTATTATCAGCCTCGATAGCGCAGTCGGTAGCGCGTCAGTCTCATAATCTGTAGGTCGGGAGTTCGATCCTCACTCGGGGCATGATTTTGGCGCTGATTTTCGTAATAGAATACTTGGTGATAAAGAGGTGACATGTTCTAATAACAGCCTCGATAGCGCAGTAGGTAGCGCGTCAGTCTCATAATCTGAAGGTTGTGAGTTCGATCCTCACTCGGGGCATGATTTTGGCGCTGATTTTCGCTAATAGAATACTTGATTGATAAAGAGGTGACATGTTCTGACAACAGCCTCGATAGCGCAGTAGGTAGCGCTTCAGTCTCATAATCTGAAGGTCGTGAGTTCGATCCTCACTCGGGGCATGATTTTGGCGCTGATTTTCGTTAATAGAATACTTGGTTGATAAAGAGGTGACATGTTCTGACAACAGCCTCGTTAGCGCAGAAGGTAGCGCGTCAGTCTCGTAATCTGAAGGTCGTGAGTTCGATCCTCACTTGGGGCATGATTTTGGCGCTGATTTTCGTTAATAGAATACTTGGTTGATAAAGAGGTGACATGTTCTGACAACAGCCTCGATAGCGCAGAAGGTAGCGCGTCAGTCTCGTAATCTGAAGGTCGTGAGTTCGATCGTCACTCGGGGCAATATTTTGGCGCTGATTTTCGTTAATAGAATACTTGATTGATAAATAGGTTATTTGATCTAGTAACAGCCTCGATAGCGCAGTCGGTAGCGCGTCAGTCTCATAATCTGTAGGTCGTGAGTTCGATCCGCACTCGGGGCATGATTTTGGCGCTGACTTTCGTTAATAGAATACTTGGTTGATAAAGAGGTGACATGTTCTGACAACAGCCTCGATAGCGCTGTAGGTAGCGCGTCAGTCTCATAATCTGAAGGTCGTGAGTTCGATCCTCACTCGGGGCATGATTTTGGCGCTGATTTTCGTTAATAGAATACTTGGTTGATAAAGAGGTGACATGTTCTAATAACAGCCTCGATAGCGCAGTAGGTAGCGCGTCAGTCTCATAATCTGAAGGTCGTTAGTTCGATCCTCACTCGGGGCATGATTTTGGCGCTGATTTTCGTTAAAAGAATACTTGGTTGATAAAGAGGTGACATGTTCTGACAACAGCCTCGATAGCGCAGAAGGTAGCGCGTTAGTCTCGTAATCTGAAGGTCGTGAGTTCGATCGTCACTCGGGGCAATATTTTGGCGCTGATTTTCGTTAATAGAATACTTGATTGATAAATAGGTTAATTGATCTAATATCAGCCTCGATAGCGCAGTCGGTAGCGCGTCAGTCTCATAATCTGTAGCTCGCGAGTTCGATCCTCACTCGGGGCATGATTTTGGCGCTGATTTTCGGTAACAGAATACTTGGTTGATAAAGAGGTGACATGTTCTAATAACAGCCTCGATAGCGCAGTAGGTAGCGCGTCAGTCTCATAATCTGAAGGTTGTGAGTTCGATCCTCACTCGGGGCATGATTTTGGCGCTGATTTTCGCTAATAGAATACTTGATTGATAAAGAGGTGACATGTTCTGACAACAGCCTCGATAGCGCAGTAGGTAGCGCGTCAGTCTCATAATCTGAAGGTCGTGAGTTCGATCCTCACTCGGGGCATGATTTTGGCGCTGATTTTCGTTAATAGAATACTTGGTTGATAAAGAGGTGACATGTTCTGACAACAGCCTCGATAGCGCAGTAGGTAGCGCGTCAGTCTCATAATCTGAAGGTCGTGAGTTCGATCCTCACTCGGGGCATGATTTTGGCGCTGATTTTCGTTAATAGAATACTTGGTTGATAAAGAGGTGACATGTTCTGACAACAGCCTCGATAGCGCAGAAGGTAGCGCGTCAGTCTCGTAATCTGAAGGTCGTGAGTTCGATCGTCACTCGGGGCAATATTTTGGCGCTGATTTTCGTTAATAGAATACTTGATTGATAAATAGGTTATTTGATCTAATAACAGCCTCGATAGCGCAGTCGGTAGCGCGTCAGTCTCATAATCTGTAGGTCGTGAGTTCGATCCGCACTCGGGGCATGATTTTGGCGCTGATTTTCGGTTATAGAATACTTGGTTGATAAAGAGGTGACATGTTCTAATAACAGCCTCGATAGCGCAGTAGGTGGCGCGTCAGTCTCGTAATCTGAAGGTCGTGAGTTCGATCCTCACTCGGGGCATGATTTTGGCGCTGATTTTCGTCAATAGAATACTTGATTGATAAAGAGTTGACATGTTCTAATAACAGCCTCGGTAGCGCAGTAGGTAGCGCGTCAGTCTCATAATCTGAAGGTCGTGAGTTCGATCCTCACTCGGGGCATGATTTTGGCGCTGATTTTCGTTAATAGAATACTTGATTCATAAAGAGGTGACATGTTCTGACAACAGCCTCGATAGCGCTGTAGGTAGCGCGTCAGTCTCATAATCTGAAGGTCGTGAGTTCGATCCTCACTCGGGGCATGATTTTGGCGCTGATTTTCGTTAATAGAATACTTGGTTGATAAAGAGGTTGACATGTTCTAATAACAGCCTCGGTAGCGCAGTAGGTAGCGCGTCAGTCTCATAATCTGAAGGTCGTGAGTTCGATCCTCACTCGGGGCATGATTTTGGCGCTGATTTTCGTTAATAGAATACTTGATTGATAAAGAGTTGACATGTTCTAATAACAGCCTCGGTAGCGCAGTAGGTAGCGCGTCAGTTTCATAATCTGAAGGTCGTGAGTTCGATCCTCACCCGGGGCATGATTTTGGCGCTGATTTTCGTTAATAGAATACTTGATTCATAAAGAGGTGACATGTTCTGACAACAGCCTCGATAGCGCAGTAGGTAGCGCGTCAGTCTCATAATCTGAAGGTCGTTAGTTCGATCCTCACCGGGGCATGATTTTGGCGCTGATTTTCGTTAAAGAATACTTGGTTGATAAAGAGGTGACATGTTCTGACAACAGCCTCGATAGCGCAGTAGGTAGCGCGTCAGTCTCATAATCTGAAGGTCGTGAGTTCGATCGTCACTCGGGGCAATATTTTGGCGCTGATTTTCGTTAATAGAATACTTGATTGATAAATAGGTTATTTGATCTAATAACAGCCTCGATAGCGCAGTCGGTAGCGCGTCAGTCTCATAATCTGTAGGTCGTGAGTTCGATCCGCACTCGGGGCATGATTTTGGCGCTGATTTTCGTTAATAGAATACTTGGTTGATAAAGAGGTGACATGTTCTGACAACAGCCTCGATAGCGCTGTAGGTAGCGCGTCAGTCTCATAATCTGAAGGTCGTGAGTTCGATCCTCACTCGGGGCATGATTTTGGCGCTGATTTTCGTTAATAGAATACTTGGTTGATAAAGAGGTGACATGTTCTAACAACAGCCTCGATAGCGCAGTAGGTAGCGCGTCAGTCTCATAATCTGAAGGTCGTGAGTTCGATCCTCACTCGGGGCATGATTTTGGCGCTGATTTTCGTTAATAGAATACTTGATTGATAAAGAGTTGACATGTTCTAATAACAGCCTCGGTAGCGCAGTAGGTAGCGCGTCAGTCTCATAATCTGAAGGTCGTGAGTTCGATCCTCACTCGGGGCATGATTTTGGCGCTGATTTTCGTTAATAGAATACTTGATTCATAAAGAGGTGACATGTTCTGACAACAGCCTCGATAGCGCTGTAGGTAGCGCGTCAGTCTCATAATCTGAAGGTCGTGAGTTCGATCCTCACTCGGGGCATGATTTTGGCGCTGATTTTCGTTAATAGAATACTTGGTTGATAAAGAGTTGACATGTTCTAATAACAGCCTCGGTAGCGCAGTAGGTAGCGCGTCAGTCTCATAATCTGAAGGTCGTGAGTTCGATCCTCACTCGGGGCATGATTTTGGCGCTGATTTTCGTTAATAGAATACTTGATTGATAAAGAGTTGACATGTTCTAATAACAGCCTCGGTAGCGCAGTAGGTAGCGCGTCAGTTTCATAATCTGAAGGTCGTGAGTTCGATCCTCACTCGGGGCATGATTTTGGCGCTGATTTTCGTTAATAGAATACTTGATTCATAAAGAGGTGACATGTTCTGACAACAGCCTCGATAGCGCAGTAGGTAGCGCGTCAGTCTCATAATCTGAAGGTCGTTAGTTCGATCCTCACTCGGGGCATGATTTTGGCGCTGATTTTCGTTAAAAGAATACTGGTTGATAAAGAGGTGACATGTTCTGACAACAGCCTCGATAGCGCAGTAGGTAGCGCGTCAGTCTCGTAATCTGAAGGTCGTGAGTTCGATCGTCACTCGGGGCAATATTTTGGCGCTGATTTTCGTTAATAGAATACTTGATTGATAAATAGGTTAATTGATCTAATAACAGCCTCGATAGCGCAGTAGGTAGCGCGTCAGTCTCATAATCTGAAGGTCGTGAGTTCGATCCTCACTCGGGGCATGATTTTGGCGCTGATTTTCGTTAATAGAATACTTGGTTGATAAAGAGGTGACATGTTCTGACAACAGCCTCGATAGCGCTGTAGGTAGCGCGTCAGTCTCATAATCTGAAGGTCGTGAGTTCGATCCTCACTCGGGGCATGATTTTGGCGCTGATTTTCGTTAATAGAATACTTGATTGATAAAGAGTTGACATGTTCTAATAACAGCCTCGGTAGCGCAGTAGGTAGCGCGTCAGTCTCATAATCTGAAGGTCGTGAGTTCGATCCTCACTCGGGGCATGATTTTGGCGCTGATTTTCGTTAATAGAATACTTGATTCATAAAGAGGTGACATGTTCTGACAACAGCCTCGATAGCGCTGTAGGTAGCGCGTCAGTCTCATAATCTGAAGGTCGTGAGTTCGATCCTCACTCGGGGCATGATTTTGGCGCTGATTTTCGTTAATAGAATACTTGGTTGATAAAGAGGTGACATGTTCTAATAACAGCCTCGATAGCGCAGTAGGTAGCGCGTCAGTCTCATAATCTGAAGGTCGTGAGTTCGATCCTCACTCGGGGCATGATTTTGGCGCTGATTTTCGTTAATAGAATACTTGATTGATAAAGAGTTGACATGTTCTAATAACAGCCTCGGTAGCGCAGTAGGTAGCGCGTCAGTTTCATAATCTGAAGGTCGTGAGTTCGATCCTCACTCGGGGCATGATTTTGGCGCTGATTTTCGTTAATAGAATACTTGATTCATAAAGAGGTGACACGTTCTGACAACAGCCTCGATAGCGCAGTAGGTAGCGCGTCAGTCTCATAATCTGAAGGTCGTGAGTTCGATCCTCACTCGGGGCATGATTTTGGCGCTGATTTTCGTTAATAGAATACTTGGTTGATAAAGAGGTGACATGTTCTGACAACAGCCTCGATAGCGCAGTAGGTAGCGCGTCAGTCTCGTAATCTGAAGGTCGTGAGTTCGATCGTCACTCGGGGCAATATTTTGGCGCTGATTTTCGTTAATAGAATACTTGATTGATAAATAGGTTAATTGATCTAATAACAGCCTCGATAGCGCAGTCGGTAGCGCGTCAGTCTCATAATCTGAAGGTCGTGAGTTCGATCCTCACTCGGGGCATGATTTTGGCGCTGATTTTCGTTAATAGAATACTTGGTTGATAAAGAGGTGACATGTTCTGACAACAGCCTCGATAGCGCAGTAGGTAGCGCGTCAGTCTCATAATCTGAAGGTCGTGAGTTCGATCCTCACTCGGGGCATGATTTTGGCGCTGATTTTCGTCAATAGAATACTTGATTGATAATGAGTTGACATGTTCTAATAACAGCCTCGATAGCGCAGTAGGTAGCGCGTCAGTCTCATAATCTGAAGGTCGTGAGTTCGATCCTCACTCGGGGCATGATTTTGGCGCTGATTTTCGTTAATAGAATACTTGATTGATAAAGAGGTGACATGTTCTGACAACAGCCTCGATAGCGCTGTAGGTAGCGCGTCAGTCTCATAATCTGAAGGTCGTGAGTTCGATCCTCACTCGGGGCATGATTTTGGCGCTGATTTTCGTTAATAGAATACTTGGTTGATAAAGAGGTGACATGTTCTAACAACAGCCTCGATAGCGCAGGTGGCGCGTCAGTCTCGTAATCTGAAGGTTGTGAGTTCGATCCTCACTCGGGGCATGATTTTGGCGCTGATTTTCGTTAATAGAATACTTGGTTGATAAAGAGTTGACATGTTCTAATAACAGCCTCGGTAGCGCAGTAGGTAGCGCGTCAGTCTCATAATCTGAAGGTCGTGAGTTCGATCCTCACTCGGGGCATGATTTTGGCGCTGATTTTCGTTAATAGAATACTTGATTGATAAGGAGTTGACAATGTTCTAATAACAGCCTCGGTAGCGCAGTAGGTAGCGCGTCAGTTTCATAATCTGAAGGTCGTGAGTTCGATCCTCACTCGGGGCATGATTTTGGCGCTGATTTTCGTTAATAGAATACTTGATTCATAAAGAGGTGACATGTTCTGACAACAGCCTCGATAGCGCAGTAGGTAGCGCGTCAGTCTCATAATCTGAAGGTCGTGAGTTCGATCCTCACTCGGGGCATGATTTTGGCGCTGATTTTCGTTAATAGAATACTTGGTTGATAAAGAGGTGACATGTTCTGACAACAGCCTCGATAGCGCAGTAGGTAGCGCGTCAGTCTCGTAATCTGAAGGTCGTGAGTTCGATCGTCACTCGGGGCAATATTTTGGCGCTGATTTTCGTTAATAGAATACTTGATTGATAAATAGGTTAATTGATCTAATAACAGCCTCGATAGCGCAGTCGGTAGCGCGTCAGTCTCATAATCTGAAGGTCGTGAGTTCGATCCTCACTCGGGGCATGATTTTGGCGCTGATTTTCGGTAATAGATACTTGGTTGATAAAGAGGTGACATGTTCTGACAACAGCCTCGATAGCGCTGTAGGTAGCGCGTCAGTCTCATATCTGAAGGTCGTGAGTTCGATCCTCACTCGGGGCATGATTTTGGCGCTGATTTTCGTTAATAGAATACTTGATTGATAAAGAGTTGACATGTTCTAATAACAGCCTCGGTAGCGCAGTAGGTAGCGCGTCAGTCTCATAATCTGAAGGTCGTGAGTTCGATCCTCACTCGGGGCATGATTTTGGCGCTGATTTTCGTTAATAGAATACTTGATTCATAAAGAGGTGACATGTTCTGACAACAGCCTCGATAGCGCTGTAGGTAGCGCGTCAGTCTCATAATCTGAAGGTCGTGAGTTCGATCCTCACTCGGGGCATGATTTTGGCGCTGATTTTCGTTAATAGAATACTTGGTTGATAAAGAGTTGACATGTTCTAATAACAGCCTCGGTAGCGCAGTAGGTAGCGCGTCAGTCTCATAATCTGAAGGTCGTGAGTTCGATCCTCACTCGGGGCATGATTTTGGCGCTGATTTTCGTTAATAGAATACTTGATTGATAAGGAGTTGACAATGTTCTAATAACAGCCTCGGTAGCGCAGTAGGTAGCGCGTCAGTTTCATAATCTGAAGGTCGTGAGTTCGATCCTCACTCGGGGCATGATTTTGGCGCTGATTTTCGTTAATAGAATACTTGATTGATAAAGAGGTGACATTTCTGACAACAGCCTCGATAGCGCAGTAGGTAGCGCGTCAGTCTCATAATCTGAAGGTCGTGAGTTCGATCCTCACTCGGGGCATGATTTTGGCGCTGATTTTCGTTAATAAGAATACTTGGTTGATAAGAGGTGACATGTTCTGACAACAGCCTCGATAGCGCAGTAGGTAGCGCGTCAGTCTCATAATCTGAAGGTCGTGAGTTCGATCTCACTCGGGGCAATTTTTGGCGCTGATTTTCGTTAATAGAATACTTGATTGATAATAGGTAATTGTCTAATAACAGCCTCGATAGCGCAGTAGGTAGCGCGTCAGTCTCATAATCTGAAGGTCGTGAGTTCGATCCTCACTCGGGGCATGATTTTGGCGCTGATTTTCGTTAATAGAATACTTGATTGATAAAGAGGTGACATGTTCTGACAACAGCCTCGATAGCGCAGTAGGTAGCGCGTCAGTCTCATAATCTGAAGGTCGTGAGTTCGATCCTCACTCGGGCATGATTTTGGCGCTGATTTTCGTTAATAGAATACTTGATTGATAAAGAGTTGACATGTTCTAATAACACCTCGATAGCGCAGTAGGTAGCGCGTCAGTCTCATAATCTGAAGGTCGTGAGTTCGATCCTCACTCGGGGCATGATTTTGGCGCTGATTTTCGTTATAGAATACTTGATTGATAAAGAGGTGACATGTTCTGACAACAGCCTCGATAGCGCAGTAGGTAGCGCGTCAGTCTCATAATCTGAAGGTCGTGAGTTCGATCCTCACTCGGGCATGATTTTGGCGCTGATTTTCGTTAATAGAATACTTGGTTGATAAAGATTGACATGTTCTAATAACAGCCTCGATAGCGCAGTAGGTAGCGCGTCAGTCTCATAATCTGAAGGTCGTGAGTTCGATCCTCACTCGGGGCATGATTTTGGCGCTGATTTTCGTTAATAGAATACTTGATTGATAAAGAGTGACAAGTTCTAATAACAGCCTCGGTAGCGCAGTAGGTAGCGCGTCAGTTTCATAATCTGAAGGTCGTGAGTTCGATCCTCACTCGGGCATGATTTTGGCGCTGATTTTCGTTAATAGAATACTTGATTCATAAAGAGGTGACATGTTCTGACAACAGCCTCGATAGCGCAGTAGGTAGCGCGTCAGTCTCATAATCTGAAGTCGTTAGTTCGATCCTCACTCGGGGCATGATTTTGCGCTGATTTTCGTTAATAGAATACTTGGTTGATAAAGAGGTGACATGTTCTGACAACAGCCTCGATAGCGCAGTGGTAGCGCGTCAGTCTCATAATCTGAAGGTCGTGAGTTCGATCCTCACTCGGGCGATATTTTGGCGCTGATTTTCGTTAATAGAATACTTGATTGATAAATAGGTGACATGTTCTAATAACAGCCTCGATAGCGCAGCCGGTAGCGCGTCAGTCTCATAATCTGAAGGTCGTGAGTTCGATCCTCACTCGGGGCATGATTTGGCGCTGATTTTCGTCAATAGAATACTTGATTGATAAAGAGTTGACATGTTCTAATAACAGCCTCGATAGCGCAGTAGTAGCGCGTCAGTCTCATAATCTGAAGGTCGTGAGTTCGATCCTCACTCGGGCATGATTTTGGCGCTGATTTTCGTTAATAGAATACT